>OX637536.1:40952266-41352266 GCA_951800035.1 Linnaemya tessellans | reverse complement strand
GATGGTTGAGTGCCATCTGCTGACACAACTATCTCTGGGTGCTCGTGCTTGCACAGCTGATGATACTCATCTGCGCTTGCTTTACTTGTTACTGTCATAATGGCTTATCAGTTGTAAACACTAACTCTAAAACGTAACCAATTTAATTATATATGTAAATGATTTTACAAACTTTTCAACACATTTTTTAAACAGATCGCTGTCCCCCGAGATCGTTCTGTATAAAACAAAAATAAATTCCAAAATTTTGTATATGTTTTATATGTATTTGTTCGACAGAACGATATAGGATCACACAATTTATGTATGTTGAAAAGTTGTAAAATCATTTGCAAATATAAACGTGGGCGATTAATCATGGTAAAATAAAGAGAAGTTGGCAGTGTTACGCTAGATGACAGTTATCAGATTAACTAGTGATTGACTGCATTGCAGTGAAGTGTACAAAAATTATCCTTTGTGTTCATATATTTGCGTTACTAGTAATTATTTACGTGTACAGCACTTCAATATGTTTGGTTTCTTGTAATTTGTGACGTACACCGGCATTTTACACAAACAACGATACCCCTTGTTGTTGTAATATTGCCCAGACTACCACCTTATATTGTTACATTTGGTGGTGCCACCTGTTTAATCCATCATTCAAGTAACAGAGGTATGTTTATTTTACTTAAGATCCTATTGTCAGTTACGCGTGATAATTTTGCAGATTCATTTCGAAGAAAATAATTTCTTAAACACCGCAGTAAAAATTGTTTAAATACTTGCAATGCAGAACGCTTACTTATATTTACCGCTTAAATACATTTACCAGTTCATCGCGAGCATGAAATATCAATCATTACAGGTAAGTTTAACACGTTGTATTAATGCAGTCTACCGCCGGTATGCACCAAGTTGTTGCACGATTCTAGATATATTTTAAAGTGAATGGCAGGTGGACAATTGAAGAGAATCTGCTCAACGGTTTGGAAACTACGTTATCCCATAGCCAGGTACTGCAGATTTTGAAACGAAAGAACCAAATGATCTTCCATTTATATTAATTGTAATGAGAACGGAAGATTATTGTCTATTTTACAATGTCGAATGAATTCTTTCTTTCCTACAAATATACATAAAACAAAAACAAAATTTCATAAATTGTTATTGCTTCAAATGTATTTATAACAAAGAAAGAACTCCTTCCACATTCTGAAATATGCAGTTATTTCTTGTTGCTTATATACATATGTATGAATGTATGTCATAATATATGTATATTATTATAACATACATATGTACGTATATGAGCATAAATATATACATATGTGTATATTTGCATACACACATGCATATGCACGCAGCTATGTAAATAAAAACTAATGTTGCTATTAACAATTAGAGCAGACTTAGAGTTGCCAGTTCAATGTTATACGAATTTACCTGTTGCCAGTATCAACAAGTGTGCATTTATAACAACCCTGTGATTTCTTCTTATTTATCATTGCCGTTATACTCAGAGAACCACGAGAGACTTAAATATTTAGCCATTTGAGCCATATTTACCTTTAATAAAAGTCAGCCATTTCAGTTAACAAACGACTTTCGGCACGTGCGGCTGAATTCTGTATTGAAGACGGGAAACGTATTAAAAAAATATCAGTTAAATAAAATATAATAACAAAAAAAAAAAAAAAAACTCGTTGCAAACAGAATAAATTAAGTGAAGCAACAAAATAAAAACAACAATATTATGCACGTACATACATACATACGTAAGTATGTATTAAACTAGAAATAATAAATAACATACACAAGATTTTTTGTGTTAATCAACGGTTTGTTGGTTTTCTAACATTTACAATGTGCATGCTTGTGTATGCATGTGGGTACAATAAAATAAAAGTAGTGTTTGTATGCTGTTGACATTGTTGCTGTTTTTCTATTTAACTTAATTTTTATTCATACTATTCATAAATATTGTGTCTATGGGAATGTAACCCTACTCCATAATTCAACACAGAGGTGAGATTGTATGTGCTTTTTATATTGTATACCTATAATTTTTATTAAAACTTTTGCAATGCACTGGAACTTAAAATAAATATGAGACATAATAATAATTCTAAAATTGAAAAAAATGCAAACAATAATAAATCTGTACATACATACTTAATTATGTATGTGTGTAGATACATATACATAGATATATGCACTTGCATGCAAAAATACATATGTACATATGAATGTATGTTAATGTTCTTTTGTTTTTCTCTTTTTAATGGTTTTTATGAACCGGAAGGCTATTCCTCGGCAGCCCTGTAAGAAGCATTATTTGCTGTTGTGTTGCTACAAGCATATAATTATGACATTACACTATACATATGTACATACATATGTATGTACATGCATATGCATGCACTTATGTATACATGCATTCTTGTTATCTCACGATATTACAATTGGTGACTGGGTGAAGTGCTGAAAGATTAACGAAAAACAAGACCAAAAAAAAAAAGTTTATAAATCAAAATAAAAAATGTTCACTTATATTTACAATGTTTACATTCAGTCAAGAATAATGTTGCCATGAATAATACGCCTAAATATGTGAAGAAAACAGTGTTAGAGTACAGATTTCAAAAAAGCCCTAAATTACTATGGCATTTAAAATTAGGTTAGTGCAAAATTTCAAAATAACTTTCTTATTAGAAATGTGTATCTTCGATATTTTGCGGTGGTTTTTAATTTTTTTAACAAACAGTTTAATACTTAGCAGCTAAGTGAAGTAACACATTCAAAAACAATTCAAAATAGAACAATGAAATATTTTCATTTAATTCTTATTCATTTTTGATTGGTTCTGGTAAATTTAGATGTATGTATAGGGTGGTTTTTATAGAGTGACACAAGTTTAAATCATAATAAAACAAGGAAATATATTTTTAATATCAATGAAACGGGCTTTATTGGAAAGAAAATTTTATGAAATTAATATTTAAATATGATATCTGCCACCAATTTTCAACAATTAAACAAATCATCCATAAAGTGGAAGAACACAACCCCAGTTGCTGAGAACGGCCACGAATTGATTGATTAGGATCATATTCAATGCTTTCCTATACAGCGGCTACGGCTCCTTCAGTGCGCACTGTTCGGCGTCTCATGGGATGCGTCTCATGAGATGCATCAGTAACAGTAAATGTGGTTCGAAAACGATCTATTGTTCTTCGAATTACCTGCTCTGAAGGACGATTATGTACGAAATAAAATGGAAGAAGTGCACGATGAGTTTGACGAATAGAACAAATACTTTGATTAAAAATTTTAACAGATTGCACGCATTGCTCTGGTGTTGTGACACTCTAAAAACATACTTTATGTATGTGGGGGTCTATTAAAGCAATTCCACAAGCAGCTTTAAATTTTAAATGAAATACAAGATGCACACAATATTCACGATCATGTCCTTATACAGGGAAAATCGAAAAATTTAGACCAACAGTTCGGGGGTTAAAGGGTTGGAATATGAGTTTGGCTCGGTTCCAAAATATAAAATGGGTTGCAGTAATGCAAAACCTTTCATGTTTTGTTTATGTAAACAATGTAAAGTGGCATCACTGTAAAGTGTTTTAATGTTTTGGAATTTAATCGTTGTTTATATTATTCTAAAATGGCAAATAGACTATACAGCGGAATAAGACACAATGAGGGAAGAGGTTAGGAAAATTTCAATATTATTAGCAAATATAATAAAAGAATCAATGATTAACTTAGTATTACCTCTGGATGAAACATTGCAGGATTGATAGAATAATGAAACTTAGGGTTTATATGCAATTCTTGGCTGGCGATAAAAATATCGAATAATACATAGACTGTCGGTCTCAATCTGAGGGGAAAACAATAAATTGCAGAGAAACTCCATTCTTTGGCCGAACTGTCTGTATGTGGAATAAGTTCCCTGTAAATTTCTTTGCTTTTATGTTTGACGTGCCAAAATTAAAATCTAATTCATATAAATACTATTTCCTTCATCCCCCTTCTCCTAGTTCCATCACATTAGTAGTGTCCGTATAAAAAAAGTACATAATATTGTTTGGGGCCTAATAAAAAAGTAACATTTTTTTTTTGGCGATTTCAACCTTTATGGTGCTGCCATATGTTAACTGGCAGTAAACAAATCGGAAGAAAAAAATAGTTTTCGCTGTTTTAATTAACTGAATTTTGTATTTAAATAAAACTTAAAGATAAATACCATTTAAATTTATGCTGAAAAACTAGGCAAAATTTGATATATTTGAAAATCAATTTTTTTTTGCGATTTTAGTGTTTTTAGGTTTTCTAATCGAATTTTTTCCACTTAATTTAACAGAATTGCTTTAAGTACGCACTCTTCAAGTGAATCTTCCTGATTTAGGCAGTTTAATCTGTTCCTATTTACAGTTTTATTTAATTTGCATTTTCGCCAAATTATCGTGTACATATTTAAATTTTACGTAAATCTTAAAAACAGTTTCCTTAAAAATATTTTTGAGTGCGAACATCATCTTTAATTTACAATTTCTAATCGGCTTTTTCTTTGCCTCTGGATAATATCCTTATTGCTGTTAACTGTTTCAATGCAAAACTTAATTTATTGGAAACAAAATTAAACATTTATTTACCTGTTTCATATAAGACGCGTTTGTTAACTTTTATATGATTGTGTAAATAAACAAGTTATTTGCGAGTATCTGTCTGTTGTTGTAGTCGGCATTGTTGTTCATATAAATATAAACAACTTTTTTTTTAAATTTCCTTTAGATAAGATTAACAATATCAGTTTATTTCACTTGTCGTTGTCGTAAATTCACAAATATTTACTCGTACCTCATAATCATGTAGATTCATACTCATAACGAAAATTGCATTTAAAAAAAAAAGCTTAAGTATTTAAATTGGTAAAAAAAACTTGCCAGGAAATAAATAAAATTGGCACCATTATTTTCAGATTTGTTTGCATTTTTCTTTTCAATATTATATTAAGTAAATATTTATTGGCAAATAATGCGCAAACAATAAAAAAAAAGTAAAAACTAGAGCAGTTTAAGGGAACGTTGCTGTGCAAACACGAGCACTGCGAGCTCTTATGCAAATCCTACTACTTACAAATAGTGAGTGCTGCTTATTGGAATACAAATAAAAATGAAAATAAAAAAAAATGGAAGGAGGAGTATTAAAGTTCAATATTTATTGCAAATTGCCTTGTCACATGCCATTCAGATGATGTATTTTATGAATTTGGTGAAATTTTATGGCCTTAATGTAGAAATTCGCTTCCGCCATTTGTACCCACTAAAGCATTGGCTGAAATTAATAGCTGGATATAATAAAACTGAAAATCTATTAACACCAACTTCTGGCTTGCAAATAAAAATCCCGTTTAAAAGAGAAAATTTTAAACCAGAATTAAATTGAAATGAAACCGCAAAAGCATCACTTTCACTGTGTGTGATATTGGAGATGGTCAGCGTTCAGAGGATCGGCGGTAGAATGTGAATAATATTTTGCTTTAATTTACTGAGCGTGCGCAGATCTAATCACAAAGGAAGAAATGATTAAAATTGTTGCTTGACCGCAATCGTAATAAATATTTTAATTGTTTTGTTGTTGTAATTAAGAATACCTTAGAAATTGATGAAGTTTTTTTTTTGAACCTTTTGTTAAAACCAAATTTTTTGAAAACGAAAAAACTTTAGTCATGACGTTACATTAATAGATCGGAAACCCGTCATTATTTATTGTGTTGTTTTAAAATTTATTCAGGGATAAACAAAAAAAAAAAAACTAAGAAAATAGTTTGCGCGAATTTCCACATTCCAGAAGATTCCACTTTAGTTGATCCTCTAAATACTCTTATATTTTAAACTTGCCAAATTTTTTTATTGCAGTATTTGCCCTATTTAAATTTTTTTGCCATTTTGTAATAAAAAATATCTTGTTAGAATTTAGTAAAATTTTTTGTTTCAAAATCTTTTTCCCCATTTTATATATTCGCAAATTTATTGGATCTGTAAACATCGTTTTTTTTTGCTTCAAGGTACTTTTTTGATTTTCAGAATTATGAAAGAAGTTCCAAAGGTTTTTATGAATTTTGGTAATATTGGCAATACATAAAATTTTCAAAATATTTTTTCATTTTTATTTACGTTTCCGTGTTTTTTAATAATTTCAAAAAGCGTTTTCTGTTCTGAAAATTTTGTGCTAAAATACACATACATATGGGCATTTCCAGAAAAAGGTCAACCACGACAGAAATATTAAAAACCGCGAAAAAAATTTTTTTTTCAAATTTAATTAGAGAACTGTCTAAATTTTTATAATTTATTAACTTAAAAATATATTTCCATATTTATTGTGAGTAAATTTGTTTGCAAGATGTATGTTTTCTTACACTTTGCGTCTCTTTTTGTAATTTTTTCCTTTTGTTATTACTGACTCTTAAGTATCATAACGATTGCACTCTTTTTATACACTTATTGTATCAACAACAAATAGTTTAAGAAAAAGTTGCAGAGATCTAGTAAAGCACGAATAACGGTTAAATTTCTTTAAAAATGAAAATTCCGGAATTATCTTGATATTTTATTATATTTAGTTTCTTTTACTTGAAATATGTATATTTTTTATTTATTTCAAATATGTAATAAAAAGAAAACACTAAAAAATAATTTTTGGAAATTATGTCCCGTTTGCAATGTCCCGTTTGCAATAGTTATAAATTTTTTTTTTTTTTTAATAATAAAAGCTATTGGAAAGGAATAACTTTATGAAGCAAGCTTTATTATTCTATTATATTTAAAAAAAATTTGCTCCTAAAAAATACGACTAAATTCGCTAATTTTTCAATTATTCCACATGCTGCCAAAAATGACTTCCATTTCTTGTCCCGTTTGCAATGCTATGTTTTTTTAAATTATTTTGAAAATGTAAGAGTTGTACAATTTGCATTTTGCACTCAAAAATAGTGCTACTGAAATGCAATTAAACCGTTATAAAGAGCTTAAAAAATTGTTATGTTTTCATATTTTTTTTTTAACTTGAATGCGTACGAATGTCCCATTCGCAATCTTGGAAATGCCCATATTTGATTCTAAAATTTAAAATTTTTCAATACCTTTTCTTTTTTAAACACTTTTAAAAAACCTGCCTTTGCAAAAATTTCTGTAATTTTTTGCTAAAAACTAATATTTGCAACATATTTAGATACAGAGCATTTTCCCAGGAGAAAAAGCTTAAAGAATGAAAAATAATCGTTTGTAACACCTACAAAAATAATGATTTTAGAATCCTATTAATTTAGTTTTGTATAAAAAAAATTTAAATATTTTTATAATAATTTTAAATATAATAGCTTGACGTTTGAATACTCCAAATAATTTTAGATGATGTAAATTTTCTATAAAAATTGTTTTTTTTTTTAAGAAATTTTTTGTTATAATGGCAAAAAATTTATTTTTGTATTAGTTTAAACTTTTTTTCCAATAATTTATTAAATTTCTATTTGATTCATAAAAATCAAATAGTTTTTTTATTTACAATTAAATATATTTTTTAATTAAACCAATTTTTGTTACGCTTTCCATATAAAACTGCTTAAAAACATGTGTGAGTTTGAAAGTATGAAAGAAAAAATTTAACAAAAATATGTTTGCTGGAGATATACAAATATATATCACCAACATTTTTAATTTAACTTTATAGCGTTCAAAAGGTCTTAGTATATGCTTTCCAAATCCGTTAAGAAACTGAAAATCAGATAATATTTACCGAAGTTATTGACGTTAAAAGACGTTTATAGATGAGAAAAATTGGTTTTTCGAAAATTTCAAAAACTGATTTTTGATGTACTAGATAATACTGGTAATTGCAAGCAAAATTGTATCATTTTGCAGTTATTTTTTTATTATTATCGTAGGCTGTTATATATAATTTCCTGTGAAACAGAATTTAAATATATATTTTTGTGTACAAAAAAAATTAATGAATGGAGATTTGCCTGGCCTTAATGCCATAAAAACAACCTTTTACCTTTTTTCAAATATTTTTTTCTCACTGAAATCATAAAACATTTAATGTTCTTGTGTTAAGGAATTTGACTTTGACGGCTTTTTTTCCTGTTTTGTAATCAGTTGAAAATAAAACAAGTAAAAACGTTATATTCGACCGGGTCGAATCTTAAATACCCTCCAAATGTTTAGTAAGTAAATTTAAAATGTTTAAGTTGGTGGTATAAGACATCTCTGTACCCAATTTGTAATCTTTATTTTGACAGAATCATTCCGGGAAGGCCCGTGGGGGAGACGTTTCACCTCTGCAAGATCAGAGAACATCTCAGCTTCTTGCAGGCTTAAGGAATACAAATTGTTCAATATTTACACAATTTTTGTATATAATATCGTACGTCAATGCCCACTAAAGGGGGCGGGGTTAAAAAATAGACAATATCATGTTTTCCACAGACGAACGTATGAGCATTGCCAGATCGTCTCAGACTTTATTACTGATCAAGAATATATATACTTTATGGTGTCCAATTTTTTTTGAAAGGCATTAAAACTGTATTTTGTCGGGGTCTCTCTGGCAAGGGCCGTGGGGAAGACATTTCACCTTTACCATAAAACTCTAAAAATAAATGCTTGGGATAATTATATACAAAATAAAATTTTTTATTTTTTTATAGGGTCATTTACGGGGCAAAGGGGGGAAGGGGATAGGGCAGAAACAGACAGTCATAAAACTCTAAAAATAAATGCTTGGGATAATTATATACAAAATTAAATTTATTTTTTGGTAGAGTCATTTAGGGGGCAAAGGGGGAGGAGGGGGTAGGGCAGAGGTGTACCAGGTTACGTCTCAGCTTCGTCATTAAACCTTAAAAATGTTATTTTTAGAGAATGGAGGCTTAAGTAAAACAATTTGTTAAATTTTTACACTATTTTTGCATATAATAACGCCCACTAAAGGGGGCGGGGTCCAAAAATAATTTTTTTTTATTTTATGGCTCCAAGTTTAACGCGTTGGACCTTCTTTGACATAAAAATATATCATTTGCTTAACAAAATTACAAAAAAACTTTAAAAATGTTTTTTTTTGTTTTTTAGAGGTTGGCTTAGTTCTTTTTAGGGGAACTTTTTTCCCTCTGCCCGATTTAGCCCATCTCCGAACTTAACCTGTAATATCCTTCAAAATATATTTCTACCAAATTTTAAGAGTCTGGCTATTTTCGTTTGGCCTGAATCGTGATTTCCACAGACGAACGGACGGACGGACAGACGGACATGCTCAGATGGTCTTAGATTTCATCACTGATCAAGAATATATATACTTTATGGGGTTTTAGAGGGATATTTCGCTGCGTTACAAACGGAATGACAAAGTGAATATACCCTCCAATTGTATTTTTGGAGGGTATAAAAAAGGTCGCAAATATTTTAAACAACGGCCATCGTTAAACCTAAATTTGTAGTGTTTGTTTGCCTGTTTCAAATTTTATGTTTCATTAATTTATTAAAAAAAAAAAGATTTTTTGTTAAGAGATAATGTGGCTTTTAGGCAGGTAATTAAAAGAAGATATTTTTGCTTGCATTTAAAAGCGAAATTAAAATTAATTTTCAAATGACGTCATTGGGTGTTTCTATTAAAAAAATTCTGAATGTAAAATAAGATAAGAAATTACAACTTTATTCACTCAAATGACTCAAATCTGGTTAAAATAAAAATATACTTTAACAAATTGCCTCGTTTAATGAAATTAAACCAGCAACAGCAGTTTATCTCTTGTTTCTTATCTACAAAAAAAACCTTAATATATAGTTAATAACAGTCATTAGTATAAATATTTAGACGACGGAATTTCTTATGTTCCCTTTAAAAAAAATAATTAAATTTAGGAATTTGCCAGCCCGGAATTTGTTTTCCATTAAATATTGAAAGAATTTACAAATTTTACAAAATACATAAAATATTTGTATATTGATCTGCATATGTTCTACTATGGCAAAATGTTGCCAGCAACATGTTGTTAAACCAATTCTCTAATATAGGGTCCACAAACTAACGTTTTTTTCCAATTAGTGCTTATTTCGTGAATGGTAACACTTAGCTCAAGGCGAATTCATACAACGTGAACTCACTTATGCAACTCTGTGTAAAATTTATTAAACTGTCAAATGAAATGCTTTGGAAAAAACAATGGTCGCACACAAAAACGAAAAACCAGAAGAACACTTTGACAGTTCAATCATTTTTCCTTGGTAACAGCTGATCACCAATTTCTGAACTGAGGCCACCTGGTATGAATTCGCCTTGACTTAGCTCATGTCTGATTTGACAGATAATTAGTTTTATCCTTCCACTGAACAAAATATGTTTGAGCATCCAATGCGTTTTTGCTTCGCTAAGTGGGCCTGCGATCGACTTACAGAAGATGCCGATTTTGCCACAAAAAAATCATCTTGTCAGATGAAGCTCATTTTGATCTTGGCGGGTATGTAAACAAGCAAAATTGTCGCATTTGGGGCACAGAAAACCCGCACGCATACATTGAAAAGCCGACGCACCCAAAACGAGTCACTGTTTGGTGCGGATTTTGGGTAATTTTTCTTCGAAAATGAGCAAGAAGTGGCCGTTACAGTCAATGGCGATCGTTATCGGGCCATGCAGCCATTTGAATGAAATTATTTTCCATTATTAACCGGAAGGATTGTACTTTCAAATAAAAAAAGAAATTTGAGAAAATATTCAGTAGTTTTTTTTATAGCATTTCCAAAAAAAAAAAAAAGTTATTTGGCGGACCCTATGGAATCTTAAAATATAACCTGTGACATTTCACGACAATTTGTTAAATGTAAACAAATTGTAAATAAAATACTCACATTCACATTTACATTTAACGTTTGTGAAGTGAAATATTTTATAAAAAAGAAAATATTTGTGTGTTTGTTTGTATATTTCTTTTATTTTTCACAAACATATTTGTTAATAAATTTTATAATTTATTTGCTTTTTGTTAATCATTTTGTCTAGGTGATTCTTTTTCTTTTTTTGTGGTTTCTTCTACTCATAAACCATTTAATAACACTTTGTGTGCTCGGCACAGCTGATGTTTCGCAGCGACAACTTAAAGATTTAGTTTTCTAAAAGTTTTTGTAAAATAATACATTTTTATTATGTGGTTTTGGGCGAAAGGTAATAAATACTTTTGTATTGAAGGCTTTTTCTTTTTTTATTGTTTAATTAATACTCGTGGTGCAAACAGGTTTCCATTTTCACACGACTATTTCTTAAAGGTCAGTGAAAGTGTAAATTCGTTTTAAATCCTGTTGTTCAATTCCAATAGCTCATCTTAATTCTTGTATTCTAACTGAAATATTTTATATTTGCTACAGAACTATTTCACAAATTTGACATAGTAAATTTGTGTGGTAAACAGTTTATATATTTTTCACTAAATTTTAATTTAATTGTCCTGTTTTTCCCAAGATAATATATTTAAAACCAAACGAAGTGATCATATTAGAAAAGTACCTTATTTTTTTTGTTTGTTACGGAATTGCCTAAAAAGATTTTTCTTTGTAATTAACTCATATATCGTCACCTGAAATGCAAAAGGCCGTAACTAACACAAAAATTAAAATTGATTTTTTGATTGATTATGATGAAGCAATCCAAAATACTTCTCTATCTACAAAATTTTAGATGCATACGATCAAAAACAGCGATTTTATTCTCTAAAAACAAAAGGTCTTAACTGCATGGTGTAAAAATTCTGAAACCAAAAGGGCTTAACTACACTTAAAATCACTTAAAACTTATCTTTTTGCATTGCATTTTTATTTTTCAAAATAAAATTTTTGTTAATCTTTAGACCCGTTTTTTAGTTTGATGATTATAAAAATATTGTAAATATTCTACTCTTAATAAAAATAACTTAAATATAATAAAAATGCTTCAAATTTAATAAAAATTCTAACAATTTGCAGATGGCAGATTTGAACTTGAGTCTGAATAAAAATTCTTATCTTAATAATAAATTATTAAGTTTGAAAAATAAAAATTTACATTTATGTTTATCAAAAATATGCCAAACATTTTTTATATGCGGATTCTTAAAAATAAGATATAAAAAAATTTTTTAAGTTATTTCTCTACGTGAAATAGGTTTTGCGAAATCTATAGTAAAGTCTTGAATTGCTGTATGGGAAATAGTGCTAAACAGATTGCAAATTGAAAATCAACAAATTCCACAATACGCTTCCAGAGCTGGAAACGTATTCTTTTTTGTGTATAAAAGTTACCAAGCAAAAAAATTGTTTTTTTATTTAACAATTACATCTATTTTATTCTTCAGGAAGAATTAAATTAATATTAAAAATCAAATAAAATCAAAAAGACGATTCCAGGTCTGGAAAACTGAAACTTTTATTTATGAAACATAAAAGTAGCCAACTGAACCAAGTTTTTGAAAAAAAAAATCATTGACATTAGAAATCAGAAAAGCTAAAAAGACAGTTCCAGAGCTGGAAAATTGTAATTTTTTTGGGAATATTAAAGTATTTAACTAAAACTAATATATTGGGGGGATTCACACTGTAGTCATAAAGTCATAAAATAATAGCACGAAAAATATGACCAGTGTGAACAACCCGTCATAACTTAGCATGCTATTTCAAACATCGAGCAGCTGATAATATAACACGAGCTCAATACATTTATTTTTGCGGCGGCATACGGAAAAACGTTCAGTGGCTGCCAGCTACGTAAGTTAAACGAGAAAAATTTTTCACTTGTATGTATTTAGTTTTTCCGATTTAGTTCTCTTTTAATTTTTTTTATGTTATAAAAATGTGATTTAATGTACAGACTTATATGTATGAATAATTTTTTAGCCGTCTTTTAGTCGTGATTCATATATAATTAACGGCGGCAAACATATACTTTCGCCGTCTCGCCTAAGGATTTTCAGCCGTTCGACTCAGATCTCTAGAGCTTTTTTATGACAAAACAAAAACATACCTGAAAGAGTTTTATTATTTCTTGACATTTTTGTATGCAGTACAACAACAACTTTTTTAAACTGGTCTAAAATATTATGACTTTATGACAATATGACTAAATAGCACACAATGTGAATACCCCAATTGTTTTAGTAATCAAAATTATTTTATATATTAGAAAGAATTAAATTAGTACAGAAAACCAGAAAGATCAAAAGGTATGTTCCAGGGTTGGACTATCTGCTGTCGTCCCACGTACGAAGGGCATATAAAATTCGGAACAGCCGAGTATTTGTTTAATATATCTTAAGATTTTTTTTTGTAAATAGAATATCATATTTTTTTGTGGCTGCCAATCAATTGTGGACTTATTTTCACACATTTTCGCAAAACTTTGAATGTAAATAATAAAATGCATGTTATTATTGGACTGCCCTGGACATACATATTCGTATTTAAATAAAATTACTAATTAATTATTATTAACTCACTAGTTAAGAACAGAAATGTCTTGACACTCCCAGTGTTATATTTAACAGTTTTGAATAATATTTATTTTAACGTCAGAAACTTCGGGCGGCTTAAGTTAAAAGACCTGCCTGACGGCTGGTTTCAGGGATAAATTCCTGAATTTATCAAAAAATGGGAAATCATTTTTTTTTGTATTTTGATAAATCATGTAATTTACTTTTTCATTCCTCCTCTTTCCATGCTTGAAGTGGAAATGGTTTATTTGAAAACTGGAATTTCAAGGCTCAAGATTAATGAGATTTTCATTTTCTTTATCTTTACAGAAATTATATCATACAAAATATAAAACAACACAAAAAACCCGCACAAAACAAATAACTTGAAGTGAAAATACCCAAAAGAAAAATAAAACAAAAATAAATAATTAAAAATCAAGAAAAAAAATGTTGAGGAGGAGTGCCTTTTTCAACAACTGCGCCAGACCACAATGCACCAGTGACTTTCTTTTCCACTAATAATTTCCAAAAAAAAACAGCAATTCTTGAAACCGAAAACAAGTGAATTTACACAAAAAGTTTCAAAGAAAAATACAAGTGCTTAACAATTAAAATACCCCAAAAAGTGAAGCAACAAGTTGCATGAAAAAAAAGAAAAATGTGAAAAAAGATTGTTTTTAACAATTTCCGTGTTTAAACATGATTAAAAATTGAATCAGTGCATATATTAATTAGTTGCCTCTTAAAAAAAAAAACAACAAAAATAGAAAAAGAAATTGAATTCGAAATAAAAATATTAAGTAAAGAATAAATAAAACGATTTTCCAAAGCCGGCTGACTGTTAATGGAAAGCATTAAAAACGTATTAAATGTTTTTTAAATAAAAAGCGAAATTATTAGTTTTTGTTTGCTTTTGCTCTACTACAATCATATTATTTTTATTATTCCTGGCAATACAAACAAACAAAAAAAAAAAAACTTTTACTCTTGCAATCAGCCACTTTACTACTTCTGTTTTCTGTTCCATACACCTCAACGTGCAACAAAACAACAAAAACAACAAAGAAAAATAAATAAACTAATAAGAAAAAAAAAATGGATACAACCACTTCAAGTATTGATACGGCCAATAGCAGTGGCATGAGCACATTGAGCAGCAACAACAGCAGTGGCAGCAGCAGCAGCAACACAAATGCAACCGATACCACAGATGGTTTGCCGTTTTGTTTTATACGGGTAAGTTCGGACAAATCCTTAAATACTCATACGTATGTCGTATCTATAACAAAAAGTCTAATAAAGAAATTGACAACAACAAAAAAATACACAATATTTCGTAAGGAATTTTAAATTAAAAAACAAAAATAAAAAAAAATTATAAAAAGATTTGAGTGAGTTTTGTTCAAAATAAAAGACATGAATGACATGACTCACTTTAATGTTAATGTACTATTTGTGTCCAATATCGCTGCATGTCAAATTGACAGCTGTCACCGATACTTTAGATACCAGTAGCGAAAGTCGTCTGTCTAATCTCTTTTTGTAAATTAATAGATTTTAATGCGCTCGAAAATGTTCACCAGCAACAGTATTAAGTTGCTTAAGTGCTTTTCATGTGTTGCCAAATAATTTTCTCCAACTCGTTTTTATTGATATGCGGCGTTATTAATTGATAGAAAATATTTTTTTTAACAAAAAATTCACATATTCAAAACTGGCTACAGAGGACAAGTTTCTTAAATAGAAACATTTTTGGAGCAAAAAAAAAAAAAATTTCACCATGCAAATGATTTAAAAAAGGGAAAATATTTCTAGCGACATGTTGAAGGCAAGAATGTGCATGCACATGCAAGCAGCATCAAACTGGCTGGAGAAGAGTTTCACAAACATTTTCTAACGCCGTTATGTCTTAGCAATTTTTTATTTCTATTAGAAACTCTTGAGAGCCACTAGGGTTGGCAACTCTATTGAACATCAGCGCACTGTGGGGTGTGTTGCGTTGTCGCATGTGCTCTAATGAAATCATAGAAACCGAATGCATTTTGGTTTCAGGTGTATGGCACGACTTATTTAAGCTTTAGAAGGGCAGCAGTAGTTCTGTTACAACCTGTTGTTGTAGTCCTATTGCAACTTGTTGCAGTACTTGGCACCAACATGTTGTTCTGCGTTAATTAAGGTAAAGGGTGGGCAAATTTGAGGTTAGGAAGTAAATTGGCTGTCAAATGATGAAATGTCAAGAATTGAGCTGCCATTCTAGGATATTTAGTTAGTAAAATTTTAGGAAATTTTAACCATGGAACGCTACACTCTTAAGCAAAGAATTTTAATTGTGCAAATTTATTATGAACGAAAACAGCAAAACTCATATTCAGTGACGAGGCCTTTTTTCAATGTAAACAAATAAAATAGTCGTGTATGAGGTTCACAAAATCTACAAACAGTCCTCGAAAAGCTTTTATATCCAAAGATAGTGGTCGTTTGGTGTGTGGTTTGTGGTCAGGCGGCATTATCGGCCTCTATTTTTTTTATAAAATGAGCAAGGAAAAGCAGACACAGTACATTCTGTGCATCACTAAACCATGATAATCGATATTTTGTGGCCGCCATTGGCTAATGGTGTGTGGCGCCACAAGTAACACAACCGGCCAAACAATTCAGTTATTGTATGAGAAATTTCCCGGTCGCGTAAATGCTTGATTTGACGATGTCAATTGGCCGCCTCGTTTTTGTGATTTAATGTCGCTGGATTATTTTCTCTGGGGCTGTTTGAAAGAGCGGGTTTACCTGAACAATCCACAAACAACTGCGACTGTGAAAAATGAAATTCAGCGCTGCATTGACGAGGTAACCGATTTGCCGAGATAATTGATTGAAAAATATGGTTCGAAATTTGATAAAAAGAGCGGACATCTATTGACCTGCTGGAGGTGGACAGTTACCCGACATTCCATTATTCCATTATTAATTCCCATATCTCTACTTTACATTGGCATCAATAAAACTGAATTTGTCAAAAGAAAATGTGTTTTTAAGCCAATTTACTTCCTAACCTCAAATTTGCTCACTCCTTATTTTTCTTCCAATGGGCCTCCTTCGGATTTTCAACGCTTTTTCGTCCTGCCACATAATTAAGAAATTTCTTTTACACAAAAGGTTTTTGTGAAGAACCCCTCCTCAATTTCTAAAAGTTATCAAAATAATTTTGCAATTGAGCGCGATTCTATTAATTAAAGGCCTAATTAAAAAAAAAAAAGATAGTTTATGTTTATAAACAGCTTATATGAGATATTTTGTCCAGAAATTTTTTAAATAAAAAAATATATTTTTATAAATTAGGCCCCTATCGTGAATAACAAAGGGAATTTTTGTTCACATGAAATTTCTATTCCACTCGAAGGGAAAAATGGTATCGTGAATCTCCCGTGAGAAATTATTGCCGCTATCAGTTCTTAGTCAATGCGAAAAAAGAGAAGAAGCCGAAAACAACATGAAAAATCAAAGAATTTGTGTTGAAAAATTTAAGATTATGCAATAATTTAAAAAAAATTTAAAAAAAGTATGACTGAATATTTAGTAGTGAAATAATTTGGATACATTTTGAAAACCAGGGGCCAAATTACGGCATTCGATATCGATCGAAATTTCAATACAATTTATATACAAATTTCGATCGATATCGAATGCCGTAATTTGCCTCCAGACTAAAAAATTAAAAATATTCCAAATCTTTAGAATTGGAGGAACAAGTTTTGCAAAGACGCAGGCAATTGATTTGTTACAAAAAATATAAGTTTGTATCTTATTAACGGGTCTTGCCACTAAAATAAAATTTGCAAACTCTAATATTCGAACTATAATAGAAAATACTTACATTTTCTACTCTATTCCTCACCAAAAACTAAGTGAATTAATTAAAGGGAAAAGCGAAAAAAACTCGTGGGGAAAAAATCATTCACGATAAAGGGGATTTAATTTTAGTGTGAAATCATTCACGGGGAATTTTGTCATGATTGCAATTTTAGGGAAAAGGGAAAAATTATACATGATAGGGGTGATTATAAAACTAACTGTAAAACAAGTGTAAATGTTATGTATCTGCTCAACATATGCATTCTCTGCAACATGTTGCCAGCAACATTTTCTTTATATGACTATGTGTTTATTCACTAGTTGTTTTATACTCTCGTAAAGAGTTCTATCGTTTATAATCTGCACTCCGTCAATCACGAACTGCCGGACTATTGATATAAATTTTATGTTCAAAGGTTTCAACATTTCGTGGCGGGCAAGCGGCTCTGCCACTTGTTTTCTCATTAACTGTTAATTACACTTAAATGCCAAAGATAACAAACAAAATAAAAATAACATATTAGTCACTGGCTTTTTGTGTTAACTATTTCTGATTGATGCACAGCTCGTATTTG
The DNA here is from genome assembly GCA_951800035.1 of Linnaemya tessellans. Lineage (NCBI taxonomy): Eukaryota > Metazoa > Arthropoda > Insecta > Diptera > Tachinidae > Linnaemya > Linnaemya tessellans. The sequence goes on along the minus strand of OX637536.1, from coordinate 41,334,347 downwards.
AACAACTAAATACTCCACTAAATAGGAGTTTAGCTTCTGTATGTGATACTATGAGTTTTCCCATTTTACATGTTTGTAGGCATGTTTGGCCAACTGTTTTGCTCTGTGATTGCTAATGATATTTTGCAACTATTTAACCGTTTGCTTTTTAATCATCATTTTATAAAAAAAACTGTGGCTCCAAAATTTACTTAAACACTCGCAACATATGCGGCTTTTACCATTTTATATATTAAGAAGAAGAAGAAGTAGAAAAAAACAAGCAACTAAATATAAAATTACTTTTTAAAATTTAAAATAGTGAATGGCGCGTGCAGAGCTAAACAAAAAATCGAATAACAGATACAATAAGAAAAACCTTAATTTGAAATGCCATTAAAAGTAAATTTACCAAAATTCAACTAAAAAAGAGTAAATCAAATGATACAACCAACAAATACACTTAAAAGCCACTACAGCATTTATTTAGATTCTTGTACCGGTTTATTAAACAATCGCAACTTCTATTAATTGATTTTTTTTTTATTTTATTTTATTTTTTTGGGAACACAATGCCATAATACGAGTGCATTGATTTATTTCATTTGAGCAAAAGATTTATAAAATTCGGTGTGTAGTACGACGAATAAAGATTGAAGTATAATTTGAAACTTTGATTGAAACATGTTTTTATTTTTAAATATAATGCCAACAAAATACTTCACACAGCATTTTTGAAATTTTATTTTATTACACTTGCTTATATTTTCGTTAAATGTTAACTAAACGGTTTCGAATTGAGCTTTAGATCTCAGCAAATTTAAATAAGGAATATTTTCGATAAACAGGTTTTCTAGAAATCGAAACAGTTGCATTAAGAAGAAGCTTTATCAAACAATTTAGCAGTAAAAAATATTTGATAAAAAAAAAAGGCCACACACAGGTCCAGCGCAATCATTGTATAGGGTCCGCAATCTAACGTTTTTGTTTTCCAACTAGTGCTTATTTCGTGAATGATAACACTTAGCTCATGTCTGATTTGACAGATAATTAGTTTTGTCCTTCCGCTGAACGAATATGTTTGACCATTCAATGCGTTTACGCTTCGCTAAGTGGGCCTGCGATCGACTTACAGAAGATGCCGATTTTGCCAAAAAAAATATCATCTTGTCAGATGAAGCTCATTTTGATCTTGGCGGGTATGTAAACAAGCAAAATTGTCGCATTTGGGGCACAGAAAACCCGCACGCATACATTGAAAAGCCGACGCAACCAAAACGAGTCACTGTTTGGTGCGGATTTTGGGTAATTTTTCTTCGAAAATGAGCAAGAAGTGGCCGTTACAGTCAATGGCGATCGTTATCGGGCCATGCAGCCATTTGAATGAAATTATTTTCCATTATTAACCGGAAGGATTGTACTTTCAAATAAAAAAAGAAATTTGAGAAAATATTCAGTAGTTATTTTTATAGCATTTCCAAAAAAAAAAAAAGTTATTTGGCGGACCCTATACATTTTATTGCGATCAGTGAGCATATAAAAATTAAGCTGATATTATACCATTTGAGTCCCCGAAATAATTAAAATTATTTAGTTATAAAAAATATTTTGTAAAAAATTTATTTATGTGAGCCGCCCTAAAGCCCCCCTCTTAGGATGATATCCGTGTCTCATTCATTACATTTTAAATTATTGTTAATAAAATTGTATTTTAAAATGTTTGATTCAGAAAATATACAAAGACCTCTTTCACGTAATCAACAGTCTTACATTTGCTGGTTGTCCTGATAAGAGACCCGATGCCTTTCCGTTTCAAATTATTTGCAATAAAATTTTATTTTTCGTTCACGTCATGACGTGAGCAAAAGACTTTTAAAATGTAATATATTCCCCGTGAATGATTTCATGCTAAAATTAAATTCCTCCTATTGTGAATGATTTATTTCCCGCGAGTTTTTTCACTTTTTCCTTTAATTTATTCCGTTAGTTTTTGGTGGGGAATAGAGTAGAAAATGTAAGTATTTTCTATTATAATTCGAACACTAGAGTTTTAGAAATTTATTTTAGGTGCAAGATCCTTTAATAAGACACAAAGTGATTTTTTTTGCAACAAATCTATTCCCTGCGTCTTTGTAAAACTTGTTGCTCCAATTCTACAGATTAATAATATTTTTAATTTTTTTTTTCGGTTTCCAAAAAAATTATTTTACTACTAAATATTTTTGAATTCTTTTTAAATTACATAAACGTGCATTTTTCAACACAAATTTCTTTGATTTTTCATGTTATTTTCAGATTCTCCTCTTTTTTACATTCACTGAGAACTGATAGCGGGAATAATTTCTCACGTGAGATTCACGATCCCATTTTTCCCTTCGTGAAAAATCTTTCCCTTGTTGTGAAATCTATTTATTGTCACACTTGTTACAATTTATTGTCACAGCGGTCACAAAATTTTTCATATGTTGTTGTTCCTAAGAGGCAATTGCTCTAGACTCTAGAGTTTTTATTATACTTTTCTATTCCGTTTTAAATGATTGTTAATAAAATTTCAATTGAAAACATTTTAATTAGAATTGTATACAAGTTTCCAACAACACTTTACAAGTAATTAACAATTTTGTTTGATGCTCTTTTCGCATGTTATATAATCTAAAGTTAACTGCTCAATTAAACTTTATGGCTACATAATCAACGGATTTTAACACTTGGTTAAGAATATTGTAAAATAAAAACGGATAAATGAACATTCTTTTCAACGCTGTTGCCATAAAAAATATAAAACAAATCAAATTGATGGCTAAAATTGTATTTTAATTTCCTAGACTTGAAAAAAGCTTAACAGAGTTGATGTTTATGCCTAAAACAGTAAAAAAATTAATTTATTATTAAAATTTTATCAAGCAGGGGTGGGGTACCTACAAATTTTTTTTAGATTTCAAAAATATAAATTACATAATTTTATTATTTTATTTGCTGTGTTTTGTTTACACCGCGGGTGTTGCACTCAGTTTGTATTGCTATTGCAAAAATGCTAGACCAATTCCTTATGATTTTACAATAACGCACCTGTTACAGGGTGGGCAATACAACTTTCCTCGACATATTTTTCATGTGTTGTGTTGAATATTATATCATATATCCTGAATTTGCTAGATATTTCACATTTGCAAGGGTAGTTTCCTACGGACAGTGCATGAAATAATTATTTAATTCTCTTTGTTGAAATAACAACGTAATACTTTTACTTTGTGTAAAATTTTGGCATCAAAATTACAGTTGATATTTATTTTAAATGCATACGAATTTCCATAAAGTCATTAATTTCTCTTAGCGTCAAGATATAACAAAAAAGAAAAAAAGTCCCTTAATTATTACATTTCGTTTTACAGAAATCATTATTATTTTTGTAAGTTTTCCATGTAAAACAGCTTCATCATTTGCCAAATTGCAGTTGCTACAATAAAGAAATTTATGCCATCACAAATTTCACACAAATATTAAGAAACATTTGTAAACTCTTAATTATGATAATCAGTGTTGGCCATAACAAATAATGAGCCAACACGAAAATTGAAGAAAAACAAAAAAAAAAAAAAAACTGAAGCGTTTGCCAAGACAAATCTTTTTGAGCCATTTGTCAAGTAAAAGCGCGAGTGAAGAAAAAGTGCTAAAATTAACATTTTTATTTATTTTTTTTTAATTTAAATTCATTTGCTGAAACAAATAAACAACAAGAAAATGTATTTTGAATACTAACAAAAAGGTATTTATGAAAGCATTTGGAATTGAAAAAGAGACAAAAACAAAATATCAAATCAATGCAAGCAACAAGTAGCAGTTGGCTGTTGCAGCAACTCAACAAGCAGCCAACAAAGTGGCAGCCAGACGGACGAACAGACAAACATCTACAGCATTTAAAACATGTTCGCTTTCACAAAAACAAATACAACCGATGAAAAAAAGAAAAGGAAAAGAAAAATAAAAACAACTAAACACACTGACTAACTTGTTGCTGTTTACCAGCAGTATGCAACAAGTTGCACGTACTAGATGCATTGGCGTGGTTGTAACATCTCCTCTCTGGCACCTGTAAGCGAAAATACGAAAATATTCACCAACATGGAAAAGGAAAACAAACTCCACTTGACTTTGTTGGCTCTTCGAAAACAAACAAAAAAAAAAACAAAACCTGCAGCATCTAGTGTTGGCACCCGTTGCCAAAGTATTTCTGTGTGTACATTGTGCAATTGCAAATGACGCGGTTCATAAATTCCTTTTAAATTACCAATTATTTTTATTGAGCGTTATAACAAAAACGCATTATTTTCACAAAAAAAAAAAAAAAAAAAAAAAAAAGAAACAAATAAAAAAATAGGAAAAAATTTCCACTCCGTACGAGTGCGAGAGATCGCAACCGATGCGCCACCAAAAGATTTCTTGCAAAATATAAAACATTCAACTAAATAATGTTTATGTTGAAGATGTAAATTAGACATGTTGTTGTCGTTGTTATTGCAGAGTTTTCTTCTCCATTACCATATTGTTGCTGTTGTTGTTGTTGTTGTTGCTATTCTAGCGGATTGTATTGTGGGCCCTTTTAGCGGCAGTCATCAGCAACAATCACCACAATCGGCAGTAGTTAAATTGCCAGCATGTTGTACATTGAACAAGTACATTGATGATAATTCCCATTACATGTTGTTCGCACGTACAAGAGTGTGTTTGTGCTCCCGGTTGTTTGCCTTCAGCATACAGGAAGTGCTGATTAGGAAAACATTATGAAAATTACACAAAGATTTCTTGCAACGATAAGAACTGCAGAAATTCATTTGCAGTTAAATTTTATTGATTATTAATCATTTGATTAAATGATGCTTCTAGTTAGTAAAACAGGCGACAAAGAAAGCCATTAATTTGGTTTTAAGTATATGAAAAGAATCAAGCTGTAGACAAAACACTTGTATATGAAAAGTGCGAAAAGGATATTAAGGCAACATGTTGGTGGTGATATTAAAGTTGGTTTTAATTGTTGTTTGTCTATAAGAATTCACTGTTAGTAACATTAAGAAATTAAATGATAATGTTGAGTTCTTTTCATTTTAAGCACATTTTACTGCTATTCAGTCCTATTCAAACTCATATAAACAACCGATAAAAAGACATTGCTTTTCTTTAAAATTAATTTATTTCTTCTAAGAGAAGAGTTAAACAACGGTGAGAGTGTTAAAAATGTTTTTCTGCTTTGCCGGGGAAGTACCGGGGACATTTGGGGATTTTGGGGATTGTGGCCATAGTTTTTGGGAATCAATTTTTTGAACAACTGACAGTTAAATATTGTATTGCTTTTGTCGTTGGCTGTTAAATGGGTACAAAAAAAATGTTTATTTTCTTGCACTGATTGTGGTATTTTTGCGGATTAAATCTGGACTTTGGTATTATTTTTCGGTTTTTTAGCGCTTAGTGATTTTTATTTCTAATATAACAAAAATATAATCACCTCTATCGTGAATAACAAGGGGAATTTTTGTTCACATGAAATTTTTATTCCACTCGAAGGGAAAAATGTTATCGTGAATCTCCCGAGAGAAATTATTCCCGCTATCACTTCTCAGTGAATGTAAAAAAAGAAAAGAAGCCGAAAACAAAATTAAAAATCAAAGAATTTGGGTTGGAAAATTTAAGTTTATTACAATAATTTAAAAAAATTTCAAAAAAGTATGGCTAAATATTTAGTAGTCAAATAGTTCAGATGCATTTTGAAAACCAGACAAAACAAATTAAAAATATTCTTAATCTTTAGAAATGGAGCAACAAGTTTTAAAAAGACGCAGGGTATTGATTTGTTGCAAAAAATATAGGTTTGTGTGTTATTAACGGGTCTTGCCACTAAAATAAAATTTGCAAACTCTAATATTCGAATTATAATAGAAAATACTTAAATTTTCTACTCTATTCCCCACCAAAAACTAAGTGAATAAATTAAAGGAAAAAGTGAAAAAACTCGCGGGGAAAAAAATCATTCACAATAAGGGGAATTTAATTTTAGCATGAAGTCATTTACGGGGAATTTTTTCAAGATGGCAATTTTAGGGAAAAGGGAAACATTTTTGAGGGAAAAATTATTCATGATAGGGGTGAATATTGAAATCATTAAAAACATATAAAAATCTACTACTTGAAACTTGTAAAATATTATGATGAACAATATTGATTGCTTCAGTCGAAAAATTTTATAAGGTTATATAGTTTTGCAACATGATGCCGGAGGAAATTTGAAATCCAAAGAATTGTTTAATAAATCGTGGTACTCTGTTCTGTTCAAATGTGCGAAAATTGTGGAGCAGCATTAATTATTCTTAATGTTGCTTATCTAGCGGCTCATTATATTTGACTGCTTTTATTGATTGAATATAGGCAACATTGTTTTAGGTTTATTCACAGGAGCCATATATTTAAGTGCGAAGCAAGTACTATCTATTCATGTTCTTTCGCAGTTGAAAAACAAATGTTGCTAGGAATTTTCTTCATTTGAAAAAACAAAACATGTTGCCAGATTTATTTAACATATCTTCCATCATAAGAATAGACAACAACTTTTGCAACATTATTTAGCAAGTATTTTATACGAAACGCTTTTATAAGCAGGTTGACAACATTTTGCACTAAATCTTGAACAGAGAACGGCCACATAGGAATATAATGGCATATTAATTATTCCCTATTTTTTTGTCTAACTATTGAAACCGCAAGGTTGCAATCAAAATATATTTTAAACCGCCTTAAGTTCCCTTTAAAAGAAATAACGGAATCTGGTAAAAAGTTGCACAAATACAGCAGAAAACAGAGTTTCCTACTAAAAAAAATTGTTTTCTGTATTTGGCGAAAAATACATCGAAAATACAAAAAGAAATTAAAACTTAAATTTTAATTATTTTTTTCTTAATGGTGCCGATCTTAGACACGAATTTTATTTGTTTTTCTTTCCATCACTTTAATTCATGAAAAATAACAAAAATCCCAATTCTGGGATTCTAAATTTTTTTGGGGGAATTGTGGGGATTCTCAGGAATAAATCTTGTTTGCTTTTCGTTTTCCCGAATTTTACATCTAAAGCCTAGTACTCTGTTTGAATTTGTGGAAAATGTTGCGCAACATCAGTTTATTTCTTTTTAAATGAAATTATGTTTCCCATTTTCAATGAGAACATTTTTAGTGTCAAAAAATTATCGTACGAAATAAATAACATTCATATTATTTCACATGTTTTTCATAATTAAAACAGAGTACTAGTTTAGCAACATTTTTCCACAAATATTTCGATTGAATATTTTTTGTATGGGTTCTGTCAGAATTTCACGTGAAATTTGAAACAGAGTACTAGGCTTAACTATTGAAACCTCAAGGTTGCAATCAAAATATATTTAAAACCGCCTTAACTTCCCTTAAAAAAAATAACTGAATCTGGTAGAAAGTTGCGCAACAGAGTTTCCTACTAAAAAAATTGTTTTCTGTATATGGCGAAAAATACATCGAAAATACAAAAAAAAAATTAAAACTTAAAAGATTAATTATTTATTTTTAATTGTGGGGATCTTAGACACGAATTTTATTTGTTTTTCTTTCCATCACTTTAATTCGTGAAAAATAACAAAAATCCCAATTCTGGGATTCTAGATATTTTTTTTGGGAATTGTGGGGATTCTCAGAAATAAATCTTGTTTGCTTTTCGTTTTCCCGAATTTTGCATCTAAAGCCTAGTACTCTGTTTGAATTTGTGGAAAATGTTGCGCAACATCAGTTTATTTCTTTTTAAATGAAATTATGTTTCCCATTTTCAATGAGAACATTTTTAGTGTCAAAAAATTATCGTAGGAAATAAATAACATTCATATTATTTCACATGTTTTTCATAATTAAAACAGAGTACTAGTTTAGCAACATTTTTCCACAAATATTTCGATTAAATATTTTTTGTATGGGTTCTGTCAGAATTTCACATGAAATTTTAAACAGAGTACTAGGCTTAACTATTGAAACCTCAAGGTTGCAATCAAAATATATTTAAAACCGCCTTAAGTTCCCTTAAAAAAAACAACTGAATCTGGTAGAAAGTTGCGCAACAGAGTTTCCTACTAAAAAAAATTGTTTTCTGTATACGCCGAAAAATACATAGAAAATACAAAAAAAAATTAAAACTTAAATTTAAATTAGTTTTTTCTTAATTGTGGGGATCTTAGACACTAATTTTATTTGTTTTTCTTTCTTTAATTCATGAAAAATAACAAAAATCCCAATTCTGGGATTCTAGATATTTTTTTTGGGAATTGTGGGGATTCTGAGAAATAAATCTTGCTTTTTTCGAATTTTTCATCTAATATATTGATAAGCAAAATTTTTATAGCATCTTTTTGTTTTAATACCTTTTCAGACTGTTTTTCTTCTGAAATTTCAGCTAAAGAAAAGTTAAATTTTTACATGAAGTGAATTAAGACATAAAAATTTTTTTCTATAAATTACCTTATTCTGGCGTAAAATAAGAAAAATAGTGTGAAAATATAAAAAACCAAAATCTTTGGATTTAAATATATATGTATATATATTTTTTTTTGAATTGTGAGGAAGTCGCAAACAAATCAAATGTTTTTCCTTCCATGCGCATACTGGATTTTTTATCTAGGTGAAAATTTTCAGCCGAAAATATTAGTAATTAAAATTTTTATATCATCTTTTCGTCTAACACCCAATTTACACGATGAATTTTATGACGTCCAATTTTCGACGTCATTTTTGGTTTCATAGCCAACGGTGTAGTGGAGAAAGAGGGGTAGAAAAAATGACTTGATTTCTGATTGCATGGTTTGTTTTCATATTTTTCTTCACATCAATATCTATTCTCTTTATTACGTTTTGTTCTGTTTTTATTTTACATGTAAAACAATAACAAAAAATAATAAAAATAGACATGAAAACCAAATTCATCGTATGAACGCATAGAGTTTTTGCCACCAATTTCAAAAGGGAATTAATGAAATTAGACGTCTCAAAATTCATCGTGTGAATTGGGTGTAAGAGTTTATATGTCTTTATGCACAAAATAATAATGGGAGTCTAGCGGCTTTCGAAAACAGCGTTGTTTAGATCTGGTCTTTAAGAAAAGTCCGAAAAAATTTTACAAGTTAATATAATTATTATAATTATTATTGTTAAAGTTAATAATGAATATAAATAAGTTGTGTTTCTTTTTGTGTATGATTACAACGACGATTCCATTCAATTCAACAAATTATTAAAACAACAGTATTCATTTCCTCTTGTAAAACTTCAATAGCACAAGGATAAACAAAGAAAAGAAAAAGGTGTTAAAGTGCATACAATTTCTTGTTCTATTCTCTTTAAAGTTTTCCATTTTCACTTCACTTCGTTTTATAGCTCTGCAATAATTTAGTGGCAATGAAGCCATTAAAAATACATTTTGCAACCGCAGCAAGTCGTTTAAAGCAGACTGCAAAGTAGACAACTAAAACTATAATGCGGATAGATGGACGGATACGGTGCGATGTTTTAAATATGGATAGACAGCCTTAAATGTAGAGTACAACAAAACTAGAATTCAAGCTATTACTTATGTATCACATTAAGGTAACATTTTCTATGCCTTTTTTATTGTTGGTGGAGTCAAGCAAAACAAAAAAAAATACATTAAAAAATGCTTAAAGTCAGGGAGATACACGGGCAGACAGACAGACAGACAGGTAACCAACCGCAAGGGTTTCTGTTAGAAAATTATTGAAAAAGAAACAACAACTCTTAAACAGACACGACTGGAGATTTTATTAATGTCTTACTTAATTTTAAATGTCCTTTTAATACGTTTGACTGTCGGCTTGGCAAATTTTTATGATCCTCGGAGTTAAAATCGAATAAAAAAAACCATTGCCAACACATTGAAGTCGAGAAAAAAAAGGTGATGTGATAAAGATATCAATTTCATACATGATTTCAAATTATTTTCCTGCTAAAATGAAAGTGATTTTTTATGTATTTTTCCTCCACCACGAATAAAACAGCCAATTCAAAGTTTGCTTTTCTAAACAATCAATCAAATCATTTCCTCTTCAATGAGTTTCAATTTGAAAAATAAATTTAAATCATGCCCTAAAATTGCAAATAAAATCAAACTGATTAACAATTTGCGTGCTATTCTTTTTTTCATACGGAGATTAAAATTTCTCTAAAAATTTGCCGCACCTTTTTGCATTTTTTAAAGAAAATATTTCTTAACGATCCGAAATAATTTTGTGCTTTTCTATGAAAGATTGACGTGAACATTTTTGTTATTTGTAACACCTGTTTATTTAGTTTTTGCTTGTGTTGTTTCTGCCTTTAAATTCCCCATTTTATGGCTAATTTGTGTCTGTTTTGTAAAACCAAATAGACAATATAATAGACGGGCAATAATACATTACAGCTAAAACAAGAACAACAACAACAACAACACGAACTAAAAACGCTTTCAGTGTAGGTCTCAATCAAAAGTGAACTAAATTTAAACCAGTTTTGCATTCATTTTAGAGCAGCATTTCTGTTTGCCATATTCCTCGTTGCCTGAGATTTGCAATGACTCGGCTTAGAACAGGTGTCGCCAAACTTTTCAGAGCCGTAGATATCGCTTCCAATATCTTGGGCTGAAAATGCTCGTTTCTACGACTTTTCAACATAGATTTTAATCAAATATATTTCCCTGTTTCAAAAAGGTACTTTTTTTGTTAAAAGTACTTATATGTTCCCAGGGTATTCTTTAAATATTAACCCCCATATTCATAAAAAATAAAACGTATTTGAAATCTGTTTTAAGAAAATTTTGTATGAAAAAATTTGATTAAAATACATTTCAAACAAATTTTTAATTTTATGAATACCGGGGTAAAGATTTTCCAAAAAGTAGTTTTTTTTTTTAATTTGAGTTTTTTTTTAAATTGTACTTTGCTTTAATAAAGTACTTGTTTGAAATGGCAGCTTTTTAAAAGTTATTTTTTCACAACGTAATTTTCTAAAAGAAAATCCTGTAAAAAGCCTTTTTCAGAAGGAACTTTTTTAAAATGCTGTACCTTAAAAAAACATTTATGTTTAAAAGATATTTTTTTGAATTGGGTACTTTTTCCCAAAAAGTTGATTTTTTCGAAGGGTACTTTTTTCGAAAGGTACTGTTATTCAAGAGGTACTCTTTTTAATTCGTCACTTGTTTTAAAAAGTTATGTGTTTTAAAAAGGTGCCTTTTTAAGAAGCATCTTCTTTTATAAGACTAGTTATTTTCGAAAGGTACTTTTTTAAAATGTTTTATTATAAAACAGTATTTATGTTAAAAAGCTTCCCTGTAGCAAAAATTAGCCGGCGAAGTAAAAAAAGGTTGAAATAGCTACAAAAAAACTGTCTATCTTCTCATCTTTCCTAATCTGTCCCTCAATACTATCCCCTCGTTTTCAGTTTCGGCGCAATGCATTGCATATAGTATAGGGGTCATACCCTGAGTGCTGGTCCAAGATAAAAAAGGTGCTTTTTTTTGGAGTAACTTTTTTAAAAAAATACTTGACCAATACTATTTGGAAAAAGGTACTTTTTCTAGAAAGGTACTATTTTAAAAAGGCACTTTTTAGAAATAAAATTTTTCAACTAGGTACTTTTTAAAAAAGTACTTTTTTAAAAAAGGTACTTTTTAAAAAAGTACTTTTTTAAAAAAGGTACTTTTTAAAAAAGGTACTTTTCGAAAAATGTTATTTCTTACAAATGTTTTTTTTATAAAGGTACATTTTTATAATAGTAATGCAATGTTTTAAAAAAGTACTATTTTATATTAGTAATGCATACTTATTTTAAAAAGTTTTTTGGAAAGTACTTTTTTTTTTAAATTTTTAATAGGAAATGGTTTAAAGGGAGCTATATATGTAATTATGTGAAAGTTCCTACGAACTTTAAAACAATGAGTACGTTGCGTTCTAAAAATGTGCCTTTTTAAATAGCGTTTTCTTTTGTAAAATTAGTTAGTTTCGAAATTTACTTTTTTAAATGTTTTATTATAAAACGGTACTTATGTTAAAAGACTACCCATATTAATAAAGTCCTTATTTTTGGTGCAAGTTTTTAAAAAAAAGTGCTTTTTTTAACAATACTATATTAAAAAAGTACTTTTTTAGAAAGGTACTATTTTATAAAGGCACTTTTTAGAAAGACCATTTTCAACTAGGTACTTTTTAAAAAGGTACTTTTTCAATAAGGTACTTAAAAAAGGTACTTAAAAAAAAGGTACTTTAAAAAAAAGGTACTTGAAAAAAAGGTACTTTTAAAAAAAGGTACTTTTAAAAAAATGTACTTTTGTAAAGAAGGTACTTTTTAAAAGAATTTATTTTTTTAAAAATGGTACTTTTTTAAAAGAAGCTACTTTTTGAACAAATTTTTTTATAATAGATTTTTTGTAATAGATTTTTTTTTAAAAAAGGTACTTTTTATAATGGTAATGCATACACATTTTCAAAAAGTAGTTTTTTTAATTTTTTAATAGGAAATTTTTTTAGAAGATGCTATTCAATTATTTGAAGGTTGCTACTTACTTTAAACTAATGAGTAAGTTGTGAGAAAAAGTACTTATTCTGTTTTTTATTTAAACGAAATGGTTTTAATAACATTTTGCCATTTTTAACAGTAATTTTCTTAAAAATTTTTAAAAAGAAGTATATTTAAAAAAATTATTTATTAAAAAAATTTTTTTTTGTTAAAATACAATTTTGGAAACATATCAAAAGTGATGAAGGTACTTGTTTGCAAATAAAGGCTTTGACAAGTTATTCGTACTATTTTAAAAATGCCTTAAGAAAAGAATTTGTTTTTAACAATGATGCTTTTTTATAAAAAAGTTTACTTCTCCTGAATGTACCATTTTAAGGGTGTGCCTCTTAAATTATTTTTTTAAAACGAGTAGAGATGGCTTTCTAAAGACTATAAAAGTTAATATTTTAGAGTTAAACCTTTTAAACAACGAGACATTTGTTTAGTGAAAAATATGCTTATATTTTCAGCAGGAAATAAATTTATGTAAAACTGGATATATTTCAGGCAGCTGGTAAAAGAGCAATGCTTGATTCAGGACCTCTTTCCGACTTTTTCGTAGATCATATTATGCATGGAATTGTGATTTACTATAAATTTTTAAATATGTTGGTGTTGCTCCTCTGAAAAGAGTTCATTCAAAATTTTTAAATTTTCTCTTTTTTGCAAGAAAACGATAGACATGTATTTTTAAGAAGTACATATAAACTTCTTCACCCAAATGGACATGGTTTCAATATTCTTGTACACTGTACTCGTATTTTGATGAACCTTATTTTTCCCATAGTTGAATGACGCACCAAAATGCTTAGAAACACTTCCCCCTTTTTACTTCAATTGACTTTTGTTTTTCCTTAGTTCGTTATGCTTACAAAATATCATTCATTGATTCAGCATAATTTTGAGTTTCTTTCCCATAATTATGGCTTAAATTAATTCGTTACAAAAGTTCAACTTAAAGGTGAATATTGTGATAAAATGCAGCAAAAAAGCACATATATTTTTTTCCAGATATCTTAAGAAAAATAAAAAACCCAAAAAACACTTCCACAAAAATAAGACTGAAAAAGTAACAAATTATTTTTAACGAAAACAAAAAAAGCCATTCATGATTTAAGCCAGCCAGCTTTTACAGAAATTAGTGTCAATAACCGCAATACAATCGGTTGCTCAGAGGATACCAAAAAGACTAACAACAATTTCTGTGCCTGTTACTTTTTTAAGAATTTTCGATTTAATTTCAACAAAACTTTATTTCTGAACCTTAAAACAATAAAAAGTACTTAACAAATTGAGCTTAAAATTTTTGTTCTTTCTGCGCATATTGTTAAATTAAGTGTTAAAATTAAATTCTTATCGTCATTTTAATGACACTTCGCTGGAATTTAAAACTTACAGAAATAGATTTTGCATTAAGTTTCAATTTAAGTTGATTTTAAAATACTGTTCAGTTGTGCGTATTTATTTCAAATTTAAATTGATACACTTAACAAAATTGAGGCTGTTTAAGCTTAAAGTCTGGTACTCGGTTTAAAATTTCATGTGAAATTCTGACAAAACCCATACAAAAAATATTCAATCGAAATGTTTGTGGAAAAATGTTGCTAAACTAGTATTCTGTTTTAATTTTTAAAAAAACATGTGAAATGTTTCTAACAACATTTTTTCAAAAGTGTAAAATAATATGAATGTTATTTATTTGGTACGAAAATTTTTTGAAACTAAAAGTTTTCTCATTGAAAATGGAAAACATAATTTCAATTAAAAAAGAAAAAAAAATGAAACTGAAATAACTGATGTAGCGCAGCATATTCCACAAATTCAAACAGAGTACTAGCCCTTAACAGGGGATGGCAACATTGAACATGTTCTGGATACATGTTGCTGTGTGTTTTGTTTATTTGTTGCGTATGGTTTTTGTATGGATTTTGATTGGAGTGTATTAAATTTAGTATTTTTTTTAAATTTATATCATAATAATTTGTGCAACATTTCGCACGAAATTCAAAAAGCTTGTATGGAAAATTTATGAGAGAATGTTGCTGAAGTTGTAATTGTAAATTTGTAGAAAAGTCGATAGTTTCTTCTGAATGTTCTCACTTAAGCCCAGTAGCTTTTTCGAATTTTCTGTAAGCAATTTCATTAGTTTATTACATTAACACTGGCCATTTAGAAACTGCGGAATCATTTCCATTTCCATTTTTTTTTTGTGAAATACCCCACTGTGCGTTACAGAAGGCTGCAGAATGCTTACAGAAATATGTGGCTAACAAGGCCCTTAGTCTCTGATATACATATCATGTTTTGAGTCAGAGTACATTTATAGGCTAAAAGTGCAAATACGAGGCCCGTTCAAAAATTAAAATAAATTTGCATTTTTTTTCACAAAATATTTACTCGCCACTTTTTATGGTGCCTCTATAAAATTAGTGCCCAACAGATTTAATACAAGTTTTTCCCAATCCTCGATGCACTTCTAATATGGACATTTTGGCATGTCCTTGTACTCTCGCAGCGTTTCGATTTCTGTCGTAAAATGCCGTTCTTTAATGGGTGTCTTCAATCTGATTGACTGCAAAAAGCCGTCGGTGGCTAAATCGGGTGAATATGGTGGCTGAGGCATACTTATAGGGGGTTTTTTTTTGTCAAAATTAAGCACTTTTCGATTAAACATCGCTGCGCCAGGCATCATTTCCAAAAAATGCGAAAATATCCTCAGCAACTTCTCTAAAAGCTTTCTTCACTTTCTATACATTTCCATCGATTGTTTATGTACTGGGGCGTTTAGTACGAATGTTGCCTTTGAGAACATTTTTCTGACTGGCAGTACAATCGCCGAGTGGCAAACTGTCATTATATCACTAAATAAATAAAATATAAATATGAATAAATAAAATAAATACAAATAAAAACAAGTAAAAACGTTATATTCGACCGGGTCGAATCTTAAATACCCTCCAAATATTTAGTATGTGAATTTAAAATGTTTAACTTGGTGGCACAGAGTTCCCTTAAAACATCTCTGTACCCAATTTCACAACTCTATTTTGACAAAGTCAATCCGGGGAGGGCCGGTGGTTGGGCACGTTTCACCTCTGCAAGATCAGAGAACATGTCAGCTTCTTATAGGCTTAAAAATTGTTCAATATTTACATTATTTTTGCATATAATATCGTACGTCAACGCCCACTAAAGGGGGCGGAGTTCAAAAATAGACTATATCATGTTTTCCACAGGCGAACGTATGGGCATTGTCAGATCGTCTCAGACTTTATTACTGATCAAGAATATATATACTTTATGGGGTCCAATTCTTTTTGGAAGGCATTAAAACTGTATTTTGTCGGGGTCTCTCTGGCAAGGACCATGGGGGAGACATTTCACCTTTACCATAAAACTCTAAAAACAAATGCTTGGGATAATTATATGCAAAATTAAAAAAAAAAATTTTTTTTAATGGGTCAGTTGAGGGCAAAGGGGGAGGAGGGGGTAGGGCAGGGGTGTACCAGGTTACGTCTCAGCTTCGTTATTAAAGCTTAACAATTTTATTTATTTTAAGTAAAACAATTTGTTAAATTTTTACACAATTTTTTGCATATAATAACGCCCACTAAAGGGGGCGGGGTCCGAAAATTAATTTTTTATTTATTCTATGGCTCTAAGTTTAATGCGCCGGACCTTCTTTGACATAAAAATATATCATTTGCTTAACAAAATTACAAAAATACTTTAAATATTATGTTGTTTTTTAGATGTTGGTTTAGTTCTTCTTAGGGGAACCTTTTGCCCTCTGGCCCGATTTAGCCCATTTACGAACTTGACCTGTGCTATCCTTCAAGATATATTTATACCAAATTTCAAGCATCTGGCTCTTTTCGTTTGGACTGACTCGTGATTTCCATAGACGCACGGACGGACATGCTCAGATCATCTTAGGTCGGGTTTTTGAGAGGTGGTTTAAGTTTAAACCTAGTTTAACGAAGTCTGAAACTCTGATCTTTCCAGCAAACTGAAATTTTTTTTATTATTTCATTAAGGACACACATTTTAAGCAAAACCAAGCTCTTCCGTCAAAATTTTTTTCTAAAAACTTGATAATAGCGGCAAAAATCTGTTTTCAGATTAACTAAACCTAGTTTAACTGAGATGCCAAAAATCCGGCCTTAGATTTCATCACTGATCAAGAATATATATACTTTATGGGGTCTCAGATCGATATTTCGCTGCGTTACAAACGGAATGACAAAGTGAATATACGCTCCAAGTCTCTTTTGGAGGTTATAAAAATAAATAAAGTTATTAAAGAGAAAATATCAGAAACTGAAACGAAACCTGGTCACACGGTTATATTTTTTTCGCCGTTCGCCGGCATAAGAAATTTTATCAACGCCAGCCATGATTGTGTGTATTTTCCTACAATCAATTGCATTTTATTTTTGGCGACGACAAATTCGTTATTCGTTCCAATTGTGTTTCCAGCATTTCAGTTTTGAAAGTGTTGTTGTAAGCAACTGTAAACAACACATTGATGGATCGTGTTACTATCGCGTGATGATGCAACATTTTGCTATCAGAAATGATTAAAAAAAAAAATAAATAAATTTTCTTTAATTTATTTAAAACTTAAACAGTTAAACGAGTTAACTTTTTATCTCAAATACTCCCTTGATTTATATTTTTTTTTTCTTACCTGCCAGTTGTAAAATTTAATTCAAAAGATAAAAAAAATATATTATTTTTTTAAGAATTCCACTCCCAACTGTTTTCTACGGGTTTTCCTTGTTTTTAGATTTTCTGTTTTCTGTTGTAAAGAAATGTTTTCGTATTTCCTCAAAGAAATTAAAGGTCATTGTATTGTTTGTTTTTCTTGGACAACATTAACGCCAACAACACACTTGTTGTTGTGTTGTTTGGTTCCAAAAGTGACGAGAATTACATTTTTCTTTCAATTTCCCTTATTTTCTTCTCGTGTTACCGCTAAGATGATTTAATTTTTACACGCTTCTTTGATTTGTTCATAAAGAAACCCCCCGTGATATGAAAGAAATTATACAAATGAATTTGTTTCTAGACCAACAACAATTCTATTCTTATTCTTCCTACCGTTTCTACTCGCTGCTTGCTCTGTTGGCTGGCCAAGTGTATGAGTATTAATAAAGAAAAAAAAAAAAGAAAAGAACAGGGAATTACCAAACACCCGCAGACTCTTTAAAGCGTGAAAAATAGAACCTTAATTTTCAGTTGGTTTCTTGACTTGACTTTTGAATTTATTGTTGTTTTATTTTCTACACCAAACTGCTCCCTTTCCAACTGCTACGACTGCCTGAGTTGTAGCGTAAAAAATAATATAAAAATAAAAAGGTTTTCAAAATGATCGGGATGGTGAATAAGTGATTTTTGCTGTAAAGACTGATGGCACTTGTAGCAGCCGAAAAAAAAGTTTCATATATTTCTTTTACCACAAACCAGTAATTATATAATTTCATTTTAATTTGTTATTCTTGACTCTGGGGTTGTTGCCTACGATCACGCTTGGTTGCATTGAAATTAAAGTACTTGTACTTAAGATTTTTCAACTTCACCTCAATGAACTTGGACAAAAAAATAAAAAACAGGAACAGCAACAATAACATCATAAAACTTGTCCAACTGTATGATGGGTCAGCACAACCTGGAGCAGAAATTCAAATTGCTGCGGGCAAATGTTGGTGTTGCTGAAGAACAAACAAAACAGAAACTTCAAGTGCTTTAGAACATTAACCAAATTGAGATTTAACATTCAAATTTATTTTTGTTTTTTTTTTTTTTTGTTAATGATGATTGTTGTGTTTTTGTTGCTACAGTTCCATTTGAAAGCTTCTAACTTCATAGAGTGAAGGGGGGGGGGTTCATAATTTCATTAAAGAATTTTCCGCTGCTGTTAATTTGGCTGGTGAAATCTCAAAGTAAAAGTAACGCAACACATAAATTAGTTTGTAAAGTTAACAAATTTAATGATTCGTGTGTTGAAGATAAAAAAAAGGAAACGTCTTATTTTAATGTGCCTGAACAAAACAACCGAAATGTATGTAAATGAATGGCTCCAGTTTTAGGTGTTCACATAAATTTAAATGTTAATGGTTGTCAAAACAATAGGGAATTATGCCTAAATAATTCTTGATAACCCAACACCATTCTTCTTCAAGAGATTAATAGTATGTGATTTAGGCCAAATCATTTCATTTGCCCCACTTAAGTAATTTGTGACATGATATTCCATATACTCGTATTATTTATAACAGCAAATTATCTCAAATTACTAACTGCCTGTTTTTGGAAACACCGGCTGACCGCCGGGAAGGTATATTTACTTTGTTTACTTTTTGATTTACTGCCTGTTTTTGTAAAAAGAATAACAATTTTCAAATTATTTTATGAATTTCTATTTTAGTAGTGAACCTTTATTTATGTAAATTGTATTACAGGATGTTAATTTTTCCAACAGGCTATAGGTTCAAATCTGCGAAACTGCAAATTATTTTTTCTTTATATGTAGTAAGAATTTTAACGAACATTTATATTGCTATATTAAATTGAATTAAGATTCATAGGCTAATTGTGCGAAATTTGTTTTTTTTAAATCTCAGAAAGACATGATAAATATTCCAAGGCACAAAGGAAAGTCAACATCAGTTTTATTCAGCAGAGCAGAACAGCTGTTTTCGAAAGACGCAACCCTTTCATCATCAGTGCTCATGTATATTGTGCTTGTCACCACTTATTAGGTGGCTTAGTTGAATTTGATAACAGCAGAGCAGAACAGCTGTTTTCGAAAGACGCAAATCAAATTCAACTAAGCCACCTAATAAGTGGTGACAAACACAATACACATGAGCACTGATGATGAAAGGGTGGCGTCTTTCGAAAACAGCTGTTCTGCTCTGCTGTGTAAGTTGAATAACTAAAAACTCATGTTGACTTTCCTTTGTGCCTTGGAATATTTATCATGTCTTTCTGAGATTTAAAAAAAAACCAATTTCGAACAATTATTATTTTTTATTTATTTTTATTTTTTAATAAATGAACGTGATGACAATCTATTTATTATTTTTTTGAGAGTGGAATATTAAGAATATTTTTCATAGTCATTAAACCAGCAGAACGGATCAGTACTGATTTCGAGGCAAATAACAATTTTCGTTTGAGTTTTTTTATTGTTGCTTTAATACAGGATGGCTCAGAAAGACCGAAATGGTGTGAATTGCTTATAACTTTTTATTTAAGACAAATTTTTTTAATATTTTGTTTTTACAGTAAATTTATAGGGAATATTTTTGGATTAGTTATTAAAAATGATATCCCGCAAGTGGTGGACATTTTCTGCTTCGCAAAAATGTGCTCTTTCCAACACATTTTCCATGACCTTTCGCAAAACTTCCGGTGTTATGTTTTTTTTTTATCTTGGACCAGCACTCAGGGTATGACCCCTATGACCCCTACATATGCAATGCATTGCGCTGGAACTGAAAACGAGGGGATAGTATTGATGGGACAGATTAGGAAAGATGAGAAGATAGACAGTTTTTTTTGTAGCTATTTCAACTTTTTACTTCGCCGGCTAATTTTTGCTACAGGGCCGACGAAGGATGCTGCTGTTACTCTGCTTTTAGTACATGATAGCGTCAGTCGCCGCCAATTATGTTCAGTGATCAGTGACTATGCCTTCATCATTGAAACAGGCTGACAACAACTAACACAACCACGCACTAACGCTGATCAGAAGAATTCAACACAATATTTCATGACTCAGCGCGGGCTCGAACTCACGACCGTCCGCTTCATAGTCTCGTGTTCTACTACTTCAGCCAACAGCACCCATGCTGTTAATTTCGTCTCGACTGTTGGTTTTTAATTCCTCAATAGTCCTAGGGCTTATTAACATAAACTTTCCCTTTTAAATAATCCCAAAGGAAACAGTCTGGAGCGGTTAAATCCGGGGAACGCGAAGGGAGGCCAATTAAAATTGCTTCTACGCGAAATTCTTCTTTCACCAAAGATGTCGCGTAAAAGAGCCATTGTGGCCCTCGCAGTGTGTGCTGTAGCTCCATCCTGTTGGAACCATATTTGCGGATGATTTTCCACGGCTGGCCTTACAAAATTTTCCAACATGGCCCGATATCGATCACCATTGATGGAAATGGCGACACCTCGTTCATTTTCAAAAAAAAATATGGGCCAATGATCCTGTCTGAAGAAACACCGCACCAAACAGTACACTTAACTGGGTGTAATTGTCGTTGATGAAGTGCTCTTGGGTTTTCCGTAGGCCATATCCTACAGTTTTGTTTGTTAACGAACCCATTTAATTGAAAATGGGCTTCATCACTCATAACTAAGTTATGAATAAAATTAGGATTCTCTTGTTGTGCCTTTTGCTGAAAATAAATTTCATAGTCAAGTCGTTGCTGGTAATCTGTCGGTTTCAATTCTTGGACAAGTTGAATTTTGTATGGAAATATTCTTATGGTATGCAAAATTCGCTGCAGCGACCCCTCTTGAGATGCCAAGTTGTGTCGAACGTCTCCTGGTTGATGTTTCTGGATCCTCGCGAATACTCTCCTGTACCACTTGAATATTGTCAAATGTGTGGACAGTTCGTAGTCTGCCGGAACCAGGAAGGTTCCTTACTGCTCCTTGTTGTCCAAAATTTGCAACCAGACGGTTTATTGTGGACTGAGAGGTTGCAACCCGCACATTAAATTGACGACGGTGTGAACGCTGAGTCAACACAATGGATCGTTGATTTGAAAAGTAAATTTGGGCACGTTGTTCAGTTGTGTATTGCTCCATTATAAATTGTCCAAGTCTTCCTCACAAAAACTGAAAAGAAAAAAAAATTGTAATGAAAAGGTTATAAGGAATTCACACCACTTCGGTCTTTCTGAGCCACCCTGTATAAATACCCAAACGAAAATTTGTATTCCTTTTATAAAAACAGGCAATTAATGTTAAAACCATAAACAACTTTTAGGTGTGGCAACACTATTTCATGTAGATACGCCAAATAATTTTTTGTGGTACATTTTTAAATAAATTAGCCTCCTCCAATATTGATAAAACCCATATGGCTTAAAAGGTATTTCCTTGCAGATATGCACAGTATAAATATTTGTTATAAATTGTTAGTATACAAATTTTATTAAAAAGCTGCATTAAATTTTTCGTTTTGTACACTCCGGTTCACTTATTTAAAGGCACTAAAAATTCTATGCTCAACAGCCTGTATTTTGTGCAATTTGTAAACGGTTGCGGAATTTTAAAATAGAACTGGAAGCTAGACCTCTTGAAATATAAAAGAAATCATGATAATAATGGTTTCTTAACTAAAGAACTTTTTTTTAATCAATTTATAAAAAAAGTCCAAAAATTTGATATATATTTTTTTTGGTTCACTTGAATAAAGGCACTTTTTTTTATTATTTTTAAAGTAAGCGATGTTTTTTTGTAGCTAGCTTTTTTTTTTTATTAAATTTTAATAATTTTACGAGTCAAAATGGGAAAACAAAAAATTTTAAATCTATCAGAAATAACTAAAATCGATATTTAGCGTTCTGAAGGATATTCTAACCGCGCAATAGCTGGAAAAAAAATTGGACGAAGCCCAACAGTTGTCGACAATTACATCAAGGACCCAGAGGTGTATGGAAAAAATTTTAAAGGAAGGGTTTCCTTGTCTTTATCTACGACAAGAGAAAAGAAAAATCACCAGAACTGCTTCTAATTCTGCCTTATTCTTGGCAAAAATAAGAGCTCAAGCTGGAGTGCAAGCGAGCAAGTCATCAGTACGCAGAGTAATTAAGAGCAGTGAGTATCTAAAATACCTGAAATTACAACAAAAAATAAAAAAACGCCACTTAATTCTGCTCGTAAGGAAAAGCGGCTTCAATTTGTGCAGCAAAGAGGTCATAGAAATGACTGGAGAACCGTTGTGTTTACGGATTAAAAGAAGTTTAATTTGGATGGGCCCGATGGCTACAATTATTATTTCCACGATCTGTGCAAAGAAAAGAAAAGCAATTTTTGAACCGACATCACAGCCGAGAGGGCGGCGTTATGGTGTGGGGTGCTATTACGTACTATGGCACCATCGATCTGGAATTTCAAAGTGCAAAAATGACTGGAGCAAACTATAAAAATTTCCGAAGTTCAGTGAACTATTTGGTCTCATATCTTGGATATTGCATCATCATAATTGTTTTTTTAATTCTCAAGATGTCTAGCTTCCATTTCTATTTTAAAATTCTACAATCGGATCAAAATTGTAAAAAATACAGGCTGCTGAATACTGAATTTGTATTGGCTGTGTATTTACACAGACTCAATGTATAAACGTTTTTAGAGATGATTATATAATTTTTAAATGGGCCAATAGAAAGAGAACAACCGTTTTTCGCTGATGTCTTAAAATGTGTTGGACAAAGGGAGATTAAAAAGCCATTTATTATTTTTCTTAAATTTCAGTGGCCCTAATTTTAAGAAGAAAAAAAAAAGTCGCCTTCACATACATAGAGACAGCTAGCAATACTAACTTGATAGAACAAAGGCCGAGGGCTGGATTTGCACTGCACAGCATCAATAGTTTCCGCAGGCAAGCAAATCGCTTCTCTGTGAAATCATAAAAGTGTTCAATAGCAACTTCTTGAAAATATCCTTTCAAATACGGGAGTGTTTCAGCGAATTTAAAATATCGATTTATTAAAAGAAAACTTAAAAGTAGATAGAAAATTAAAAGGATAATTAATTTTCAACTATTTTTCTACACAAAATTCAGCTTGAGAAATTTTAATGTTTTACAATTTGTCTGCGGGTGCGTGTGTGTGTGTGTTTGTGCTTTTGGTGCAGCTTTTTTCCCAAATAATGGAAACATTTTTCACCAGCTCTAGCCAAGACTAGTAATCGCTCTATGATTTATCTTAAATAACTTGTTTTACTTGTACGATAACGTAAAAACTAAATATTACAAGCCAAAGAGAAATAAAAACTCCGTTCAGACGTTTTTGTTGATTTGTTTGTAATATTTTTCCACTTACGAACAAACAAACGCTTGTATGCACATATAAATATATTTTTCAAAGAGAAAGTTTGTGGTTTTTTTCAGAAAAAAAAAAATAACACAAGAAATGAAATAAAAAGTTGATTAAAAACAACAAAAATATATAAATATAATATTTAGTGTAGCCAATACACCTCATGTGATACTAGAAACACTTGTATTTATTTAAAAAAGCCAAAACGAAACAAATAAACATCTCCAACAACAACAAGAGGAGATAAAACACTTATTTTTTCGTCATTACCATTTAAATGATGTTGGAGATACGAGTAGCAATCAACTAAAAAAACCGAATATATTTTCGGCTTTAAAGCCAAACCCTGGCTTAAAGCTTACAAACTTACAACTTGACCGCTGGCTAAAATTGATAAAATGCATACAAGAGTACCTTTTTTCTCAGCTCTTTTGTGTTTTCGGTGTCCGCTAGCCACCTTTTTGAACCTGACGTTGAATCAATGGAATGCACCACAGCAGCATCTTTAAATAAACTGCGACTATAAACGATATCTATTGTCATTGTTTGGCTAATTAAGCACATGCAGTTGTGGAGACACAACCAACCACACGAAAACACTTGCGCTGTACAATTCCACTTGTTGAACAGTGTGAAATTTATGAAATGACACAAAAATAGAACAATACTTATCTATTGTGTTTGTTATATTTAAAAATAAATTTACGAGCATGTCGTTGTGTTATATGGGATACAATAATAACAAACATTTTAATGGCGTGCGGGAAGATATCGTTAGCTGAAATGCAAAAGGGCATAACTAAAAATAATTGCAAAATCGACGTTTTAATTGATTATTATGAAACTCATGAAACTATAGGGTCCGCAATCTAACGTTTTTTTCAACTGGTGCTTATTTCGTGAATGGTAACACTTAGCTCATGTCTGATTTGACAGATAATTAGTTTTATCCTTCCGCTGAACGAATATGGTTGTGTATACGCTTGAACAACGCTTCGCTAAGTGGGCCTGCGATCGACTTACAGAAGATGCCAATTTTGCCAAAAAATCATCTTGTCAGATGAAGCTCATTTTGATCTTGGCGGGTATGTAAACAAGCAAAATTGTCGCATTTGGGGCACAGAAAACCCGCACGCATACATTGAAAAGCCGACGCAACCAAAACGAGTCACTGTTTAGTGTGGATTTTGGGTAATTTTTCTTCGAAAATGAGCAAGAAGTGGCCGTTACAGTCAATGGCGATGGTTATCGGGCCATGTTGAACGAATTTTTGTTCACAAAAATTGAAGAGGAGGATATTGGCAACATTTGGTTTCAACAGGACGGCGCTACGTGCCACACAGCCGAAGCTACACTCGATGTTTTGCGCCCTGGTTTTGAAGATCGCATTATCAGCCGCAGAGTTGATGTCGTTTGGCCACCTCGGAGCTGCGATTTGACACCATTGGACTATTATTTGTGGGGTGCCGTCACACCGACAAGCCAAAGACAATTGACGCTTTAAAGGACAATATTCGGGAAGCCATTGGTGAAATACAGCTGCACACAATCGATAATGCGCTTAAAAATTGGACCGATAGTGTAGGATACTGCATGGCCAGCCGAGGCGGATATTTGAATAAAATTAAAAATTTTACTGTAAAAGCAAAAAAAATTTTTTTGCTTTTACAGTAAAATTTTTATTTTGTTAGTTACGTCCTTTTGCATTTCAGCTAACGATATAGTTACTTAAATTAGGGCCCCTAAATTTTTTTTTTTTTACCAATGACTTCGTATTTTCTCTTCCTTTCGCTAACAAATTTGAGGAGCACAACATTAATGAGAGTGCTGTTAGCTGAAGTAATTAACAGTAGACTATGAAGCGGAAAGTCCTGGGTCCGAGTCCGCACTCAGTGATAAATATAGAGTCGAATTCTTTTGATCAGCATTAGTGCGTGGTTGCGTTAGTTGTTGTCAGCCTGTTGCAGTGACCAACTCATAGCCCTGATCACTGAACAATTACTGGCAGCGATTGACACTATTCACTCACCCTTATCGTGAATAACAAGGGAATTTTTGTTCACGTGAAATTTTTATTCCACTCCAAGGGAAAAATGGTATCGTCAGTTTGCCGTGGGAAATTATTCGTGCTATCAGTTCGCAGTGAATGTAAAAAAAGAGACTACCGGGGCAGTTATTGAATGTCTAAACAATCTGACAAATATTTAAAAAAAAAAAAAAAACTAAAAATTTGTTTTGCTCATAATTTTAATTTATTCGTCGTTATTGTGTTTCATACGACGAATTTTTACCAACGAATTCTTCGTACTGAACGAAATTCCTCGTTCGTCCTAGTCGTGCTCCTACCAGAATTGAGAACTTTATTAAATGGATTTGAATTGGAAACTTTATTCCGTTATATGGCTAATTCAAAAAAAAAAAATAAAATCGTTTGTTGGCAACACTGCCTATGAGAGAACCCCAGTGTTGACTTTATATGTTGTCACCCTGTTTTTTGTACCATTTAAGCCTTTTCACTTTACAGATCGCTGGCCATTAGGTGATATTAGAAATATTTTCTTTCATTGTATTTTGAGTTTATTAACTTGACTTTTTTGTTTTTGTTCGTTTTCGGCAAGAATGTCGTCATTTAAGCAACAAATCAAAATCTTTAATCTCTGTAACTTTAAAGTGCTTTGAAACAAATTGTCAAGTGTTTGGAAAACATTAAGCGTGGGACGGTTTCACGCTATTCGAAAGTCTCGTTTAAAGAAAAAAATCTTAAGAGGATTTGAACATTTTTAGTTATTTAATTTTTTTCCATTAAATTCTACAATTTTCGATTACATGCGAGCTCTCACTCGCACATCATGTACGCAACATGTTTAACAAGTTTTCGGAATTCTGGGGCTAATTGTAAAATCAGAAAATAAAAATTAAAAAAAAAAATAAAAATAAAGTTGTTTGCATTATTAATCTGTTTCACAATGATTCTACATTGAATTCAATTGGAAAAATTCTCAAATGAAACAAGTTTTTTTTTCGTTTGTTTTTATGTTGTTAAACTTTAATTAATTATCGCTTATACCTTCAAAGCTTTTAAATACCTTAAGTGATTTATCGATTGGTTGTTTGATAATTTTTAATTTATTGTTACTACGATTTGTTACCTTTTTCCTTTTTTTTTTTTTTTTGTTAACTATTTAATGATTTTTCGTTTCCATTATTCAGTTGTTTTCAAAAAAAAAAAAAAAAAAATAGAGGAAATTATTGCGTAGTACGTACACGTTCAATGAAAAGTTAATCAGTTGGGAGTACAAGAAAAAAAATTAAATAAAACAAAATTTAGTAGCAACAAAATTTCAAGCCAATTCACGTTTCAAATAGTTTTTTTTTCAGTCAATGTTTCTTAATCTTTTTAGTTATTTTTTTTTTTTCAACTGCGGCTGATATTGAAAACTTGTTCGAATATTTATGAAAAAATTTCTGATAAATTTTGATTGTAAATTGCTTGGTTTTTATTTAAAAAACTAAGAAATGTTGCCTATAGTCTTCTAGGGGCAATGCAACTGTTACTAAATATTTCACGTGACCGTTCCTTAAGCTGGCCACACACGCATAAATTTGTTTGCAAACAAATTTTCAGAAGTTATTGAAAATTTGAAATAAGTTTGCAAACAATGCCACACACGCTAAATTTTTACTTAAATTTAAATTTGTTTGCAAACAAATTTATGCGTGTGTGGGGCGTATTAGGTGGTAGGAAACGGAAATGAAAGCAATCAAGCATTTTTTAACCGAGTAATCATCTTATAACTTGTCTTATATAGAGCTAATGAGTGCTCGATAACTCCGTGACTATTTTAATTTTCCTCGCAATAACTTTTAGTCAACCTCGTGAATTTTAACAAAAAGTGGGCAAACATGAATTTCGTATGTTTTCGTAAAAATCCATCACTGAAGGAATGACGTGATAAATACCATGGGAACTCTGCACCATCAATTTCAATGATTAAGAAGTGAGCTACCGCCTCCCCGTTGTGGGCGTACCAGTATAATTAACGCTGTGCGTTCAGATGGCCCAAAAGAGGCCATCACGCCAGAAATCTTCAATAAAATTCATGGAGAGGCAACACGGGTATTAAATAAAAACTGAGTTGCCATCAATTTGATACAGTTCTCGTATGCAATTTTCTAATAAAATTTTTATAAATAAAAACTGTTATCATATTGACCTGAATCGATTAATAAGTGGTGACAAACACAATACACATGAGCACTGATGATGAAAGTGTAGCGGCTTTCGAAAACAGCTATTCTGCTCTGCTGTGTAAGTTGAATAATTAAAAACTAATGTTTACTTTCCTTTGTTCCTTGAAATATTTATCATGTCTTTCTGAATTTAAACAAATTTTCAAACAATTACTTAATTGAATTCATGCAATAATATTTTGACGATCGGAGAACGAAAATACGTGGGAGGTTTGAAGCATCTCAACTGCACCACTGTTTCATATTCTCCAGGAAATTAAAAAGACATCAGCGAGATCATAACCGCAAACGCGTGACTACTTCAAAACTCCATAAATTGGGCCACGAACTGCTACCGCATCCATCATATTCTCCAGATTTAGACTCCTGTGCACAACAGGCCTATAAGGCCTATTGTGCAATCCTGAACGGATTGGGACAGCTCTTGCTTACGCCCCTCTCTTCAACCTAACCTAGACTCATTCAAAAATTATGGGTGGGTGCGCAGATAAATTTAAATTTATATTGGCGAAGATTTATATTAACCACTTGACACTTGGAGTAATATTTGATTACTTTAATTTGGAAGCCGAAGTCTAGGAACTGGAGCCAGTTCTGCCCAAACATTCATTTGCAAAAAAAAAATAAATATTTTATTGGACAGGTTTTCAGTCATTGTGGACAAATGGGGATGGCTACACATATTCCACAAATGGCAGCTCAGGGAGCCCGTTAATTACTACAAAGTGAATATACCTCTATTTTCTTTTTGAGAGGGTATAAAAAATCACATCAAAGTACTTCAAAAAAATTTTTATAAAAATCGAATTTTTTTGTTAAGAATGGAATATTTTTCATAATCGTTACACTAGCAAAACGGATCAGTACTAATTTTTTTGTAACACATGTTGCACACCATCAAAAGTTTACTAAAAAGCACAAAAAAAAAAGAAAAAAAGAAATCGCACCTAAAACAACCACCAACAAACAATTAGAGATTTTTACTAAGCCTAAGTGCAAGTATGAGAAGTGCATAGTAGGCATTTTGATAGAAGAATTCACAGTGTGGCACAAAAAAATAAATCGTAACTAAAACAATCACAAACAAACAATTAGAAATCTCTACTAAGCCTAAGTGCAAGTATGAGAAGTGCATAGTAGGCATTCACATCACCAAAAGTTTACTTAAGAGCAAAAAAAATTAAATCGTAACTAAAGCAACCACAAACCAACAATTAAAAATATTTACTAAGCCTAATTAAGTGCAAGTATGAGAAGCGCATAGTAGGCATTTTGGTGGAAAAACTCACAGTGTGGCACAAAAAAAATAAATCGTAACTAAAACAATCACAAACAAACAATTAGAAATATTTACTAAGCCTACTTAAGTGCAAGTATGAGAAGTGCATAGTAGGAAGAATTCACATTGTGGCACAAAAAAATAAATCGTAACTAATCGAATTTACCAATGCATCGACGGTGCCCACCAATGATATAGATATACTGGCTATCCCACTACTCAGGAGCATACATATGGACAATGTTTAGTAGACGATAGTGGTGATGCTACGAAGAGTCGGACAAAGAGGACACCGAGAACGTCTAATATGTTTTATCTTAATCTATGGCCGACTGAATCCTATACACATACATATGTGTTTGTGTCTCTATGGACTTATTTTTTCGTTTCATCGATTATGAAATCACAACGATTCTAAAGAAGTTTCACTTCAAAAAATCATGATATATTTTACAGGTTAATTTAGTCCTTCTTAGGGGAACTTGTTTCCCTCTGGTGCGATTCAGCCCATTTACGAACCTGACCTGTGCTACCCTTCAAAATATATTTATACCGAATTTCAAGGGTCTGGCTCTTTTCGTTTGGACTGTATCGTAATTTACACAGGCGGACGGACGGACAGACGGACTTGGCTAGATCGTCTTAGATTTGATCACTGATCAGGAATCTATGTATACTTTATGGGGTGTTAGAGTGATATTTCACTGCGTTACATACGAAATGACAAAGTGAATATATCCTCCTATTTTTTTTGGAGGGTATAATTAAGAAAATGATCAACAACTCCACCACCAATTGTCTGATCACTAGACTGATTATGATGTGGAACGAAAAAATGGTTAGTCGGAGTGCTCTATGAACTTTGCCAACATATTAATTTCCCTTTTTTTCGAAATAAATTTCCACAATTTGACGGCGTTAAAGGATTCGTGGAGATTCAGCAAAATCATACAGAATAGAAATGTCAAAACAGTTTGACATTCTCAGCTGTCAAACTATATTTATCGATATCGGTGAATTTGATGCAGCCGAAAAAAACATGATATTTATACAACATAATAGCCCCTATTATGAATGGCGACGTCGACGT
Source organism: Linnaemya tessellans (assembly GCA_951800035.1). NCBI lineage: Eukaryota > Metazoa > Arthropoda > Insecta > Diptera > Tachinidae > Linnaemya > Linnaemya tessellans. Next base: position 41,304,079 of record OX637536.1, on the reverse strand, counting down.
CGTATAAAATCGACAGTAAACAATTATCACTTGTCTACAAGTTATCGATTACGATTAATTACTCTTGGCAATTTCTTAGTATTCTCTAAGGCATATAATATTGATAGAACATGTCAATAGTAGTCAGTTGCTGTCGAAAGAGAGTAGACTAGCGACCATTCGTTTGCTGTCGTCATGATACCGCGTCGATGTCGTCACTCATAATAGGGCCGAATATGTTATACTATATTATAGTATAACTCGCATAATAAGTCTTGAATTGCAGCAGACAAACAATTTTGTCTAAATAATTCATCGTTTCGATGTTTTCCATTGTTTCAAAATGCCTCTGCAACAGTAACAAGCAACAGCATGTTTATATATCATTTTAACATTTTGTAAGAAAAACAAACAATCAAACAAGATGTTTAAAATTGAAATTGTTAGCACAAAGTTGCCAAATCAGCGCAACTTGCCTGTAAAATAAAAAACACAAAATGATAAAATCATGCCCATTTTATTTAACAAGACTGAAACGAGACTGAAGAAAACAGCAGCAGCAGCAACAACAACAACAACAGCTGCTGTAATTAACGCAGAGTTGGTGTAGTTGAAAAACTGAATGAATTTTGTTTTCCTAATCAATATAATGACTTTAAATACTCGTACTTCATGTCAGACCTCAAAAAAGGAAAGAAACAAAAGAAAAGAAGCCGAAAACAGCACGAAACCGAAAATTTATCAGACTCGAAAAAATATTTGACATTGACACGATTTAAGTGCTTTAAATGTTTCATTGTTTGTTTGCTGATTTCCAACAGCAGAAATTTGTGGGTAATAAAATTTTATAAACAATTAAAAACTAAATTAATTTTTTTTTTGTTCAAAAGAAATTCCCGGTAAATAAATCTTTGGGCTTATCACAAATTATATTTTGGTTTTTTATATATTTTTTTAAGAAATTATTGTCATGTACTCGTATATTTAGTTTGTTATCAAAAGTACTTGAAGTAGTCAAGGTTATTTGCTGCCTTGTAATAAAAAAAAAATAATTAAAAAAAAATTAGTTTCTTGATAATGTTTTCCTTATTTTTCATTTTATTTTCCTCATACAACAAATGCCCTAAAACAAGCAGATAAACAGGAAAATATTGTAATACTCGTATCTAAGACGGCAGCAGGAAAATCTTTAGTTGAAAAACTAATTTCAAAAACTACACGATTGATAAAACCTTATTACACTGCAAGTGGTTATAAAACTCATATTTGCAGCAATAATAATTTTTCTTGTATTCAATTTATAATTTCCCTAAAACATAAAAAAAAAATTTTTATTTATGTATATCTCTGGGTTTTTTATCTTCAATTTGTATCTCATCCTGTAATTATATATTTAATTTCACATATTTCTGTATATATTTTGCATCTCCGAAGTAAAAACGGCAAAAATTTCACCATGACCACAAAAATTTATGAAACGGTCAAAGTCAAGTCATTGTGGTAAAATTACTTCGCCGGTAGTACGAGTATCATTGAAGAGTTTTTTCTATGGTTTTTTTTATTCATTCATACAATTACTTGCACATGTAATAACTATTTCCATCTTCTTTTTTTTTTTTGTAGAACTCATAAAGGAAAAACAATTTACAAAATAAAAAGTTACAAAAACTCTTAAAACTGCAAAATATTTACAAACATTAAACACATTTTTCCACACGTAATTGCATTACTTTTTGTAACGCCTGAGAAACTTTTCTAGTACAAAATACTCGAGTCATAAATAAAAATAATATAAGCGAACGTTAAATATTTTCATTGTTTCTTGTGTTTATTATTATGGTTTTTGTTGTCTGCTGTATTATTATTTATTGTCTGCTGCGTTGCTGTCGTTATTTATGGTTGCAAACAAAATAGTTAGAAAAAAAATATTATTGCAACGTATAAATTTGGAAGGTTTACTGTAACCTTTTACCTTTAGCAAAGGAATATTTTAAGCTTTTTGGCCTAAACTTAAAAAAAGGGATCTAAAAAAATTTACTTATTTATTTTTATTTTATAGAAAGTCTTTAAAAAAAATTAGCGCACATAATGGAAATCTTTCCTGGGGCCAAATTACCGCACTCGATATCGATCGAAAATTCCATACAATTTAAATGCCGTAATTTGCCCCCTGGTCTGAAAAATATGTACATTTTTAAAAAAAGTAAGATCTTGCAAGCTACTTTTTATAATAAAGGTACTTTTCTTAAAAGTTATTTTCCAAAAACGTTACTTGCTTCAAAAGATATTTATTTAACTTGTTTTCGATTCAAATACACACTTCTTAAAAACTGTATTTTTTAAACCCTTTTTAAGGCAGTTCATTTTTTTTTAAATACAAAAAGAAAGATATTTTCCTTTTGAAGTCATGTTAGTGGAAAGTGTTTTAAAAGTGGAAAGTGTTTAAAATGTTAAACACTTGTTTTAATTAAGAAAAATTTTGAGAAAAAATACATATTTGCAAAAAGGTATTTTTTGGAAAAAGGTATTTTTTGGAAAAAGGTATTTATTTGGAAAAAGGTACTTTTTGTAAAAAAGTACTTTTTTGGAAAAAGGTACTTTTTGTAAAAAAGTACTTTTTTGGAAAAAGGTACTTTTTGTAAAAAAGTACTTTTTGTAAAAAAGTACTTTTTTGGAAAAAGGTACTTTTTGTAAAAAAAGTACTTTTTTGGAAAAAGGTACTTTTTGTAAAAAAGTACTTTTTTTTGGAAAAATGTACTTTTTTTAAGTACTCTTATTTATGAAAAGTACTTTATTTTAAAAAAGTACTTTTTTGAAAAAATACTTTTTTTATAAAAGTACTTTATTGAAAAAAACTTAGTTTTATGAAAAAAGTATTTAAAAAATCGATACTTTATAAAAAAAAATACTTTATGGAAAAATATTTCTTTGAAAAAAGTACGTTAATAAAAATTCGTTTGAAAAAAACTACTTTGTTTTAAAAAAGTACTTTTAAAAAAAAAATACTTTTTTTATAAAAGTACTTAATTGAAAAAGGGTACTTCATTGCAAAAAGGTAGTTTTATGAAAAAAGTATTGAAAAAAACGACACTTAATGGAAAATATATTTCTGTGAAAAAACTACTTTAATAAAAATCTACTTAGTTTTAGTAAAGAGATACGCTCTGAAAAAGATTCTCGTTTGAGAAAAGGTACTTTTATTTTTGGAAAAAAAAGTATTTGCTTGAAAAATTTTACTTTTTTTGAAAAAGATACTTGTTTGAAAAAAGGTCCAATTATGGAAAAAGTACTTCTTTGAAAAATGGTACTTTTTTGGAAAAAGGTTTAAAACAAGTACCTTAAAATTTCTGGCAAAAAGGTACTTCTTTAAAAAAGTTGCAAAAAGCTAAATTTTTGTAAAATGCTACTCCTTTTTGAAAAAGTACTTTTTTGAAAAAGGTACTTGTTTGGAAAAAAGTACTTTTTTGGAAAAAGGGTGCTTGTAAAAATATATTCTGTGAATAATATGTTCTTTTGAAAAATACTTTTTTTTTAAAAAAAAGATACGTTTTTTTAAATTTCTGGTAACAACCACAGCTTTGAAAAAGTTCATTATATGAAAAAATTTTCTTAATAGAATATTTTGTAGATATAAACATATACTTTATGCAACAAGGCTGTACTTTTTTTTAGCAATGTACCTATTTTTAGAAAACGAAATTTAAAAAAAATTACTTGTTTTAAAAGTAGTTTTTTTAAATAAAGTACATATATTATTTTTTTTGCTAAGATATTGTTTTAAAGAAAGTTACTTTTCTGAAAAGACCACTTTTTAGAAAAGGCTGTTTTCAAAAATTCGAACAATTTTCTTACACAATTTTTTAAAGGATCAATTATTTAAATGTTTAAAGGATAACTTATTTCTTAAAGGATATTTTTGATGTACGAGTATATTTATTAAAGTTAATTTCTGTTATGAAATTTTTATTTGACATATTGTCACAATTCTATTTCAAAATTAAATTTATTTGTTGGTGGTCAAGCACTGTCTACATTGGTGCTTTACCAAAAAAACTAACCCAACAAATAAATTATATTCGATATGAATCTATTTTATTTTTCTTCAACTTTATACTTAGGATTTCATTTTCATCAAAATGCCTACTATGAACTTCTCATAATTGCTCTTAGTCTTAGTAAATATTTCAAAATTGCCACATTCTGAGTTTTTCCACTAAAATGCCTACCATGCACTTCTCATAATTGCTCTTAGGCTTAGTAAAGATTTCAAAATTGCCACACTCTGAGTTTTTCCACTAAAATGCCTACTATGCGCTTCTCATACTTGCACTTAAGTAGGCTTAGTAAATAAATATTTCTAATTGTTTGCTTGTGATTGTTTTAGTTACGATTTATTTTTTTTGTGCTCTTAAGTAAACTTTTGCTGATGTGGATGCCTACTATGCACTTCTCATACTTGCGCTTAGGCTTAGTAAAGATTTCTAATTGTTTGTTTGTGATTGTTTTAGTTACGATTTATTTTTTTGTGCCACACTGTGAATTCTATCAAAATGCCTACTATGTACTTCTCATACTTGCACTTAAGTAGGCTTAGTAAATATTTCTAATTGTTTGTTTGTGATTGTTTTAGTTACGATTTATTTTTTTAAAATAGATTCATATGGAATATAATTTGTTGTTGGGTTAGTTTTGTATGAGTTTCAAAGCCTACTCTGCTTATTCTACTATGATTTTTGAAAATAATTTGTAATTTACCAATTGTGAATTCTCAGATGGTTTTCAGAAGTATGTGCATAAGATAAGAGGTTTTCAACCTTTCAAAACTGTGATTAAATTCTACTGATGATTCGGTAAAGCACCAATGAAATGCATATAGAAGTTGCTTGACCTGATCACCAACAAATAACTTTCATTTTAAAGTTTATTTCTGTTAGAAGTTTATATTTTTAGTTGAAGTTGTTTGAAAATTTCATATTTAAACGCAATTTTTGTTAAATATTTATTAAACAAACCTCTTTCAATATGTAATTCTTGGAAAGATGTGCCTAAAAAATTTCACCCTCATGAGCTGGAGCCGCTGGTAAATTGTTTAAATTTATTATTAATAAATACAAACATAAAAAACTGTTTGCCAGCACAGTCAATGCTAACAAATCAATATTTATTTTGAAATTTCTGTATTAACAATAATGAGAACCTCCAAAGTATTTATTTAGTCAATTAGTATGTGGAAGCCACAATTAAATATTTTGTTCTTTCACAAAATATTTTGTTGAAAAACAAGTTTAAAGAATTAAATGTGAAGAATACTAAAAAACAAATCTATTAAAGATTTTGACATTTATTGAGAATATAAAAACGATTTAAAACATCTTTGGAATGTTAAACAGCAGCCTTGAACACAAGATTATGCATGTTTTAGCGTGTTTAGGAAAATAAAAATACCAAAAAGGTGTTTTATTAATAGAAAAATATAATTATAAAAATACATTTTTCAACACACACTTGCCTCGTAACTTGAAAACTAAAAAAAAATAAATAAAATAAAATAAAAAATTCCTTAACTTCTATACGAATTTTGTAAGCCGTGTTGTCAAACACGGTTGGAATTACAATTTACAATGTCAGCCAGCAAACATGTTCGCTTGTAATGGCTGAAGACACATTTTTTTAAGTTTTCGTTTCCCATTCATGTGCCCAAATGTTGAAATGTCAATAAAATTTCAACAATTTCATAGTTGTTACGAGTAATTTTTAAACTCCCTTATACGAGCGTTAAGCAATTATATAATTCAGTGTAATAAGTAGTTTTTGCTGTTGCTGTTGTTGTTGCTTGTTTCAGGTTTTTGTTTTTATTTATTACCGCCGTATTTTTATGCTTTAAGCTTTATAGCAATTAAACCCGTGCTGTGTTTGTTTTTTGTTTTAGTTGAAAAATCGTATAAGTATTAAAACTTTTTATAAATTTTTAAGTAATAATTTCAAATTTGAATTTCTAGAGCATCAAAATATTTTATTGCCATTATTAGTGATAAAAATTTCGATTTTATAAATGTAGACATGCCAGTGCACAAAAAACAATGTATAACGTTTTTGTTGGAACTTTTCTAACAAATTTCTAAGCCTTTCTAACACTTTTATTCTAAGAATTTGGGTAAGAAAATTATATTGTGCATTTCTACATAAAAATATCTTTTAAATCATGGCTGTTTCATTAATATCGGTGGATAATAGGATGCCTAAAATGTACCACAAAAAAAGTGATTGTTTTTTAGCTGCCCGGAAAGCTTAAAATGGTTATACAAGAAATATATTTGGAATGAAGTAGATAATTTCATGGAATTTATTTTTAAATTAAAATTCCGATTTACATTTTCTCTTCAATCAGTCTGATTTTTGACTGCTTTTTCTATTAACTATGACCCATTTCGTCTCAGTGTTCGATTTTTCGAACAGTAAATTACAAGCCTTTTAAATTTTTTTTCTGTTTAGGCAAGACTAAGAACATATCTCTTTTAATTAAAATTTAAAAAAAATGTTTAATGAAAATTTTTAAAAAAATTTTTAATGACAATTTTTGAAAAAATTTTTAACAAAAATATATAAAAAAATTAATAAAAATATATTAAAAAAAAATTTTAATGAAAATATCTAATCAAAATTTTTAAAAAAAATTTTAATAAAAATATTTAAAAAATTTTTTAATCAAAATTTAAAAAAAAAAATTTTAATAAAAATTTTTAAAAAAAATTTTTAATGAAAATTTTTAATAAAAATATTTAAAACATTTTTTAATGAAAATTTAAAAACAAAAAATTTAATGAAAATTTGCAAAAAAATTTTTAATGAAAATTTGTAAAATAATGTTTAATTTAAATTTTTAAACAAATTTTTATTAAAAATTTTTAAAAAAATTTTTAATAAAAATAAAAAAAAAACTTAATGAAAATTTTGAAAAAAATTTTTAATGAAAATTTTTAAAAAATTTTTAATGAAAATTTTTAAAAAATTTTTAATGAACATTTTTTAAAAAAATTTTTAATGAAAATTTTTAAAAAAATTCGGACATCTGATTCGTATTTTCTGGAACCAAATTACCACTTAACCACGAAGTTATATAAACTTATTCCCAAAAAAATCTCTGGGACGATATGGGTTAATGTTGACTTAAATATTGACTTCTAAGGCCAACCCAACTGCTGAACATGTTGTTATATCGGATGGCTAATGTCATGCATTTTTTTAGGAAATGTTGTGTATGAAACGTTTGACAATCCAAAAAATTGTTCACTTTGCGTTTCTCGTCTGGAATTTGGAGGCCAATAAAAATATCTAAGCCACCGTATTCAGCAGATTTGGTCCCCTGCGACTTTTTTTTCTGTTGCCAACTACCGATATTGAATGCAGTTTAAATGTGTAATATTTTTTTTTAATTATCAGGCAGTTTCATATAAGAAAAAAAACACACTCCCGATTGTATAAAAATTAGTTAATATGTAAATCTAAAAAGGCTCCCCCTGAATTGAAATTGAGGGTAAAACATGTTACATATTTATCGCTTTTATTTTTTCGAAAATATTTTTATTATTTTTTTTGAGTGTAGCACATATTTTAGCAAAAAACAAAAAAAAATGTGCAAGGGTTAGAAAATAAGTAACATAATTGTTAGAAAAGAACACACTTTAAGTGTAAGAGGTTTGCACACATTCCCATTCACATACGTTTTCCTTTCAGTGTAGGAATTTATAAACTTGTTTCATATATGATTTAAATTTGTTTCTGTTTGCTAACAAAAAAACAAGCAGCAGTTAAGAAAATCAATAGTGGAAATGGTCTTATACTATTTCTAACCTGCTTTGAACTTTTAACCTTATTTTTTTTTTGCCCATTCAAATGCCTTTTCTAAAGCCAAGCTTCCGTTTTGACTACAAATCAGTTAAGAAACACCTCACTGTAACCAACACAATTGCTTAGAACATGTTTTTGTGCAAGTGGTTCTTGTAAAAAGACAAAAGAAAAAAGATATGAAAGAAAATTAACAATTTCCCTTTTCCTGCTTAAAGTGGGTTTTGAAAACGAAATAAATTCTCTCTTTCTGCAACTCATTAAACGAATTCAAACAGTAAAGTTCTCCTTTATTTATTCATTCATTCATGCTTCAAGCAGCCAACAACAAACAAGCAAACAAAAAACGCCTTTTGATTGAAAGAAATTCTCGTACCGCAGTAATTCTGCTCAAATCATGTATTGAGTCGGCTATCTGTTTGTTTGTCTGTCTGTCTGTCTGTCTGTCTGTTGGTTGGTGCAATTTGCTTGTCCGTCTTAATTATTTATTTATAACTATTTTCTTTGTGAAGCTTTAGATTGTTTACTTAAAACCACAATTAATTTTAATAACTCCACATTAACCAGGCCTTACGAATGAATGTCTAGTGTATGAAGAAGCGCTAATAGGCTGCTGCTCGATGAAGTTAGTGAATGGTGTAAGAAAAAAAGTAGGAAAGAAACGTTTATGTATTTAAAACTTGTTGTAGTGCATTAAAGTATTATTTGATTATTTACTGCAACACCAGCAGCAGCGCCATCAATCAGCTCAACATATTAACCGGAAGTTGGTCTAACGGCCTGAATGTTAAAAAGATAATAAAACAAGAAAAAAAAGGCAAAACTTTGATCGTTAGAAGAAACATTCAAATAAAAACAAATGAAACCATGCGATTTTGTTGGAATGGCGTTTTCTGTTCTGGCAAAAAAAATGTTGCCTTTTAAATTGGCTAAACATTTTAATTTCATGATTTCAGTCTAAACATTTTCCAGGCTTTAAGAGGCGCCAAAGGGTTTCTATTAAAAAAAAGCGCACACAGCAAACGGCCAATGTTGCCAGAGCTTTCTAATTAAATTTGATTCCAGAATTATATTTGTTAAGAATACATAAATACATTTTTACCCTCATATTCTTAAAATTTCAAAAGGATTTTTCATACAAAAATTTCTTAAAATAAATTGCAAATACATTTTATTTTTTTTTTATGATTTTGGGGGTTGTTTCGGCATTTAATTTTTTTTCTAAATTTTCTTTTTCTTTTTTAATGAATTAAATCTTTTAAATGACTCAAATGTCAAATTGGATTTTTAACTGTCAAAACTTTGGGAATTCTAACTGTTATGAATATATCAAAATTGTCAACCATTTTTATAAAAGAAAAAAAAATCTTTCTTGTAATACATACGAATTAAACCGGTATTGTACTTTTTCGCCCGTGAATTTTAAGAAATTAACAGTTCCCATATTTTTTAATAAATACAAGTTTTACAATTAAGTTTGCTAAAAAAAACTGTTTCGTCTGCAAACACTCCTTAAAAATTATCAAGGAAAAACAGGGGTTAATGTCCGTCCATACTTTGAAGTTTTTAGGAACAGAATTTAAAATATTTTATAAGAGCAAAATAGTGTTTTCACAGTGAAATTTAAAAGCTGGTTTTAGTATTAAAACCATAAACAGCTGATTTTGCGTTCACACTGCAAATTGTGATTTTAAAATACAGGCTGTATAATAAATTTGTTCAAAATAAATTATATCGTTCATAGAAATATTTGTATTTTTACAACACTTCAATGACAACCTGTACAACCGATGTTTTTGTTTGAAGGAAAAAAGAAAACGTTTTAAAATGCATTTTAAAATAGAAATTATTTCACAAATTCATTCGACTTTTTTTCAATTATTTTTTATAGAAAGTAACTGACCTCTTGCTTAAATAAACATAATTTATTAATAATAAAGAATATAAATTATTTTACTGTTATAAAATTTTTATTTGACATGTTGTTGTCACAATACTATTTTAAATGAAATTTATTTGTTGGTGGTCAAGCAATGAAAACCATCTGAGAATTCACAATTTGTAAATTACAAATTATTTTCAAAAATCACAGCAGAATAAGCAGAGTAGGCTTTGAAACTCATACAAAACTAACCCAACAAATAAATTATATTCGATATGAATCTATTTTATTTTTGTACAACTTTATACTTAAGGATTTCATTTTCATCAAAATGCCTACTATGCGCTTCTCATACTTGCACTTAAGTAGGCTTAGTAAATATTTCTAATCGTTTGTTTGTGACTCTTTTAGTTACGATTTCTTTTTTTTTCTCTTAAATAAACTTTTGGTGATGTGCAACAAACATCAAGTCTATAACGTTAATATATAAAGCATTTCACTAATGAACTTTTTCAAAATTGCCACACTGTGAATTCCTCTATTCTACTATGCACTTCTCATACTCGGCTCTTAGGCTTAGTAAAGATTTCAAAATTGCCACACTGTGAGTTTTTCCACCAAAATGCCTACTCTGCGCTTCTCATACTTGCACTTAAGTAGGATTAGTAAATAGTTCTAATTATTTATTTGTGATTGTTTTAGTTACGATTTATTTTTTTGTGCCACACTGTAAATTCTTCTATCAAAATGCCTACTATGCGCTTCTCATACGTGCACTTAGGCTTAGTAAAAATCTCTAAAAAAAATTGTTTTCCACTTAACACCAAAAATTTACTTTTTTAGTGTTTTATAGCAAAGCAGAGATGTCGCCCCCACGGCCCCTGCCGAAGTGACCCCTACAAAATAGAGTTTTTTATTTACTAAACTTTTGGAGGGTATTTAAGATTCGATTCGGTCGAATATAACGTTCTTACTTGTTTTCCAAACAAATGATCTTATTTAATATCACGTATTTATACGTCTCTCAACAACTCTTCTGTGTCTTCTAAGTCATTCATCATCAAGTTCTTCATTTTCAGGAATAAATCAGAATCAGAATAAGTAGTAACAAACACAATACACATGAGCACTAATGATGAAAGCGTTGCGGCTTGCGAAAACAGCTGTTTTGCTCTGCTCTGTAAGTTGAATAACTAAAAACTGATGTTGACTTTCCTTTGTGTCTTGGAATATTTATCATGTCTTTCTGAATTTAAAAACAAAAAATTTACCTATAAATATTAATTCAATTTTTCAATTTCAATTCAATTTAATACCGAATCAGAATATTTTAGTTGCTGAGTCCTCTGTACTAGTCATCTAGCCTTCATTATTCATTAATTTTTCTATTTAATTACAAAAAAAAAATTGTGGTTTGTTTTTGTAGGTGCATCATTTACTCGACATTTATTTTAAAAAATTCGTCATTGTGCCAACAATTTTTTATGGCGGCGTGAAAAGAATTATTATTATTATTATTATTATTTTCGACCGCTTTGAAGCGACTTGTGTTGATTACATGTTTATTTTGCTAATTTATTGCTCTTGCTATGAAAAATTAAAATTTTATTTCGTATCAACTGCTTTAACATTCAAGTTTGAACTTTTTAAAGTTCAAAGATAAATTATCACGATTAATTGGCAATGAAAATGAAAATTATCACCTGTTCAAGGTCAAAATAATTTAAAGCAGTAGACCTTAAAATTTCATTTATTGTGTTAATAAATTATGGCGAAAATATTTTACAATCATTCAACTGCTTTCTTATCGTCAACGGCTTCGATTTTGGGAGAAAGGGGCTGATTTTTTATTTGAACCCAATGAAATGTTTTTTTTAATGACATTTTTTTGAAGGGTTTTTGGCCCTGGAGCGATACAAAAATAAGACATATATACTGTGCTTGTGTTAATATTATTTGTATCCTCCAAAAAAAATTGGAGGGTATACTCACTTTGTCATTCCGTTTGTAACGCAGCGAAATATCCATCTGAGACTCCGTAAAGTAAATATATTCTTGATCAGTGATGAAATCTAACACGATCTCAGCAAGTTCGTCAGTCCATCTGTGGAAATCACGATTCAGTCCAAACGAAAAAGTCACACTCTTAAAATTTAGTATAAATATATCTTGAAGGATGGCACAGGTCAAGTTCCTAAATGGGCTGAATTGGGCCAGAGGGAAACAAGTTCCCCTAAGAAGAACAAAACCAACCTCTAAAAAACCAAAAAGTTTTAATGTTTTTCTTTGTAATTTTGTTAAGCAAATGATATATTTTTATGACAAAGAATAAAAAATAATAATTTTTTGGACCTTGCCCCCTTTAGTGGGCGTTATTATATGCAAATACAGTGTAAAAATTTAACAAATTGTTTTACTTAAGCCTGCATTCCTTAAGAATAACATTTTTAAGCTTTAATGACGAAGCTGAGACGTAACCAGGTACTCCTCTGCCCTAGCCCCTCCTCCCCCTTTGCCCTTCCTCCCCCTTTGCCCACTAAATGACCCTATAAAAAAATAAATAAAAATTAATTTGTCATTTAATTATCCCAAATATTTACTTTTAGAGTTTTATGGCAAAAGTGAATTGTCTCCCCTCACGGCCCTTGCCAGAGAGACCCCGACAAAATACAGTTTTAATACCTTCCAAAAAGAATTGGACCCCATAAAGTGGATATATATTCTTGATCAGTGATGAAGTCTAAGACGATCTGGCAATGCCCATGTGTTTCTCTGTGGACAATATGATATAGTCTATTTTTGGACCCCGCCCCCTTTAGTGGGCGTTGACGTACGATATTATATGCAAAAATGGTGTAAATATTGAACAATTTGTATTCCTTAAGCCTATAAGAAGCTGAGATGTTCTTTCATCTTGCAGAGGTGAAACGTCTCTCTCACGGCGCTTCCCGGAATGACTCTGTCAAAATAGAGATTTAAAATTTGGTACAGAGATGTCTTAAAGGAACTCTGTGCCACCAAGTTAAACATTTTAAATTTACTTGCTAAATATTTGGAGGGTATTTAACATTCGGCCCGGTCGATTATAATGTTTTTACTTGTTTTTTTTTTATTTTTTTTGCGATTGTAATACTTGTGCCATAATTCTTAAAAAGTCAATGGCTCTACAATTTTATGTTCAATAATACTTGACCCAGTTAAGTTGTTATTTTCTATTCCCCATTTTGATTTTATATTTATTTTGTGCTCGTAGTTTTTGTAGCTGAAATTTGTTTATACAAAAAGAAAAAAAAAAGAATTAAAAGAAACTACCTTGTCAAATAGCTTAGAATTTTTACATACTTTAGTTACGAAAAAAAAACTATTTAACGTTAAACAGAAAAAAATATATATTTTCTACTTACAAGCCAAAACCCACATTCACACCTGTCACATGTAATATTCGTTACAAATATTGTTGAACAAATGCTGTGGCATTTTAAGTTATTACACAAAAAAAAAACAATTTGCAAAATAAATATGCAAATGCGAGTGGATATTTATTTACGATAATAGTTTTCATGGCTGCATTGCAATAATCGTTTAAAAATATATTTTCTGACTTTTTGTTAAACAGCTGCAATTAAATATTTGCTAAACAGAGATGACAAGATGACCTTTCCCTTTTATTATTTTGCATATCGTGCTATTCATAGTTGGTCACACAAATTAATGTCTAAATCAACTGTGCATATCTACGTAAAAATACCTTGAAAATTATATACATTTTATCAATATTTGTGAACGATAGGATGCCTTAAAGTGTACCACAAAAAAATGTGTGCAATATTTATATACAACATTTTTAGTTTTGCTATTGGATTTTAGCTGTTTTGCTAATGCAACTTCATTTGAACTTGAGTGGAAACATATTTACAAGTTTTTATGGCATATTTGAAATTAATAACTTTGAAAAAAAAATATATAATGACTTTTTCATCAAAAGGAAATATTTACTTTTATGTGTAGGTGCCAGAAGAATCACATTTTTAAAGAACATGCGACATGACAGCCACCCATATCAATTTTTAAACGATTGACTTGCGTGTTGACTAAAATTTCTCGTGGCTGATTGCAAAAAATAAATAAATAAATAAATAAAAACAATAATAAATTTAATTTCCGAATTTAATTGACAGTGTTGCCAATATTAATGGCGCAGTTTCTTCACTTACACACAGAGGTACTCAACAAAATTTCTATGTATTTAATTTTATCTACACAAATTGTTAAAGAATTTGATTTTCAGGTAACAAGATTTGCGCAACGAATTTCTAACTACGTTTACGAGTATACACACACTTACAACACACTTACACACACATACATACTTACATTAGTACACAGTTAAAAGATAATAACAATTGCGTTTTAGAAAATATTCCTTTCTTCTTATAAAATATAGTCGTATTATCAAAAATTAATTTGTTTGTGTAATTGTGTTTATCGAAATGAGTTTGGATCGTATATGATCCAAATTGAAATTGATTTTCAATTGATTTCTTAATGATCATGTTTGCTTCCTCATGCAAAAGAAAATGTCTTGTAATAATATTTTTGCAACTGTTTTTCTGCATTTAAAAGTAATAAAATTGTCTTAGAAAAATATATGCAATTTTACACTGACAAAAATAAATTGCTGTCGAACAGAATCAAAAGTATCTTTATAAAAAAAAACTATTGTCAAGAGCATTGCAATTTCTTACATTTTTAACTTGCCATTGCAAATGTATCTCCATTAGGACAATTCACAATCTTGTGCAAATGGTGGTGCTTTATTACATTAGCAAATTGAGAGAGTATTTGAGAGGATTTGAGAGCATTTCCAATGTATTTTGTGACTAAAGAGTACAATTGTTTTGCAAATGCAATTATGCAAAACTATTTGCACAAGACCGTGAATTACGGCTAATATAATTCTCTTCATTATCAATGATTTTTCAAGATGGTATCGATAATTTTCTTTTAGGTATTGTCGAGTACAACAAGAATTTTGTTTTTGAAACTTCCGTTAATATCATCTCAATTTCAGTTCATAGACGGATTTTCAGGGATATATAGTGTATTGATATATAGTGTATTTTGAAATATTTTTCAAGCAAAAATAATCAACGTTATTTTTATATAAAAAAGTAGTAACAATTTTTCTGAATTGAGATTTATAGGGCAATTGTTCGAAATTTGTTTTTTTAAATCTCCGAGAGACATGATAAATATTCCAAGGCACAAAGGAAAGTTAACATCAGTTTTTAGTTATTCAACTTACACCGCAGAGCAGAACAGCTGTTTTCGAAAGCCGCAACGCTTTCATTATCAGTGCTCACGTGTATTGTGTTAGTCACCACTTATTATTTTTTTTTGTTTTTCTCCAATATTTCGCTACCAACAAAAAATATTAGAACATAAAAATATAACAAAAAAAATCGATGAAATTGGGAGAACGTTGATTATGAAAAATATTCTCTATTTCTGTCTCAAACAGATTTTTGTTAAATTTTTATTCGCGTTTATTTGAAAATGTTATTCTCTTTAAACAAACAATTTTGGGTATTAAATTATTTTCTGTACTTACATTTTTACAGCCGAATTTATAAAAAAAAGAATTTCATTCATAAGAGGTTTATAACATAAATTCTTGTATGAATATTTGTTTTATTAAGCAGAATATCTTTTTTATAAATTAGGGCTTTAAAATTTAATAAAAGCTTGAAATTTGAATATATTTCCTTTAAAAAATAACTTTTGTATTAAAATATTTCTTTAAGTGTGGTATCATATTCCTCGTTAATAACTTTTAAAGTAACTAATTTCATAAGGTTTCCCTTCTTAGTTCAAGCAACAATGTTCCAAGGGAGCCGTCTTAACCTCTCCTATAGTTTTCCCCCTTTTTTTGTTCCTGCAAAAGAAAAACAATAAAAAGAAGCAAATAATATAAGATTTACAATGTTGTTATAATTTCCCAACCAAAAACGAGTATGAGTACATTAATTCTGAGGTTGCACGTTCTTAACAAATACGAGTACAATTATAGCTAGACAGACAGACAGACAGACAGACAGGCACAAACTCGTGCTTAGTTTATCTATAGAGATTGGCATTAGGGTGAGTGCTTGCTGGACATAATCTAAAACACATTTTTCAAATTATTGCTAAATTGAAGATTTTAAAGTCGGAGCTGGAAATCGTAAATTAAATAAAAAACTTGATTTATAAACTGCTTGAGAAAGTCTTCGGATTACACTAATCTATGTGTGGCTCAAAGAAAATTATTTAGCTATTAAGAAAGCAATAAAAATAAAAATAAATTTATATAAATTATGTGGGCATCACGAAATAAAAACAAATAAACAATCAAACAAAGTAGAAGAGGAGTACGTTGAAATTGAAATGAACTAAATTGAATAACTTTGTTAAAAACTACAAAAAAAAAATTAAATAGGAAGCCTCCAAACTTCAAAGTCTAATGGCAAATTTAAAAACTCTTAATGATCTTCAGACTCTTCCCATACCTCGGGATTGGTACAACACGAATTTTTTAAGCACTTGAACGTATTTACATAAATAAATATACAAATAGTTGATATCCAGATTTCACAAGACCACAAAAATCATACAAATAATAATAAAAATATAAACATTTTTAATAAAAATGAATTTGAATAATTTATTTGAAATCATCTTCGTACTGTTAAGAAGTCAACAGGTTTTTGAATTCTCATACAAATCACTAAACAAATTCAAATTAAATACAAACAAACAAATGCATACATACATATAACTAATAGAGGTGGTCATAGCTTATCAGATCGGCATCAATGACAACAAAGCGTGGGTAACTTTTTTCCGCAGTCACCCGAAATCATCTCAAAAATCTACGTTAATGTGAATGCATGAGTAAAACTTTTGCAAATGGTAATATACTGCTCAGCAAAAAATTTTTGCAAATATAGTAAACCAAGCGGTAAACATTTGCAATACTACTTTATGAAAAAAAAAATGGATTCGCATAATTTTAATTGATTAATCTTAATCGATTACTTTTAATCGATTAATTTTAATCGACTAATTTTAATCAATTAATTTTAATCGACAATTTTATTCGCATATGTAATTTAATTGCACTAGTCGTGTTCGAGAAATTTTGTTTGCATGTTGTTTTTTATGCGAACTTTTGATGCGAATAATATATTCGAATAATTTTATTCGAATATTCCATATTAATTCCAATGTCCGATTTTATTAGGATAATATTTTGTATACACATAATTTAATCGTTTAAGTTGATTTGAATAGTTTTATTCGACCAATTTTATTCGAATGATTATTTGTGCGAACAATTTATTCGAATAATTTGATTCAAATAGCTTTACTAGACCAATTTTATTCTGATAATATTTTTATGCGAATAATTTATTCGAATGTTATTGAATATTCGATTAATTTCATTCGAATAATTTGATCAAAATAATTTTATTTGACCATTTTTATATAGATCCTTTGTTTATGACTGTAAATTATGAGTTTGGGGTTTGAATAATTTTATTCGAATAATTTTGTTCGAATAATTTTATTCGAATAATTTTATTCGAATAATTTTATTCAAATAATTTTATACGAACAATTTTATTCGAATAATTTTATACAAATATATAACTTAATTCTAAGAATTGTATTGGACCAAATTTATTTCTGATCAGTTCTATTTCTCCAAATAGGTTTGGTTTTATTTTCCGAATTTCGATTACATTTGAATGATATTATTCGCATAATCTTTGCGAATAATATTTTTATTCAAATGATATTTATCCCCCACTGCTAGATCACAAAATTTTATTCCAATGAATAAAATATTAACACCCGTGAGTGTCATGGCTGCCATATTGAGTCAGGAGTGCTGTATTAAAGTTTTAAGCGCAATTGAAATTGTATAAAAAAAAAAAATTTTTGCTGAACTGTTTCTTAATTGGGGCCAGCACTCAGGGTGCAATGCATTGCACCGGTACTATGAAAAGGAATAGATGGATCAGAAAAGCTGAGAAGAGAGACACTTTTTGTAGCCACTTTTTACTTCGTAAATAACATCAATCTCTATACCCTCATCATTGGCATCAAAGAGCCGATAACGATGCACTAATGAAAATGAGAAAAACGATCTCATGTTCAGGGTGGCCAAATTACGGCATTCGATAACGATCGAAATTTGTATTTAAATTGTATGGAAACTTCATACGATATCTAATGCGGTAATTTGACTCCTGGACTGAGTGCGGCATCGAACCCGTGTTCTTTGACCTTATAGTCTATATGTTAACTATTTCATGCATGTGCTGGTGACCGTTAGTCACCAATAATACAAAGTTGTGCTCTTAAGCGTGCATGATCGCGAGTTAAATGTTATGCACGATCAAGTCGCTAGTATTTGAGAATAAGTGCAATATTCTTCGAAGGAAATCGAAAGCAGCGCCGTGTTATGCTGTTTTGCTGTTTAAAATTTCTAGTTATTTGAATACTTAAAAAAAGTATGAATAATTTATTATATGAACAGTGAAAATATTTTTTAAATAATTTATTGTTTAAAATTTTTTAATATTTAAATAACTAAAACCTAATTTATAATAAATTTTTTTGACTTGTAACAGATTAATAAAACAAGTTTTCAGACAAAAATGTATTTTTTAAGCCTCTCAAGAATTTTGCTTATAAAATTATAACAATAACTACGGAAGAAATAAACTTTCAAATTTGGATTATATATTTTTGGGATTCACACTGTAGTCATAATGTCATAAGTCATAAAATAATAGCACGAAAAATATGACTAGTGTGAACAACCATAACTACAGTTTAACAATCATAACTTAGTATGCTATTTCAAACATCGATCAGCTGATAAGAAAACAAGACACTTGTAATTAGATGTTATGAAAGCAAAAGATAATTAAGGTAATTGTAATAAAGTTGTTTGAAAATACCAAAAAGTCTAAAAACTCTATTTCTATTTAATATTATTAAATTTGTTTTCCGGTGCACTAGAATATCTAAGTGAATTTGTATATATAAACTAAAACAGCTGCTGCCTTGATATGAGCTGAATAATTTTCTTTTTTGCGGCGGCATACGGAAAAACGTTCAGTAGCTGCCAGCTACGCAAGTTAAACGAGACAAATTTTTCACTTGTATGTATTTAGTTTTTGCGAATTAGTTCTCTTTTAATTTTTTTTTATGTTATAAAAATGTGATTTAATGTACAGACATTTAGGTGTGAATAATTTTTTAGCCGTTTTCTAGTCGTGAATCATATATAAGTAACGGCGGCAAACATATACTATCGCCGTCTCGCCTAGAGATTTTCAGGCGTTCGACTCAGATCTCTAGAGCTATTTTATGACAAAACAAAAACATATCTGAAAGAGTGCTATTATTTTATGACTTTTTTGTATGCAGCACAACAACAACTTTTTTAAACTGGTCTAAAATATTATGACTTTATCACAATATGACTTTACAGCACGAAGTGTGAATACCCCCATTATTTAATTTTTAATTTTAGTTATTTTCATATTAGAACTAAATGATTGTGTAGGCCAGATAGCATCTGTGGCAAAACGAGATATTTTTTAAAAAATTCTTTAGCTTATTTTTTATATATCTTTCTTTTTGCATTTTACGAATGTGATATCGAAAATTTTGTAATTTATTTTATTATTTTTTTTCTTTCTTTTTAGGTAAGTCGAACAATATAACACACAGAATTAAACACAAAAGTAATTTGTAAGTATTATATTTGATTTTATTTGTAAATACATGCAGCAACTGAAATTAAGCGTTCAGATTACATCACTAGACAAGCCCCTCCGTAACTAACTGCAGCACTTTTAATAGCAAAACACATTCAACAATTTAATGTAAAACTCTACACAAGTCCACTGAAGACATGTAACAATTCCAGTAATCGCTTGACAGTCGAGTTTTGCAACTAAATTTTGTTGATCGTTAAATATGATTTTAAAATAATTATGATTCCTTTCTTAAACGATTTCTTGACATTTTAGCTGAAAATGTTGAAAACTTGGGCAGACTTATTAGTTTTATATCTTCTTTCATAATAGATAATTTTTGTCATATAAATTTAAATTCCAGTTCGAATAGACAACAAATATTACGAGCATAAAGAAAATAATTTATTTTTAATGATTCCAGTCAGTCTCGGGTTTTGTTTTAACAGCTTTTTTATGCTAAAAAAATTTGTTTATTTTTTATTTTTTTTTTGATGAAAATTACAATATCTTTTTTCGCGTTTTGGTTTTATTTTCTGTAAATTATATAACAACGTGTCGTAGCAGACCAGTTAGTTGTTGCTGTTGTTGTTGTTGCTCCTGTGTGTGTAAATTACATTAAAACAAGTGAATAAAAAATTAAACTTAAAACAGCAAATCACTTGCATGTTTTCACCACTCATAAATAGTTGATATTTTATTTATATATTTTTTTTTGTTTTTTTTTGTTTTTTGTACATATTTTGTTTTATTTTTATGTGCATATATGATTTATATTGCTGCACTTAGTCGTTTAAACAAATGTTTAAATGAAATACATGTACGAGTACATACTGTATTTACAAAAAAAAAAAAAACTGGTTGTGTTTGTACATAAATTTAAAAGACTAAAGCAAAAAAAAAATTACTTTTTTTTTGGAATTTTGATTGCAACGTAAGATTTTGGAATTTATTTATTTATCTTTTTTTTTTTTAACTTTATTTTATATAAGTGGCTCGCGACACACTTACCAACCAGTACCAAAACGACAAATTCAATCTCACTTGCAAATGCAATTCAATTCACTTCCATTCAATTTCAGACATGGCAAGAGCCCAGCAAGTGTTGTGTCAGTCAGTATTGAGATTTTTCTTTTTTTTGTTGTTTAGCAACACTTAAACTGCGTTTTCAAGCTTCGAATTATAGTTGATGACAATTGAAAATCTTAAAAGTATTTATTGCAAATATATCGTTACACTAAAAAAAAGAACTACTAAAAAAGTAAAAAATTTTAGCTAAATTCCTTTACAAAAAAAAAATTGCTCAAATTTAACGTGAATTAGGAAAATTGAGAAAAATCCAATAAAAAAAAATATTTGAAATTGTTCAAACGCAAATAGTGCAACTCATGAATTTTTTCTTGCCACCACTAAATCACGCTAATCGTTATCATAAAAAGTAATAAAATCACATGGGCATGCACGAACATGATTAAGGAATGTAATATTGATCATGATCGTGCATGATTTTTATACCCTCCAAAAAAAGAATTGGAGGGTATATTCACTTTGCCATTCCGTTTGTAACGCAGCGAAATATCCATCTGAGACCCCATAAAGTATATATATTCTCGATCAGTAATGAAATCTAAGACGATCTCAGCATGTCCGACCGTCCGTCTATGAAAATCACAATTCAGTCCAAACGAAAAGAGCCAGACTCTTGAAATTTCATATAAATATATCTTGAAGGATAGCACAGGTCAAGTTCGGAAATGGTGTAAATCGGGCAAGAGGGAAAAAAGTTCCCCTAAGAAGAACTAAACCAACCTTTAAAAAGCAACATAATTTATAAAGTTTTTTTAAAATTTTGATATATTTTTATGTCAAACAAGGTGCAATGCGTTAAACTTGGAGCCATAAAATAAAAAAAATTAGGTATTGACCCCCGCCCCTTTTAGTATGTAAAAATAGTGTAAAAAATTTTGCAAATTGTTTTACTTAAGCCTACATTCCTTTAAAATAAAATTTTTAAGCTTTAGTGATAGTGTCAATCGTTGTCAGTAATTGTTCAGAAGGCCAGTGCTATGCCTTCACCACTGAAACAGGGTGACAAAAACTAACACCACCACCATGCACTAGTGCTGATCTGGAGAAATCGACTCTATATTCATGGCTGAGGGCGGAGTCGAACTCGCAACATTCCGATTCTTAGTCTCCTGCTAAATTCTTTCTTCAGCCAACAGCATTCTCTGGCCAAGTTTTTGCCTGAAGTCGCCAAATTATTCCCTTTAAGAATTTATTATGGCTGTTGTGTTGTAATCTCTAATATGTGGCAACGCTTGCTTTGTAGTTCATCGGAATCTTTCAATTTCCTGTACACCTACGACAAGCCATAACAAAAAGGCCATCAAAGAACGCTGATGAGATGGCGTAGCGGCCTCGAAATCAGTACTGATCCGTTCTGCTGGTTTGATGACTATAAGAAATATTCTTAATATTCCACTCTTAAGAAATAAATAGAATTTGAACAAATTCATTTATTAAATAAAAATATAAAATTAAAAATAATTTGCAGTTTCGCAGATTTGAACTTAGAGCCTGTTGAAAAAACTAACATCCTGTAATAAAATTTACATTAAGAAAGTTCACTAATAAAATTGAAATTCATACATAAAAAGGTCATCGTTTACCTAGTGAATGAGTTTGCTTACACTTCGTTTTGTGTGTTTAAATATCAATATTATTTTCTCTTTTTCGAGCCACTGTGCAAGACAACAACTTAAATATTACATTAATTCAAAGTCCTTTGAATTTACTTTCTATTGCGTCTTATCGAAGACTCATTTCCTTTTTGCCAAAAACCGGCTAATTGCACTTATTGTAGGGTACGAAATACAAGTTTTATTTTATTGATGGTTTGGATTGTTGTCCATGAGCACTTAATTTTTACTTCATTTTACGAGTTTTTCCATAGCCTCATACATAATTGTGTATGGCTGTGTGTGTGTGTGCGTACATGTTTTTAATATCTGTCTGATATTATATCATAAAAGCCATTTACGCAATTTTGTTTAATTTTTTTTTCGGTTTTATTTTAATGTCTTGTTTTTCTCAATTTAGGTAATTTAAAAAAAAAAAATAAAAAAATATATATAACAAGTTTATTTGGTTATTTTTATTTTTTGTTATTAAAAAAGAAAAACTTGAAACATCTCACCCAAAGTGATTTTAAAAGTGCATGCAATATATTTTCATTTTAATACCTGCTGATTTAAGTAGGTGTTCTAGAAAAAGTCATAAAGCACACACACACACACGCATTTCTCATTATATTTAAGAATTTTTACTTCATAATAAACAATTTTCTTATGACTCGTTTTCAGTAGACTTCTTTTGAAACTGATTTATAGCCAATTAACACACACGCACAGTCAACACTTTTGCACACGTAAATTTACTTGAAAAAAAATTGTAAAAAAAATCAAAAATTAAATTAAAATTAGCTCAAGATAAAACGTTTTGGCATTTAGTGGCACTTCAAATGTACATGAGCCTGCGGCCAGGGAAAGTATTTTTGTTGTTGTTGCATATTTATAAAGAAATTGACAGTTGGAAAATGTCAAATTGATATAATGGACGCTGGATAGTCCAGTACATCAAATACAAATTTCAGGTAAATTTATAAAACTTCAGTCTGTAATTAATTTTATTAAATTAAAATTCATAGGCAGCAATTTTCCTTTTGCTAAATTCCAGTTACACTTGCAAGTGCTTCACTAGCAGCCGGCCAGTCTTGCAACAATGTTTGCCCGGCACAAGCGACAACTTTCACAAACGATTACCCGCCAAGTCAGATGAATTTGAAAACTCACTCAAATTTAAATCTCATTTTAAATGCACACAAACCTGATCAATTGCAAATAGATTAAAAAAAAAATTTGTTTTGCTTTTCAAGATGGCGACAAGAAATTAAAATAAACTTAATCTTTAGATTTGGCAGATGTGTTTTTTTTTTGCTTTCTTATTGGCATTTCCGGTGCTGCCAGATGGTGTTTATGCAAAAGCAGAGCTGGAGAAGAGTATTTTCAATGTTAAGCTGTAATGCTTAAATACAGGGTGGGCAAATTTGAGGTTAGGTAGTATATTGACTGTCAAATGATGAAATATCAAGAACTGAGATGTCAGCCTTTTACATTTATTTAGTAAAATGTTGGGAAATTTTAAACATGGAACGCTACACTCCTAAACAAAGAATTTTAATATTGAAATTTACTATGAACAAAAATATTTTCCAATAAAATTATCTTAAGTGATGAGGCTCATTTTCAATTAGACGTTTATTTAAATAAACAAAATTGTCGCATATGGGGCTCATTTTCAATTAGACGTTTATGTGAATAAGCAAAACTGTCGCATATGGGGCTCATTTTCAATTAGACGTTTATTTAAATAAACAAAATTGTCGCATATGGGCCTCATTTTCAATTAGACGTTTATGTAAATAAAAAAAATTGTCGCATATGGGGCTCATTTTCAATTAGACGTTTATTTAAATAAACAAAATTATCGCATATGGGGCTCATTTTCAATTAGACGTTTATTTCAATAAGCAAAATTGCCGCACATGGGGCTCATTTTCAATTAGACGTTTATTTAAATAAACAAAATTGTCGCATATGGGGCTCATTTTCAATTAGACGTTTATTTAAATAAACAAAATTGTCGCATATGGGCCTCATTTTCAATTAGACGTTTATGTAAATAAACAAAATTGTCGCATATGGGGCTGACAAACAGTCCTCGAAAAACCATTACATCCAAAGAAAGTGACCGTATGGTGCGGTTTGTGGCCAAGCGGCAAACCCTGACAACCGATTTTTTGTGGCCACAATCGACTAATTTTCCCATCAGTGACCTTTGGGGTTTCAGCAAGCCGGCGACACAAGCCACACAGCGACCCTGAGAATGAGAAATTTTTTGGTCGCGTCATATCTCGATTTGACGATATCAATTGGCCGCCTCATTCTTGTGATTTGACGCCGCTGGATTATTTTCTCTGCGGCCATTTGAAAGCTGAGAACATATTGATGGAATTTTGTGGCTTGGGGTTTGTGTTGGCATTTAGAGATTTACCGGTTGCAGGGTAAAGACACACAAATAAATATACCAAAATGACACAGTGACACCAGTACACACTGTTTTATTTGCTTGTGATGACACAGGGTGCTCTCAACTTTTGTGTATATTTCATACAAACAAAATTAAAACCATTTCTCAGAAAAAAACATGCTCGAACATGATAAAGCAGGCTTGCTAGTGCTCATTAAAAATTCTTATATTGTATACAAACACATATGTGTGTGTATGTGTGTGTGTGTGTATGTACTCGTATGTTGCATGTACAATGAAATAAAAAAGTATAAACTTATAACGAAATATGAAATTTATATAGAAAAAGCTTGAACTTTTAGTCCTTGGCAGCATTTTCTTCTTCGGCGATATTCTCCTTCTCCTTCAAATAGGCCTTGCGATAAGAGCCCTCCGGATCGTAGATTTTCTCCAAACGAGCCCAATCATCGGGACGCTTATCGATAAGATGACGCGTAACTTTGTCCGAACCGAATTTCTGACGTTCCGTGCATTTAGAACAATTGCTTGCTATAGCATCCGGTAGAGTTTCTAAAATTTGCAAATTCTTAAGAATAATAGAATACATTTTGGGGTAAATATTTGTACACACCTTTCAGCATTTTGGCGTCGGGCGTGCAGGGACCCAAACCTTCCAAACATTTGATGTAATTCTTAAGTAGACGCTCCTGGCCCAATAGCTCCTCTATATTGATGTTATCGTATTTGTTGTCGTAAGTATGTGTTAAGGGAGCCGATGTGGTGGCCGCAGCAAGTGCTGAGGCTTGTAGGCGCACAAATAACACTAAGACTACGAATATTAAACACTTTATTAAATGCAACATTCTTTTCTTTTTTTTGTTTTGAATTCACTATTATATTGACTGCTTTTGAAAACTTTTGAAACTATTCTAAAGTGAAATTCATGCAGGCACAGGTTTTTATAAAGCAAAGGGTGTGCGTGCTTTAAAATCGTTTATCTAAAAGTTGGGCCAGTGTAATCGAACATGATTCAAAATAATTTAACGAAAATTATAAAAATTGCCGGCAATTATTTAAATTTAAAACGTTTAAGTTTGGTTTTTTTTTCTTCTTCTAGGAACAAAAATGTGTATTTTCTTTAGCTGTTTGTTTGTGGCTGCTACTCTGTAAATCTACAAGTTTTACTGTTTTCTTTTACTGAAATTTAAATTAAAACATTAAACTTGAACTCAGTTAATAGAAGTTATTTTATTTAACCTACTGGCATTAAAATGTCTATAATATTTCATTATACTTTTTTTGTTGTTTTTTGTTATATTCGCCTCCCCTTATATAAAAAACAACCAAAGGGCATCATCATCTTCTGAGAATAATTCTAGTGAAATGTTGTGCAACAATAACAAAAGCAAAGAAAAAAAGAAGACAGGAAAAACAATCCAAGCAACCAGGCAACCAGCCAACCCACCAACCAACTAATAACTATAATCATTGTAAAAATATCTTATTAGAACAAAAACGTGAAATTGTTTTCCAACTTAAACAAATCTAGAAAATAATAATAAATGAACCCGCAACAATTCTTTCCAGCGTTGGAACAGCAAAAGGCACAGCAACAAAAACGGAAAAGAAGTTTGTTGCACAAGTCTTTTGTTTTGTAGGGGTACTTAAGCAACTCGGTATTGTATTGTGTACGTGTGTGTCTGTCTGTGTGTTTGTGTTATTTTTGTGTTTAGGACAACCACAAAACCATGCGATGTCATAATTTATGAACTTGAATTCTTAATTTTTGCCCCTTATCGTGTTTGTTGTAGTTGGTCTTTTCATTTATTAAACTCCCTGACATAAAACCGTTTAACAAAAAAAAGCAAAAACAAAAACAAAAAAAAACAAAAAAAAGATTATGGAAAATGGGCCTTCAATGAGCTCATAAAAATCACCTTTAATCCTCTTTTTATGAAATAATGATGGGTTTTATTTCTTTATGGCAAACGAGTAAATTTTTTCTGATCATTTTTCTTCCTTTTTTTATATATTAGAAAAATCAATAAGGTGGAGTTTAAGTTTTTCTACATTCTAGCAGTGTGGCTTAAAATTAATGACATAAATCTAGTAAATATTTTTGAATACAAAATAAATTTCATTTATAAATTTAAATTAAACAATATAAAATAAAGGATGGCTCGTTAAAGGCCGAGACACATAGAATCCGTTAAAGGGCTATTAGACACGCATACTTGTTTGCAGACATGTACGATGGCGTACTTTGAGTTTTGCTATTACACTGTGGAACGCTGACGGCATACTTCAGTACACAGAAATTTTTGAAGCGAAAGCATGGCAATAAAGCGGAAAGTTTTAGCATCTAGGGCTATCAACGAAATATTCATCCCCCCCATCATGAATAATTTTTCCATCGAAATATTTCCCTTTTCCTTAAAATTACAATCATGAAAAAATTCCCCGTGAGTGATTTCATGCTAAAATTAAATTCCCCACTTTTCCCTTTAATTTATTCACTTAGTTTTTGGTGGCGAATAGAGTAGAAAATGTAAGTATTTTCTATCATAATTCGCATATTAGGGTTCACAAATTTTATTTTAGGGGCAATATCCCTTAACAAGACACAAACTGATATGTTTTGCAACAAATCAATTGCCCACTATTAAATATTTTTTTATTTGTTTTAAATTAATTAATTTAAATAATACATTAATGTAAAGCTGATAGCGGGAATAATTTCTCACGGGAGATTCACGATACCATTTTCCCCTTCGAGTGGAATAAAAATTTCACGTGAACAAAAATTTCACTTGTTTTCACGATAGGGGTGATTATTACAAGAGGCGAAAAACGCAGATAAAAGAAAAATATGGGTAAAGGAATGGTTAGGAACATCAGAAAATCAAATATTTTTGAAAAGCAACATACATGTCGGACGTACTCCACATACATGCTATTAGAGAGTGAGATTTGGTTGCCATCACACATGTCTGCAGACAAGTATGCGTGTCTAATAGCCCTTTTATACGTTATGCGTCGCCTTTTTTTAACTGACATGAACGTACCGACGCAAAAGGTTGGCACAATGCGTACTTGTTGACGGATATTAAATCAGTTCATTTTTCTCAATTTTATTTATTTAATTTAAATTTATTAACACGGGTATTAAAACAATAACATGTTAACATCAGGTTAATACAGTTCTCGGATTCTTTTTCACAATAAAATTTGTGTAAATAGGAACTGTAATCACATTCAACTAAGCCACCCAATAAGTGGTGATAAACACAATATACATGAGCACTGATGATGAAGGTGTTGCGGCTTTCGAAAACAGCTGTTCTGCTCTGCTGTGTAAGAATCAAACTGATGTTGACTTTCCTTTGTGCCTTGGAATATTTATCATGTCTTTCTGAGATTTAAAAACAAATTTCGAACAATTAGCCTATGAATCTTAATTCAATTTAATATAGCAATTTAAATTTATTTATTTTACACAATTTTTTATATATTATTTAATTTTTACTGAACATTCAATACAGAAAACTGTAATCAAAACAATTTGAAAAATTTACTGATGTCTGTCAAAGTATTCAACGTACGTCAAAAGTTGACCAACTTTCGTACTTTGCGTTGACGCAGAAGTGCTAAATGTGACAACTCACTTAAGACAGCATGTATTTCAACTCAGCTGTCAGTTGAAAAAGTCGACGTATAACGTATGACGGATTCTATGTGCCTCGGCCTTAAGAAACCAATTTTTCATTTTAAACTAAAAACACTTACTTTTTTAAATAATTGTGATTCATTTTTTTTATTGGATTGTAAAGAAGACAGGTTTCGATTAAGTGTGGAATCCAATATCCACCAAATGGCCTCCACGGCTCTAAAGACAGGCCGTTACTTTTTTCACGAAATTTTCCATGGCTTTTTCACAGAAATTTAGCTGCATATCATCCATGACGCGCTATATATCGTATTTGAGGTAAGGCATTTTTCTGCTTTATTCCTATAAACCCGAGATTTCACGGAATCCCAACGAAAGCCATCGCACCATGTTAAACCGCACAATCTTGATGGCCGATTGACATCAGAATTTCTTGTAATAATTTATTCTGAAAATTTTTGCGGCAATAAATCGATTGCTTCATGTCGTCAATATCCTGGCCGACAAATTGAGGCCATAAGAACTCCGTTGTCATATTCCTTTAACGAATTCCGTGCGAAGTCACTGCTGTTTCAGTCTCAACTTCTGAAAAATAAGGCCGGCACAATTGGGCCGTCTGAGCAAAATTGTCACTAGTTGTTCTCTTATTGTGGAGGCTCATTTGTTTCTCATGGATTTCATGAGGATTTTTTGGGCCCAAAATTCGGCCAATTTTGTGTCTTCACGAATCCATTCCAGATGGAAGTGCACTTCATGGAAAATGGATTTTGGCCGACTTCCTAAACGCAAGTTGCAATGCATAATTTAAAAAAATGCGTATGCAATGCTAAACATGTCTTCAGTGCAACCTTGCGTTGCACAGACATTTTTTGCATTTTATCGGCATTTAGGAACGTCGCTATACTCACTCAGCCATTGCAGCTCAAATAAAAAATAAAAATGATGCGCGATTTTGTCAGCTGATACTCATTAAAATGAGTTGCCAAACAATTAGAAACATTGGACGTTGCCAGAAAGTTAACGAAGAGTATGCATTGGAAATATGCATTGCAACTTGCGTTTAGGAAGTCGGCCTTTTTTTAAAATTGGCATTCACTTTAGTTTGCTGTATTAAGCATTTAGAAGGAGTTGTTCTTTCGTAGAGAGCTCCATTTTTAATAATCGAAATAAAAATATATGACAGCTGTCAAATTTCGGAGTTGCCACATGCACAGCAAAAACAACACTAAACTTAAAAAGTGCATTCTTGCGGAGACACCCATTATTTTAAACTTGAGGTGATTTTCTTTTTTTTTTCTAAAAAAATATGTAAACGTTTTTAATAGTTTTATTTAAAAACAAAGTAGTTAGAAGGCGGGTCATTATAAAACTTTTTGTCTAATTTTTGGTACATGAATTTTGAAAAATATCTAGTGGCATCGTGGGACAGGCAGTTAATTTATTTGTAATGAAAATATTCATAAAAAGTTTTAAGTGTTATTGCCGTTGGATTTTTAACTCAAAAACTACGGAATGGATTTTTATAAAATTTTTTTGGAATTTATTTTTATTTTTTGTTAATTATTACACAAAATAATATTCACTATTTCGAAAGGGAAATAGGACAAAACGTGAAAGTATTGTCACAAAAGAGAATGTGTAAAAGATGTGCAAAGAACTTTTGCAATAATTTTGTGATATTATGAAACAAGATCAAACAGAACTGTGCATGCAATTTTTTTTCCTATAAAAGATAGAAGCTGCGAATGCTCTTTGATAACTCCTTTACTATTTAAATAAATGAATAAGGGTTTTATTTTTCAAAATAATAAACAAATGGTACAGCATTTTCGAAATTTTTTTTATTCCTTCCAAATAACAAGATTTCTCAAGGCCCTTAAAATAGGCGTTTGTGTCGGTTATGATCTCTTAACCCGAATTGTCCCCGTGTGTCCATATGGACACTTAAATAAGCTATTGGTAAATGTGGCAGAAAATGTAAACAAATTTCTTTAGAATAACGGTACAACCTGTTGTTGCTTTGCAAAGCATCAATGTTTATTGTCACTAAGATTCAGTTCAATTGGTGAATGTTTGTGAACAGCATCGCGACACCAAAAGTGTGTAAATTAAAAAAATAAAAAAAGTGGGATATTTTGAGATGAAAAAGTAAGTATTGCGTTACATATGTTTATATGTTATTTTTAATCACGTAAGTTTTGATGAATAGTACAGTTGAATGGTTGTTGAATAAAACACTGTTGACACTTTTAAACATTTTTCTTGATATGGTGTGTATTTTTGAAGAATTTTGTAGGTGTATCCATATGGAAACACGGGGACAAGAGCAATATACAATTTTTCTTTTAAATCTTTTTTCGACACAATTTAATTTTTTGTTTTATGTTACTTTTTTAAACGACTTAAAAGAAAATTGACGCTAAAAGAGGTTTTGGACTATATCGAAGAGTTAGATAGTGAAGATGAAGGCGGCGGAAATAATTTGCAGAAAATTTTTATTGAACCTCCTGAAAATGAGGGATATTTTAGTGGAGAAGATGACGCTGAAAATGATCTAGAAGGTGTCCCAGATGATTTATGCCCAAAACAACTTAAAGCTGGCTGTGAAATCGTACTCAAAAATGGACGTAGGCCATCCACAATAGAAGAGCTGGAAAGTTGCCAAACTAAAGAAAAATTTAATGATATAATAAAAGATGTTCTGGACAATTCTGCGTCAAATATATCTGTAGATCTACTGGAGTCAAAGTCCCCAATTATCGAAGAAGAAACTAGCGAGCCTATTGCTAAGAAAAGAAGAGTATTGCCATCTAAAAGACAAGCTAGTAATGAGTATGTTTGGAAAGTAAACGAGAGCACAGATGGCATGATCCAGATGTTTCCCGAACCCAACTATGAAGATTGTCGTGGACTTAAGCCCCACGAAATTTTTGAAAAATTTTTTGATGATGAGATTTTTCGTCTTATAATTGACCAATCAACTAAATACGCACATTTTCGATATCAAGCAAATCCATCTATTACTGTACCCGAAATAAAAACTTTTTTTGGAATTCTCCTAATAAGCGGATACAACTACCATACAAGCATGCGAAATATGTGGTCAAATGATGACGATTTGCGAAACAATTTAGTATGCAACAGCATGCGCAAAAATCGTTTCATGGAAATATTGAAATACATACATTTCGCCGATAACGATACACCCAGCACAACACAAAATCCAAATCTAGACAAAATGTGGAAACTACGACCTCTAACCGATCGATTGAAAGCAAATATGGCAAAAAATTTTCATCCTGAGCAAAACTTGTCATATGATGAAAGCATGATTGGTTATTTTGGAAAGCATGGATGCAAACATGCTTTGCGTTTTGGCTACAAGGTTTGGTCATTATGCACCCCGTCGGGCTATCTAATAAATTTTGAACTATATCAAGGAAAAAATCCCCGTTCAGTACCTGAATATCAAATAAAATATGGCAAATGTGCAGAGCCACTTATCACCATGATTGATGACTTTTCCGAAGAGACTCGGCAGCTTCCATTTTCTTTTTTCTTCGATAATCTTTTTACGAGCCTTCCACTGCTTTCGTATCTAAAATCACATGGTTATAACGGAACTGGCACCATAAGAGAGAATCGTATTCCAAACAATTCTCCATTAGCAAAGAAACATGTACTCAAGAAAGAAAAGCGTGGATTTTGTGTAGCAGCCACTGAAGAAAGAAGTGGCATACACGTTGTAAAATGGGTTGACAATAGTGTAGTAAGCGTTGCTTCCTCTATTTTTGGCAAATTACCTATGTCCAATACTTCGCGGTATTGCCGCGAGAAGAGAATGAAAATTAGTGTTCCACGTCCGTCTTCAATAACCAACTACAACAAATTCATGTGCGGTGTAGATCGAATGGATCAAAATGTATCCCTTTATAGAATAGCGTACAAAGGAAAAAAGTGGTGGCAATCAATTTTTACGTGGCTGATTGATACTAGCCTTCAAAACGCTTGGCAGCTATCCCGAAAAGAGCACCCAAATATGTCACAACTTGAGTTCAGAAGGCAAATAGCCATCTTTAATTGCAAGCATTTTGGAGAAAAGCCACAACGTCCAGGTCCATCAGTGAACAGAAAAAGGAAAGAGAACCCCATTACAGTACAGGCGACTTTACGCTTTGATGGATGTGGTCACTACGTTGTACCAATTGAAAATAAAAGACGCTGTGCTTGGGAATACTGCAAATCAGTTGGTCGAACAGCATGTATTAAATGTGATGTCGGTCTATGCGTTAAGTGTTTTATATCATACCATACAGAACGTACAAAATGAGCTCTAAACTCAATATTATTCATAAAATATCTCTAAAATTCCTTACATTGTATTAAAATGCAATAAAAATAATAATTTTAATACAAATTGTTTCTATTTAAAATTATTCGTGTCTGTACCCGTGTAGCCATATGGATACGTCACTTTTTGCTCCACTTTGTATATCAAACTTTGAAAAAATTTTTTTTTTACACTAAATTGAACCTAATTATTCTATTATTGTCAAAGAAATCAAAATTATCTGCAAAAAAAGTTCTGGGACAATTCGGGTTAATGCGACCCAACATTTTTAACCACCCAGCCTTTTTTTCCAGGTTTGGAAAAAAGAAATAGTCGTTAAACTGGAGAATATACAAGATGAGTAGCAGTTTACAGTTCAATTTATGGATTGTCAGTTTATTCTCAAATTACCCCACTGTGCGACGTTAATATTTTATCTCTGTGACATAACGCGCAGTCTTTACTTCAGTATTTTACAATGAAAAATTTTCAAATTTTTTGTCTGTATTGTCCACCACTGTTAAGGATTAAAAAAAAAGAAATAAGAAACAATTGGAACTATTGAAGAAATTTTTCAATTCTCATTTGTCAGAAAATGGGTTGGTTTCATTCTTCAGCATTGCAGCCAACTCCATTTATCTCTTTTTAAGATATTTCTTATGAAATATCGTTGAGGAATTACAAACCGCAATAAAAGTAAAAGAAAAAAATAATAATAAGAAAAACAAAAAGTCGGAAAATGCATTTGAAAAACACACACACACCCAATAACTTCACTTCTGCATACACGTACATGCCACTACAATTATGCACCCATAAAATCATATTAAAGAAAAGCGAGCGGTTTTATTAAATCATTTTTCTAATTTTTCAAAAGAGTTAAAACAAACAAACAAATCTCGTAGTTACGGTTGGTTTACTTTTCCATTGAAGACCCACAGAAATGGTCATTCAGTTGAGTCCCAGCATTTTTGAGCCTTTAATACGAGTTCATCTTTGTTTTTGTTTTTGACTTTTTTTGTTAAGAATTTGTTTGCTACAGTTTGGCTGCGGCTTAACTTGATTTTTTTTCTGTTATTTGAAAGCCTACAAAACTAATCCAACATTAGAATTTATCATCGGTTTCAAGGAAAATTCATAATGATCATCATCATGCAAGAGCTAAATTGTTATGATGAAAATCTGTTAACTCGCCGGATGCGAAGTATTGCAATACTATTTTATGGTCTTATTTAAATTCATTCATTGCTGCTGGTACAGTTTGCTTCTAAAGCCAGCAATTATGTAACAAAAGCTTATGATTATAAATTGTTGTTTTATTGTATTTTTATTGTTTTCTTTTATTGTAAATTTTATACATTTTCCATACCCCCGATGGTTGTAAATTTTCAAAATATGTAGATAAAATTAATTAGAGCATAAGATTAGTTTAAATCAGGCATTGTCTTTGAGTCCTATTTGTAATAAACATTTTTCATAAAGAGTTTGCGATTTGTTAAAAATGAACTTGGCTGTTTTTATTAAAAATACAAAATATTAATAATCTTGGCTCATCTCTTAGAGATTTGGTAATTTATTATTATTATTTTTGTGTACTTGGACCGCCACCCTACTGATGCAATGTATTGGCCCGGAACTATGAAAGGGAGCCATAGTGTTCAAAGGGCAGTTGAAGAAACATGCGAAGGTAGGGAAGTTACATCGTTGATGAATTTTTCCTACAGTGCCGACCGTGGAACCAACAACAAGTAACACAACCAGGCACTACTGCGTATGAGAAAAATTCGATACGATATCCATGACTGAGTGTGGAGTCGAACCCGCGATCTTAGTCTCCGTAGTCTAAAAATGAACTATTTCAGCCAACTGCAAGTTAGATTTGCCATCTGGAGTGCCATGAGTTAGAGTAGCAAATGCTCAGTGTAAATTAGTGACTTCCTTTTCAGATTGTAAAAAAAAATTTTTTTAACATTTTTTTTAAATCTTATTAAAAATTTGTTTGAAAATTTTTTTAAAACTTTTTTAAAAATTTTTTTAAAAATTTTTTAATAAATTTTTTTTTTATTTTTTTTTAAATTTGTTTGAAAGTTTTTTTTTAATATTTTTAGAAATTAGTTTGAAAGTTTTTTTTAAAAATTTTTTTAAACTTTTTTTTTAAATTTTTTTAAAAAATTGTTATGAAATTTTGTATTTGACATACCGTTGTCACAATTCTATTTTAAAATGAAATTTATTTGTTGGTGGTCAAGCAATGTCTACATGCATTTCATTGGTCCTTTACCAAATCATCTGTAGACTTTAACCACAGTTTTGAAAAGATAAAAACCTCTTATCTTATGCACATTCTTCCGAAAACCATCTGAGAATTCACAATTTGTAAATTACAAACTATTTTCAAAAATCATACAAAACTAACCCCAACAAATAAATTATATTCGATATAAATCTATTGTATTTTTCTACATTTTCATCAAAATGCCTACTATGCGCTTCTCATACTTGCACTTAAGTAGGCTTAGTATATATTTCTAATCGTTTGTTTGTGATTCTTTTAGTTACGCTTTTTTTTTGTTGTGCTCTTAAGTAAACTTTTGGTGATGTGAATGCCTACTATGCGCTTCTCATACTTGCACTTAGGCTTAGTAAAGATTTCTAATTGTTTGTGATTTTTAGTTACGATTTATTTTTTTTTGTGCCACACTGTGAATTCTAATTGTTTGTTTGTGATTGTTTTAGCTACGATTTTTTTTGTGCTCTTAAGCAAACTTTTGCTGATGTGCAACATCAAGTCCGTAACGTTAATATACATATAAAGCATTTCACTAATGCCACACTGTGAATTCATCTATTCTACTATGCACTTCTCATACTTGCTCTTAGGCTAAGTAAAGATTTCAAAATTGCCACACTGTGAGTTTTTCCACGAAAATGCCTACTATGCGCTTCTTATACTTGCACTTAGGCTTAGTAAAGATCTCTAATTGTTTGTTAGTGATTGTATTAGTTACGATTTCTGTTTTTTTGCCATACTGTGAATTCTTCCGTCAAACTGCCTACTATGCACTTCTCATACTTGCACTTAGGGTCAGTGAAGATTTCTAATTGTTTGTTAGTGATTGTATTAGTTACGATTTCTGTTTTTGTGCCACAATGTGAATTCTTCCCTCAAAATGCCTACTATGCACTTCTCATACTTGCACTTAGGCTTAGTAAATATTTCTAATTGTTTGTTTGTGATTGTTTTAGTTACGATTTATTTTTTTGTGCCACACTGTGAATTCTTCTATCAAAATGCCTACTATGCGCTTCTCATACTTGCACTTAAGTAGGCTTAGTAAAGATCTCTAATGGTTGTTTTAGGTGCGATTCTTTTTTTGTTGTGCTTTTTAGTAAACTTTTGATGGTGTGCAAGATGTGTTACAAAAAAATCAGTACTGATCCGTTTTGCTAGCGTAACGATTATGAAAAATATTCCATTCTTAACAAAAAATTCGATTTTTATACAAATTTTTTCGAATTACTTTGATGTGGTTTTTTGTATCCTCCCATAAAGAATTGGGGGTATATTCACTTTGTAGTAATATAAAGGGCTCCCTGAGCTATAATTTGTGGAATATGTGTAGCCATCCCCAATATATTCGTATGTTTTCAGTGCATGAAATTTGGTTTCAGTGTTTCCAAACAAACGATAATAGTTAATTCTCCTTTTCCACCAAATTTCACAGCACCATTTTAATCCTTCACATTTCAAGACTTATTTTTTTTGTAGATTCCATATGGCAATCTTTTTTTATGTTAAAAGTCTGTAAAACTTCAATGTTAAAAAGTTTAGCAGTAGTTTTTCTTTTTGTTTAATTAAAAAATTTCTAGTAACATTTTAAAGATGAATTTAAAGTTCTTGTTTTGCGTAAATATTTTCTTGCCAGTTTTATTTAATTTTTTTAAAAAACTGAAAACTTTAAAAAATTTTGTGATTTTGTTCAACATTATCTGCTTTTACATTATTATTTTATACATAATTCTCAGTTTTGTTTTTCCACTGCAAAAACTTTTAATCAACATGAACGTCAAGTTTATATTTGGCTCATTTTAAGTTCTCGTTTCTTGTATCCAATGGAATTCTAATTGTATAAAAGGGTAGAAAAATAAAATAAATTCATATCGAATATAATTTGTTTGTTGGGTTAGTTTTGTATGAGTTTCAAAGCCTACTCTGCTTATTCTGCTGTGATTTTTGAAAATAATTTGTAATTTACAAATTGTGAATTCTCAGATGGTTTTCAGAAGTATGTGCATGAGATAAGAGGTTTTTAACCTTTCAAGACTGTGGTTAAAGTCTACTGATAATTTGTAAAGCACCAATGAAATGCCTGTAGACTTTGCTTGACCACCAACAATCAAATTTCATTTAAAATAGAATTGTGACAACAATATGTCATATAAAAAATTTCATAGCATTTTTTTTTAAATTTTTCAAAACAAAAAAAAACTTAAAAAAGCTTTAAAAAAAATTAAAAAAAAAAAAAATATTTTAAAAAAATTAAAAAAAAACTTAAAAATATTTTAAAAAAATTAAAAAAAAAGTAAAAAAAAATTTTCAAACAAATTTTGAAAAAAATTTTTAAAGAATTTTCAAACAAATTTATAAAAAAAAGTTTTTGTTACAATCACTGAGCATTTGCTACTCTAACTCATGCCACTCCAGATGGCAAATCTAACTTGCCAAAAAGCAAAATTTTCCCATAAACCCGCCCCACTGTTTTGTACTCCACTTTCCGAAGTGGCTCATTAAAATTTCGAATAATACTTTTTTTATTACCACGACATCATTTTTACTTTTCTCACAATCCAACGCTTATTACTCCAGCAATTACGCTCCTACTAAATAAATTCAGCATTTTAACTCCTCTAAATTATCAGCCGTATCACAAGTCTTCAAATTAATTAGAGAGCCAGCCAGCCAGCCGGTGCCAAGCATTCGTTAATTATTCCCTCATTGACAATCAAAGCAATTCAATGACATTTCGCAAATTGCAGTTAAATCTATTAGAATTATTGGAAGAGAGAATAAAATCTAAAAAAAATATATATATATCACAAGCAATAGAAGGAATTCAAAAAAATTTGGCCGTGATGATGCAACAACATTCTGTACAACTTTAAAAGTTGCTAATAACAACAACAACAAATGCGGCACACAAAAATACTACAGTAACGAATACAAGTGTTGCCAACAACCTCTACCAACACATGCCCACTGTGGCCGCAAAAATAAAATTTTTTTTAAGAAAAATATTTTTAAATAATTGGACTCGTTGGTGAAAAATTTTTAAAGAAAAATATTTTTAAATAAGTGGACTCGTTGGTAAAAAATGTTTGAAGGGATTTAAAGGGAATAGTTGCAACAATAGCGCAATAATATAAAATAAAATATAGTGAGAAATTATTGTACCCCTTATTCTATAACTATTTGTCAAAGTCACGTCGAGACAATATAAAAAATAACACTCCTAAATACTCTTTTTCCTCGTAATGAAATTACTTTTAACAGCCTCTTATTATTTTTTAAGCCTTGGAGAATAGTCAGAGGCTGTTAGCAGTAATCGGGTGGTTATCCACAACCAGAATGTGACTGCCCTATTTTTGATATTGTCTTGACGTGACATTGACAAATAGTTATAGAATAGGGGGACTAGTTTTTTAACAAAATCAAATTATAATTGTTAAAAAAAATGAAATACTATGTTTGCATACCTTCAAGGCGCTGTACTCATTCATCATTTTACCGTAGCTGCTTCAAAATCGTAATAAATAATAAAGTTTTTCCACTTGATCAAACGAGACAAATAACTACCAGCAGAGCACACACTCGTACCGCTTTAAATAGCACACAAAATGGGAAAAAGAAAATACTGCAGAACAAAAAGCAACAACACAAAAACAGAACAGAAGATAGTAAAATAATATAATAAATGATAGATAATGATGTTGTTAAGTCTCACAAACACAACAACAACAACAAAAAAAGAAAACAGAAAAGAAAACCATCAACACAAACCCAGTAAATAACAAAAACCAATAGAAATAAAAGAAAACACAAACAAAGAAAAACACTTCTCTTCTGGCCTTCTGCATCTTCTTCTCATTTGTTCGGTAAAAATCTTATTTCCAAAGTCAAACTAAACTTTATTCATAATATTCTTTGCTGCAAACATACAGACGGACAAACATGCAGACAGACAGACAGGCAGTAAAACACATCATCAGATGACTGGAAACCGCAAGAAAAACAAGCCATTGATTACTTTCTTTCGAAAGATTCTAATTTGAGAACGTTTTCAACTTTCAAACGTAACAAACGTGTTCGTGCGGCATTCTGTGGTTCGAGCGGATGAATTTGTGTGTTTTAAGAAAATTGTTTGAAAATCATTCTGAAAATTATTAAAATTTCTTTAACGTTGCAGTAGAAAGAAAACAATTCTAAAAAAGAAATTGTTTGGTTTTTGTTAAGACGGTGTTTCTTTTATGGTTTGGGCCAACAATAGAAGTTAACATTTTAACATTTAAATGTTGTGTGAAATAATAACAATAATAATAAGAATAATAGATTCTCTTTCAGTTGAATGTGGAGAAACAAATAGAATTCCTAAACAGTAAAAAAAAACTGTAAAACATGAAATGGCTGTCGTGTGTGAGTGTGTATGTGTCTTAAGTCTTTTGTTTTTGCTAAACCAACGAATGAAAATTCTTAAACAAACGACCTGCTGCTACACAAGAATTTCCAGCAGGAAAAATTTATAAACACGAAATAATTAAAATTTTCAATTAAATAAAAATGCAATTGGCCAAATGAAATTTAATACTTAACGGCTTAAAACAACAACAAAAATACAAAAAAATAAAAAAAGCAGAAAAAACCATGAGTTATTTTAAAAAATTGGAACTAATGGTAAGTGTGGCGAAACACTCCATATGCAATTTGTTATGACATGAATTTTTTTTCGTTAAGCATTTTTAGTCTCTTGTGCCACATAAAACATATTTAACCTTTAACGTAATTTGTGTTGTTGTTTATTTTCATGCGAAATAATTTTTTGTAAATTCTGTCATTGTCAACACAAACCGTGTTTTGAGAACAAACCGGTTTCTTATTTTGCATATTGTTCTGGTTTTTTTTTAATTAAGGTGTTTTGAATTTTATGCATTCTTATCATTTTATGTACAGTTGGCATTGCTTAAACGAGGGCGGCATTAAAAGTGCTTAATAACATTGAAATGCTTAAACGCGTTTTATTCTGCTCGCAGTTATTCATTCAAGTGATTTAGTATTTGGGACCAGGTGATTTATTTGATTTTGTAATTGAGAGCATAACTATTTCAAAACCGAAGAAGATATATTTAAAAAAAAACTATATGTTATGAATTAAGATTTATAGGCTAATTGTTTGAAATTCTTTTTGTTTTAAATTCAGAAAGACATGATAAATATTCCAAGGCACAAAGGAAAGTCAACATCAGATTTTAGTTACTCACTCAACTTACACAGCAGAGCAGAACAGCTGTTTTCGAAAGCCGCAACACTTTCATCATCAGTGTTCACGTGTATTGTGTTTGTCACCACTTATTGGTTATTATTTTATTTTATTAGGAAATTGCATACGAAAACTGTATATCCGCTTTAGCGCAACACGCTTTACTGAAAAAAATCGGATTACTGAAAGCGATACAAATCCCCGCACTGATTTGAAACGCAGCTAGTCTTATTCACTTCGCTTTAGCGAAACATCGCTTACTGAAAATATCGTATTACTGAAAACCAAAAGCAAGCCCACAACTACGTTTTGTATGAAACTTACTTCGCTTTAGTGAAAAAATAAACAATGACATCGAATCGATTGCTTAACTTAAGACTGAAAAAACAGTTGTATGCATTTTTGTGATTCCAAAGGGGAAATATTTTTTCAAATGGTTTTAGATTGAGCACGACAACTTTTTCTTTACTTCGCAAACAAATTTCACCAATCATTTTGTAAAGGACTTTTTCTATTTTATTTTCTAAATTTCTCCTCTAAAATAAAAAAAAATAAAGTTCAAAACAAAAAAAATCTAAAAAATAAATTCGTCATAGAAATAAAAATAAATGTGTGAGAATGTAATGAAAAATGTTCCCAAAAGGGCTGGCATCTCTGAGCCTAATAGAAGCAGACATTTATCTGATGTTGTATTTCATACACAATTGCCGACATTAAATAAAACATTTTTCAATATAAGATCCATTCTCTTTCATTTAAACAAAAATTAAACAAAGTAGCACCTCCCGCCTTCCCAGCGAACACCCTGTGTTTTCGTATTACATTAAAATGAAGTGTCATCTCGTGGAATAAACAATTCCCATTCTGCTATAACTCGTAACATTTTTTTGAACCCATTTTCTAAAAGGAATTTTACTTGGAACTCACACGAACGTAAAAAAGTCGCTTAAAGCAAAATATCATAATTTGCGGATTTGAAACTCAACCATAAATGCGTGCATTTTGTAATCTAAACGATGGACTATCCGCATTGAAGATGTTTGAAAAATAAAACACAAAAAAAGCTGAAAAAACTGGGTTAATGGCCAAGTTGACAAAATGTTTTTGTTTAAGTTGTAGTTGGCAAATCAAACATAATTTAACACTTTTTTTATTACAAAATATTAACAAAAAACATAAAAAACACAAAAACAAAACATTTCAATAATTTGTGATTTAATGAAGTCGATAAGCATCTTCCAAAAAAAAAAGAAGAGAAGCGAGGCAAGCAAATTGGTGTTAAATAAATTCATGAGGCGAAATAAATTTACACAATTAAATATTAATTTATTTAAATTGAACATAAAAAAATATAAATTAAGCAATTTATCAAGAATCTTGATAATCAGCAAAGAAATCAACACAGAACTCATTCCAGTGCCATTAAACAACACGGAGAAAGTAAATTTAAAAACGAAAGACAGAAGCCAAAAATCTAAAAAAAACAACATAAAAATTCATTTAAAACCCACAATTATATTTTATTTTTCTGTTTGAATTTATTTGTATAATTAAATACAAGAATTATTATAATTGAACACACAAGCAAAGTGGCAAGAAACACAGGAGCGTAATTTTATGAAATAAGTGTCGTATTTGTAATAATAACGGCAATTACGAAACCAATTGCTGTTAGAAAGTAGAACAATAATATTTTAGGTCTAATGCTTTTATTGTTTAGCGTATCAAAACGAAAAAGAGTAGAAAAAGAATTCGGAAAAAAATTAATTTAATTAGAAAATAAATGAGAATTTAAACTGTTGGCAAAGAAAAAATTAAATAAATGAAATAAATAATTAAAATTAAAATAAACAAGTAAAAACCTTATATTCGACCAGGTCGAATCTTAAACACCCTCCAAATATTTAGCAAGTAAATTTAAAATGTTTAAACAGAGTTCCTTTAAGACATCTCTGTACCCAATTTTAAATCCCTATTTTGACAGTCATTCCGGGAAGTGCCGGTGGGGGAGACGTTCCACCTCTGCTAGATCAGAGAACATCTCAGCTTCTTATAGGCTTAAGGAATACAAATTGTTCAATATTTACACTATTTTGGCATATAAAATCGTACGTCAATGCCCACTAAAGGGGGCGTGGTAAATTACACTATTTTAGCATATAATATCGTACGTCAATGACCACTAAAGGGGGCGGGGTCCAAAAATAGACAATATCATGTTTTCCACAGACGAACGTATGGGCATTGCTAGACCGTCTCAGACTTTATCACTCATCAAGAATATATATTCATTTTATGGGGTCCAATTCTTTTTGGAAAGTATTAAAACTATATTTTGTCGGGGTCCTCTGGCAAGGGCTATGGGGGAGAAATTTCACCTTTGCCATAAAACTCTAAAAATAAATGTCTGGGATAATTAAATGTCAAATTTATTTTTAATTTTTTTTATAGGGTCATTTAGGGGGCAGAGGGGGAGAAGGGGGTAGGGCAGAGTAGTACCTGGTTACGTCTCAGCTTCGTCATTAAAGATTAAAAATCTTATTTTTAGATAATGGAGGCTTAAGTAAAACAATTTGTTAAATTTTTACACTGTATTTGCATATAATAACGCCCACTAGGAGGGCGCAAGGTCCAAAAAAAAATTTTTTTTTATTCTTTGACATAAAAATATATCATTTGCTTAACAAAATTACAAAGAAAAACATTACAAATTTTTTTGGTTTTTAGAGGTTGGTTTAGTTCTTCTTAGGGGAACTTGTTTCCCTCTAGCCCGATTTAGCCCATTTCCGAACTTAACCTATACTATCCTACAAGATATATTTATACTAAATTTTAAGAGTGTGGCTCTTTTCGTTTGCACTGAATCGTGATTTCCACAGACGGACGGACGGACATGCTCAGATCGTCTTAGATTTCATCACTGATCAAGAATATATCTACTTTATGGGGTCTCAGATGAATATTTCGGTGCGTTACAAACGTGACAAAGTGAATAAATCCTCCAATTCTTTTTTGGAGGGTATAAAAATAATTGGCAGACTGCAGATTTGAACTTGAGTCTGAATAAAAAAATTCTTATTATTAAAAATTTTAATAATTAACATTTTTTTTATAATTTTATAAATAAATATAATAAAATAAAGGCCACTAAAAGTTAAAATAAAAATAAATAAATTAATAAAAATAAATAAAATAATAAAATGTTTTAACATCTTGTGTGTATGTGCGCAGATAAATTTCGAAATTTATAACCCTAGACACAAACCATACATCTAAATAGAGTGCTGCTAAGCATGGACAACCTAAAGGCATGTATATCAAATGAGAAAATGGCCACATTTTAAAAATGTTCAATTCCACATTCAATTTCTAATGCCCAAAATTTCCTTAAAAAAAGCATGGCATTTTT
This sequence comes from Linnaemya tessellans, assembly GCA_951800035.1. Taxonomy (NCBI): domain Eukaryota; kingdom Metazoa; phylum Arthropoda; class Insecta; order Diptera; family Tachinidae; genus Linnaemya; species Linnaemya tessellans. Next base: position 41,260,529 of record OX637536.1, on the reverse strand, counting down.
TTTAGAAAATCTGATACCCTCAGCAACTTTTGCAATAGTGCTTCGACGATTCTCTTTAAAAATTTTCTTTATTTTTTTCAAAATTTTCTTCGATTGTAGATCTTGTCAGTCTTCTTCGAAAATCTTGTATGATTTGTAAACATTTTTCTGACTAGGGGTAGAAATACCACATATGCCACACCTTCTACATTTCAGGTGCTTTGGAGCATTTAATTCCACTTTTTTAATAAAAAAAATTCTTTTCACTAAATTATTTAACATGAGACTAAGCAGCCGAAAGTTCCGTGTAATCGACTCCGTACTCAGCCATGCATATAGTATCGACCTATTTCAGTGGGTGAAGGCATAGCACTAGTTTCCAAAAAATTTCTGGCAGCGATCCTAAAGGCGCCCTCCTTCATCGGTCCTGTAGTAAAAAATTAGCCGCCAAAATAAAAGGTTAAAATAAATTCTCTGTCTCCTCATCTGTCTTCTCAATACCATCGTCTCCTTTCTAGTTTCGGGTCAATGCAGTTTATATGTAGGGATCACCTCCTGAGTTCGTTTCCTAACTAAAAAAAAATGTTTGAACCATTTTTTTGTGAAATTGTTTTCGAAACGAGTGTACCAGCATAAAAAAACGCTAGTCGGATTTTGAACAGACCTCGTATATTTGAATATTAAATTGAATTAAGATTCATAGGCTAATTGTTTTTAAAACTTAGAAAGACATGATAAATATTCCAAGGCACAAAGGAAACTCAACATCAGTTTTTAGTTATTCAACTTACACAGCAGAGCAGAATAGCTGTTTTCGAAAGCCGCAACACTTTCATCGTCAGTGATCATGTGTATTGTGCTTGTCACCATTTATTAGGTGGCTTAGTTGAATATGATAACAGTTCTTTTTTAAAGAAATTTTCTTAGGAAATTGCATACGAGAACTGTATCAACCTGATGTTAACATGCTATTGTTTTAATAACCGTGTTAAATATAACTGATCTCAATATTATATTTTTACAATTAAATTTATGTTCTAAATGCAGAAAAACCCGCTGTATATAAAATTTGTTGTTGGGTTTTCATTTTAAATTTCACATGTTTGTGTGAGTAATACGCTCTTTATCTCCCTCTCGTTCTTTCATAATTTCGTAACTGTTTTTTTTTAAATAAAAATGTAGCATAAAAACAATCATAAATGTCAAATTGTCTTGATGCATCATTTATTTGTGCATCCATTCAGACAATTTTGTTGCTTCAACTATGCAACCCAATAATTCAGCAAATAATCCGGCTCTAATTGCAGCTGCAGCTGCAGCCGCGGCAGCAGAAATTTAGAAAACAAATACAAGTTTGAAAAATTTAACATACTTTTTCATAAACTTGATTAGACAGACGAAATAAAATTCTATGGAAATCATTCAAAAGAGTTTGGGATTCGATTCTTTTTTTTCATTTTTGGCTCTTTTAGTGTTGTTTTGCTTAAGCTTTTTAAATATTGATTGAAATAACAGGTCTGTTTCTGTTTCTGTTTCAGTTTTTTTTTTCTTTTTTTTTTTGTAATAAAATGTTTGTTTAGACTTTAACACACTAACTGAGTGACCCAAATTGAATACTTACGTACGAGCATACAAGTGTTTTCTATTGAAGAGTGCTTGAGATTTCCCAGAAAATTATGGACGGGTTGTAGGGGGACGGACGGATGGATGAGAAACGTATAAAACAAATCAACATTGAAGTGAATGAAACTTGTTCTAGCAACAAATCAGACAGCAAGAGGAAAAAATGCCAAAGACGAGTTTACGGTTTATTGAAGTTTAGTTTATTGCAAATCATGAAAGCATGTACTCAAACACACACACACACACACACACACACACAAATACACACATGCATTAAGCATTTAAGCCTAAATGTTCATTGTTTTGTTACAAGCAAATCAAAAGACTTGAACAACAAACTCTATATTTAATTGTAATTGACAATTTAAATGCAAAAACAAAGAAATCAAAATCAAAATAAAAAAAAAACAATACCGTTTAGTTTTGCTGCCTTGCAAAATAGTTTACACGAAATTGTTGAAATTTTTCAACAAAATCAGTAAATTCGATTTATGTTTAAAAGTTTTTATTTTGGCCAACTTCTCTGGCTCTCTGTCTCTCTCTCTCTCTCTCTCTCTCTCTCTCCTTATAAAGGCAAACCACTTGAACTCGAAAGTTCTTTATGCGAGTAAATATCCTCATACTATTTTTCAAGTTTCAATGCTGTGGTACTGCATTTTAGCCAAATTGTTTGTCTAAATATTTGAAAGACACATAAAATGTAAATAAATATTTTGCTTCAACGTTTGCCACCGTAATGAAATCAAAGTGTATGTGTGTGTTCAAGTTACATATGCATACATTAAATTATATGCGAATATAAATTTTTATTTTAAGAAAAGCCGATGTGGGTCAGTAGTATGAACAGTAGAGTTGACTGTTGTTTGCATTTGAGTTGCCAGTGGCAGAGTTAAGAGCAGCGGCAACGGCAGCACCAGCAAAATATTCTACACTACGACATATTGCAGTTGCAGCTTTAACATATTTTTTTCTTTAATTTTTATTTTATAGTTTTCTTTCTCTCTCTCTCCGTCTTTCTGGTCGTTAGTGGCAGATAAATTAAAATAGATAATAGTTGCTTACGAAAACGCCTCTTGTTTATTCTACAGCTGCTCGCTACAGCCTCGTTAACTGTTGTTTCCATATTCTGAAAGTTCATTCATAAGCAGTCATAAACATAAACACTTACGGGAACTGTTGATGGGAGTGCAGCAACTTCCGAAAACCCTAATGTTCTATTCTTTTGTCGAAATTGCTATTGATTTTCCTTTGTTCCCTTTTGCATTTACTATATAATTGAATAAATAAAATGAAAATAATTGCAAATCTGAAAACAATTGAATTAATTTAATTTTATTTATTCAATTTTTATATGAAAAAAAAAATTAAAAACTAAAAAAAAATTTTTCTGTTAAATTTTTTTTATAAAAATATTGTTATATTAATTTTAATTATATTTATTTCCCTGAAGAAGATATCCAGAGGATATCGAAATGTTGGATAATAAAAAATTTTTTTCTGTTAAATTTTTTTTATAAAAATATTGTTATATTAATTTTAATTATATTTATTTCCCTGAAGAAGATATCCAGAGGATATCGAAATGTTGGATAATAAAAAATTTTTTTCTGTTAAATTTTTTTTATAAAAATATTGTTATATTAATTTTAATTATATTTATTTGCCTGAAGAAGATATCCAGAGGATATCGAAATGTTGGATAATAAAAAATGATTCTTGTGTCTAATTTTTTTACTCTTTTTTCTTTTAATAGTTAATAAATAATAGAAAATATTAAATTTCTTTTAAAGGGTGTTTTTTTTATAGAGTGATACAACTTTGAGTTGACATCACTGCTTTATTTGACCACCCATTTAACAGCTGATAGTTGCTTTTTCGTTTAGTTTGCTTTGACATTTCGTTATGGATTGACTTACGGCGGAGCAACGCGTGGAAATTGTGGAAATTTTTAATCAAAATAATGATTGTATTCGTCAAACTCATCGTGCACTTCTTTCATTTTATGGCGTTCATAATCGTCCTTCGAAGAACAATAGAGCATTTTCGGACCACATTTACTGTTACTGATAATGGGCATCGCGTGAGACGCCAAACACTGACGCTCACTGAAGAAGCTGTAGCCTCTGTACAGGAAAGCATTGAAGATAATCCTCATCAATCAATTCGTCGCCGTCCTCAGCAACTGGGATTGTGTCCTTCCACTTTATGGATGATTTTTTTAGTTGTTAAAAATTGGTCTTCCAGATTGCGCCTTGTACGCGCCAGCCCTGGCGGCCACAAGGCCGAAATCATATTTAAACTTTAATGACATAAAATTGTTTGTCCAATAAAGACCGTTTCATTGATATCAAAAATATTTTACTATGTTTTATTATGATTTAAACTTGTATCACTCTATAAAAAACACCCGATATAAAAATGTGACCTAAATATTCACCCCCCAATCGTGAATAACCTTTCCCTCGAAATTTTTCCCTTTGCCCCAAAATTGCATTCATGAAAACAATTTCCCGTGAATGATTCCATGCTAAAATTAAATTCTCCTTATTGTGAATGATTTTTTTCAGGCGAGTTTTTGCACTTTTCCTTTTAATTTATTCACTTGGTTTTTGCTGGGGAATAGAGTAGAAAATTTAAGTATTTTCTATTATAATTCGAATATTAGAGTTTAAAAATTTTATTTTAGAGCAAGATCCGTTAATAAGACATAAACTGGGGGCAAATTACGGCATTCGATATAGATTGAAATTTGTATTTAAATTTTATGGAAATTTCGTTCGATATCGAATGCGCTAATTTGGCCCCTGATATTTTTTGTAACAAATCAATTGCCTGCTGCGTCTTGGTAAAACTTGTTGCTTCAATTTTAAGCACTAAGAATATTTTTAATTTGTTTTGTCTGGTTTTCAAAATGTATCCAAATTATTTTATTACTAAATATTTTTTAATTCTTTTTAAATTATTACATAAATATAAATTTTTAAACACAAATTTTCTTTAATTTTTCATATTGTTTTCAGCTTCTACTCTTTTTTACATTCACTGGAAACTGATAGCGCAAATAATATCTTATGGGATATTCACGATACCATTTTCGAGTGGAACAAAAATTCCCCTTGTTATTCACGATAGAGGTGTGATTGTTAAAAAGCAGTTAATTAAGAATCTAAAAGTCTAAAAGCATCAGCAATCAAATAAATTTAGAATTTGTTTTTGTTTTAACAGTAATTTTGCGTTAGGGCAACATCTGGTGCGACAGGCAGTAAATATTTTTTTTATTTTCAGTAGGACCAGCACTCAGGGAATAATTCCCACATATGCAATACAATGCGCCGGAACTAGAAAGGAGGGGATAGTATTAAGAAGACAGATAAAGAAAGATGAGAAGACAGAAACGAAGTTATTGCATTTTTAGACTCTTTGGGCTCTAATTGAACTGCTAGCCTTTTTCCCAGTGAATGTACAAGATTCTCCTAAAGTTTTTATACAGACTTTATGACCTTTAATTTGATTATCATGCAACTTAGCTTTGCACTACCCATTCCTTCTACTTGTACTTCCCTGGTCAGTTGATTTTGAGATTTACAACAATAGCAAATATAAGAAACTCAATAGTCTCTTTTTATACCCTCCAAAAAAGAATTTGGAGGGTATATTCACTTTGTCATTCCGTTTGTAACGTATCGAAATATCCATCTCAGACCCCATAAAGTATATATATTCTTGATCAGTGATGAAATCTAAGACGAACTGAGCATGTCCGTCCGTCTGTGGAAATCACGATTCAGTCCAAACGAAAAGAGCTAGACTCTTGAAATTTGGCATAAATATATGTTGAAGCTTAGAGCAGGATAAGTTCGGAGATGGGCCAAATCGGGCAAGGGGAAATAAAGTTCCCCTAAGAAGAACTAAACCAACAAGGAAAAAACAACATAATTTTTAAAGTTTTTTGGTTATTTTGTTAAGCAAATGATATATTTTTATGTCAAATACGGTCCAACGCCTTAAACTTGGAGCCATAAAATAAAATAACAATATTTTTTGACCCCGCCCACTATATTTATAGGCAAAAATAGCATAAAAATTTAACAAATTGTTTTACTTAAGCCTACATTCCTTAAAAATAAAATTTTTAAGCTTTAATGACGAAGCTGAGACGAAACCTGATACTACTCTGCCCTAGCCCCTCCTTCCCCTTCGCCCCTAAATGACCCTACCAAAAAAAAAATTTTTTTTTAATTTTGTATCTAATCATCCCAACCATTTGTCTTTAGAGTTTTATGACTGCCGATTTCTGGCCTACCCCCTCCTCTTCCTTTGCCCCCCAAATGACCCTACCAAAAAAAATTTTTTTTTTTTAAATTTTGTATATAATCATCCCAATTATCCCAAGTATTTATTTTTAGAGTTTTATAACAAAGGTGAAATATTTCCCCCACAGCCCTTGCCAGAGCAACCCCGCCAAAATACAGTTTTTATACCCTCCAAAGAGAATTGGACCCTATAAAATAAATATGTATATTCTTGATTAGTGATGAAGTTTAAGACGGTCTAGCAATGCCCATACGTTCGTCTGTGGAAAACATGATATTGTCTATTTTTAAACCCGCCCCCTTCAGTAGGCGTTGACGTACGATATTATATAAAGGAACTCTGGGCCCCCAAGTTAAACATTTTAAATTCACTTACTAAATATTTGGAGGGTATTTAAGATTCGACCCGGTCGAATATAACGTTTTTACTTGTTTTTAACTCGGGTTAGCACTCAGGGGATGACCCCTGCATATGCTGCAGTGCATTGCGCCGGAGCTGCAAAGCAGGGAATAAATACTCTTGAGTGAACAGATGAAGGAAGATGACAAGAGCTTTTTTTCGTAGCTTTTTCAACCTAATAGTTTTTTAACTTTTTTGCTACAGGGATGAATTTTTTTAAAATATTAAAAAAAAAAGTCATCATGACTTAACAGTTTATTGATTAAAAATGTTAAACAACAATTCCCCTATAAAAAAATTAATTAATTATTACATTCTGCTTGTTTAAATTAACTAATTAACTCAGTTTCATTTTTGCGCTTGGAAACTTCAAACTTTCCAAAAAAAAAAAAAAAACCTGCCGACCTAAACGAGGTAAATTATTAAATGGCAAGACCAGTTGAGTTCGTTCGCAAAGTGTTACAGTTGCCGTTTAAGTCTTGATTTTACTTCTCCGACTCGTACTGCAAACACCTGCTTGACTACGACTAAATTTGTAAAAGAATTTTTTTCTTGTTTGGAAATATTTCCAAGTGTGTGTGTGTGTGTGAAGCATTTTCATTGCAGCAACATTTTTGTTAACAACTGCAGTTTATTTATTATTTACGACTATTTTTCTTTTTCCTTCATGCAAATGGTTTAATTTGAGCACACAAAATGCCATCCATGTGGCTCGTTTTTGTTATTTTCACTGCATATGACCACAATCGGCAGTGAAAAGTTGCCAAAGAGTCCACCAAATAGGCGTGTTATTAATGGATATTGTGCTATTCAGACTCGTTCGCATGCCAGAACAAAAATTAGAACACATTTTTAATGTTGAATGTGCAACAACATTTGGAACACTGGCTGCCACAATTCTAAAGAATTTTTTAATTTAGCAAAACATGGCCGGCCGGCCGTCTTATATAATTTGCCATGCCATCAAACTGTTTCTTTATCAACTTTATTGTAAAAGAAAAAAAAAATTCTTAAATATGGGTCAAGTATTGAAACCAAATCAAATGCAAATTATTTTGTACAGCCATCGAACTAAATTTATTTTTAAAAGTTTTCAATCAAACAAATTCATGCGCTTTTGTTAGGCACAAAAGTTTCAACAAAATAGTACTTGTTGTTTTATTTTGATTTTATTTTTGTTAAATATTTAACAAAATCCAGTGATTGAACATAAATTAGACAAAATATCGCTACGACATTTTACAATGACAGAAATAAATTTTTGAAACTGTAAACAAACTTATTTTTAATGTACAAAACAAAATGGAAATTTCAATGAAAGTGAAACCGAATTTGTCACGGTAATACGAATTACAATTCCACACAGATTTTATTTTATTTGTTTGTTAAGTAAAAAACGAAATCAAACTAAAAGTATTTTTACAAATTCAACATTCACAGCACAAATTGTACACAAAAATTATTCAACTTGAAGGAAACCGAAAACTATTTAAATAATTTTTCATGCCAAACACACAGAAATGACCAAAAATAAAAATTAAAGAAAAAAATCATTTAAAAGCCATTAAAATTAAACAACAAGTGCATCCAACAGTCTGGGATGTGTACAAACCAAAACGTTTGTAATGACTTTCCTGGCCTCTCATTTTGTTTACTTTTCGCTTTTTTTCTGTTTTTGTTGTCTCTCAGTTTTTATGAGGGGACCCCACCTTTTAAATCACACACTGCGAGTATTTAAAGTGGACTCACTTCCACTTAGACGTACACCAACAAACAAGTGTTGACGGCAACATGGAAAAAAGAAATTATTTAAATGCTTGACTAGCAAATTGAGCGGTGGACCATTAACAACAACGTAGTAAATATCCCAAGCAAATAAATGTACCTTAAAATTAAAAATAAAATACTAACAACAACAACAAAAGCGTCATGGTTTTAAAATTGTTCAACAGCAGAAACACAAAATGTTAAATTAGACTCAGAGGTGAGGCATGTTTCATTTATTTTATTTTATTTGTTTTTTTTTTCACCAGAAAACAACTTTATTTTTAATTAAAAAAAAAAACAAATTTCTTTCCATACAAGAAACACCACTGTAATTTATTACAATTTATTTTTATTATTCTCTTTAAGTCACCATAGAGACGATTACCCACACCGATAGTTTAACGACACTTGGCAAGTCTTCTTAATTCCCTGTATTCTGTAACTATTTGTCAGCGTCAATTCAAGACAATCCCCGTTATTCTGCAACTAAGTGTCAACGTCACGTCAATACAATCCCCACGTTTTCAGTTCCGGCGCAATGCATCGCATATATAGGGGTCATCCCCTGAGTGCTGGTCCAAGATAAAAAAAAATATATATATATCAGTAATAGGGCCCTCACGTACTCCTTTTGGACAACAATTTACTACTTCTGACGGTCTGTGACTGCCCCCCTAAGCCCTTAAATACAACAAGAGGCTGTTGGAAATTGCCAATTGCTAAAAAAAAGAGATTCTATTTTTATACCCTCCAAAAAAGAATCCAAAGTATTCACTTTGTCATTCCATTTGTAACGCATCGAAATATCCATCTCAGACCCCATAAAGTATATATATTCTTGATCAGTGATGAAATCTAAGACGAACTGAGCATGTCCGTCCATCCGTCTGTGGAAATCTCGATTCAGTCCAAACGAAAAGAGCTGGACTCTTGAAATTTGGTATAAATATATGTTAATGCTTAGAGCAGGTTAAGTTCGGAGATGGGCTAAATCGGGCAAGGGGGGAAAAAGTTCCCCTAAGAAGAACTAAACCAACCTCTAAAAAACAACATAATTTTTAAAGTTTTTTTGAAAGTTTGATTTATTTTTATGTCAAAGAAGGTGCAACGCGTTAAACTTGGAGCCATAAAATAAATAAAAATAATTTTTGGACCCCGCCCCCTTAGTGGGCGTTATTGCTTGCAAAAATAGTGTAAACATTTAACAAATTGTGTAAAAATTTATCTTAAGCCTACATCCCTTAAAAATAACATTTTTAAGCTTTAATGACGAAACTGAGACGTAACCTGGTACTCTTTATTTTTATGTTTTTTAAACATAAAAATAAAATTTTATGAAATTCAATTCGTTTACAAAAAGAAAAAAGCTAACAATTTTCTTACTCTCATTATTTTCATTTCTAATATGAACTCTAATAAATATCAACTCCCTTATTTATAAAAATTATTAGAGTCTAATAACAGCGTAATAAACCAAAATTTCATATGCAATTTGCTCTATTGCACTCTTACAAGCCTCTCATAATTTTTATGAATAAGGGGGCAAGTCTTAAGTTGCCGTACACATGCTGTATTCCGAAGTACTGAAGCTACAAAGACATTTGAATTTATTTAGTATACATTTACATATATATCATTTATAAAACTAATTTAAGGTCCAATTTATAAAAAAAAAATCATTTTATAACAGATTAATTGGACAAATTTTCATACAAAAATTTATTTTACAACCCTCTTATTAATAAAAAAAAATTTGGTAAAGCAAAGTGATAGGTTACGATATCAATTGAAATTTATTTTTAAGTTCCATTGAAATATCGATAGATACAAAATGACGTGTAATTTACCTCCAGGGCATATTCCATTATATCCGACCAATCAATCATATGAAATGAGTGGCATCACTATAATTTTATTTTCAATTCACAATAGTTCCTCAACTCTTTGAATACTACATAAAATTCACAATAGATATAAAACTGATCAAATGTAAATATAAAACTTTAATGTTATTTAATTTAAGTTCAATTAAAAACGAAACGGATGGAAATATATTGTGGGACTTATTTTTTTAATCAATCTTCTTGACTTGGCTTCAATTTACATATTATAATTATGGCGAATATTATGGGAATGAGTGATTATTTCCAACAAATCGTTATCGTCAATTTGTCTATTGTGATACTTTCGCTGTGAATGGGATGCCCTATCGCTTATGAAGAGGTAGTCAAAATACTACACATCAAGTGTGCTTACGAGTTTCCAAGAGTGTTAATAAACAGACCTGAGCGCATTATAGCCAGACCAGCATGGAAAAATATTGTATAACTTGTTTAATAGGATTGATTTATTTTTAGATCATTTATAAAAAAGAAATCTAGTTTTACTTTTTCTTATTTCAATTCAATATAGTCTTATCTTTTTTATCTTGGACCGACCAGCATTAAGGGGATGACCCCTACATATGCAGTGCATTGCGCCGGAACTAGAAAGGAGGGGATAGTATTAAGGGTACAGATGAAAGATAAGAAGAATTTTTTTTTTAGCTTTTTCAACTTTTTTACTTCGCCGGCTAATTTTTTGCTACAGAACCTACGAAGGAGGGTGCTGTTACTCTCCTTTTTAGTCCCTGATAGTGTCAGCCGCTGCTAATTATGTTCAGTGACCAGTGACTATGCCTTCATCATTGAAACAGGCTGGCAACAACTAACACAACCGCGCACTAATGCTGATCAGAAGAATTCAACACAATATTTCATGACTCAGCGCGGGCTCGAACTCGCGACCCTCCGCTTCATAGTCTCGTGTTCTACTGATTCAGCCAACAGCACCCACCTTAGACACAAATTACGTGTTCCCTTCTCGTGTTCCCATTGCCATACGTGGGACTCTTTTTCTAAAATAATTCACTAGAGCAAATATGGGTGATGCCATATTTGTTAAGTTTAAGAATTCACTTTTTTTATGGGAAACATTCACAATAGAAAATCTGAGACCTTAGGAATTTTTTCCAAGGAATAGTGATTTCCTGTAAATATTTCTGGCCAATTGTATTTTTCATAAAATCTTTAAGCTCTCATATTCAAATTTGTTAAAGTCTGACAAATAGTTCCTGAAATTCGTACATTCAGTTAGAAAGTCGCGTTTATCATGATCTCGAATATTATGACACACTGTACGAAAAATTTAATTTTTGTAAAAACTGTTGAAGTAATTTTGCATTAAAGGATTTTTGCGTTTTTTTAAATGTTTATTTAGTTAAAGAGAAAATTTATTATTTTGAATATTTTTCTTTCCCATTGAAAATTTTTTGGTGAAATTTTTCAAACAATTATTTTATGAAAAATTTGTCTTAAGCAAAAAAAAAAATCACTTACCTTTTTATATCTTTAAAATAAATATGTCTTTTCAACTCGTTAATATATTACAAATCGTGCACTGCCTTCAAGTGTTTTAAATTTGAGTTTAAAATCTTGTTACGCTGTTGCTCTGGCTGATAACGAAAATTCGAAAAAAGTCACTGTGTCCAAAGGGTAGAAATAACAATTTTACAGTGTTGTTTTTATTTTATTTTATTTACATAGAAATTTATGTTCAGTTGTGTAAACTGTGGTTGTTTGTTGTTTTTTTTTTAATTTTTTTTGTTTCTTCATTTATTTAAAAGAAATAGTCAAGAGCAAATACGTGTTTGGCCACGTTGATTTGCCTTCAAAGACACAGGGAGATAGATCCGTTTGTGCAAATATTTTATAAAAATTTATCATGTCTTTTGGTTATTTTTGTTGGCTTCGAAATTATTATGTGGCTAAAGTATTAATGGAAAATTTCTTTAAGGTTGTATGAAGAAGATTATAAATATTTCTGAAGGTCTTTAACCAGCAGCCGCAAGAAAAACATCTTTTTGGAAATTTTAGGAAAATTTTACTAGTGAAAGTAAGAAATTAAATTTTAATCCCATCCGGGAACTAAAAAGAAGGATGTAAATAAATCACTTCTTTTGAATTTTAACGATTTTCCTTTATTGCCATTTAAATTTACCAACACATAACAGTTTCTTCTGTGTGGCATTTCTATTGATCAGTTTGATCTGCTAACAAATCAAATTTAACAGAAAATCGTTTCCAATTCCAAAACGAAAGAAACTTAATCGATAGAAAATAAACCAACAACAAAGTGAAATAAAATTGTAATTGTAATTGTTTTATAAATTATTAACCATTGAAGTCAGTTTTTTTTATAAAAAAATATGTTTAGAAATAACTTATAATAATTTATAAAATAGTAACAAAATGATAAATTGATTATGTAACATTTCCTTCTAAAGTGACTAAGAAAATAATCCACTACACACTCCGGCATTGAAATTTTCGCATGAAGTTAATGGATCACTTCAGATACACATTTTAATCAAACTATAGAGCAGATAACTTACACGTTTTCAAAGCCACACCAAAAAATTAGGCATTTTCTAAACGGTGTCGACAACCATTGACTACCGTTGACTGCAACATATTATTTTTATTTAATTCATTTAAGGGGCTCTATAATAGAAATCTATTATTATGGTCAATTTAATTTAATTTAATTTTGTATGGTGTCGTATTGACATGACTTGGAAAAATAGTAGCACAATAAGGGTTGGCAACCCTTGGCCCCTGGCCCATAAATGTTATTAGCACTCAAGAATGATAAAATAATTATTTTATCATTCTTGTTAGCACTCCACTATTTATGCCATACTTTGATTTAAAATAAAAGAGAAAAACAATTAAATTTCGAAAACAAAAATTATTTCCAAACGCATGTTCATAAATAACACAGAAAAGTAAAAAAAAAATAATTCTTTAGCCCGGACAGAAACCCTGTATTGAATTAAAACACATTGCAAACAGTCTAGAGCTGAGGACGCCTGTTTTATGCCTTCGAAAATTTAATTATAACTTTAACAAATTTCAACTGCATATAATAATTCTAAATTATTTAATCTTCTGCGTGCATTTTCTTCCAACCTCCTGCATTTAGAAGCGTCAATTTGTTTGCACTAAAATTGTTCTGCTCTTGTGCTGGTCATTGTGTATCAGCAATTGTTGCTGCATCTTTGTAGTGTAAAAATAAAGAAGAAGAACAACAACAAGAACGACAAAAAGAATTGCTTTGAAAATAAATGAAATAGTTTTGCAAGATTCTTAACTCGGGAATACTAGAAAAACACGCCTGCTAAAGACATTAAAGACTACTTAGCGGACATGCCAAAAAGTCTTGCAACAATGTTGCAAACAGTGTGTTCATTATCTGCTTCGAGTGCTCAACAATTTCAGCTTGTCTTTGTTGTTGTCGTGCAGCTCTTTTAATGCCAATTGTTGAAAACAATAAATAAAAACCAAATATCAACTCATCATAATTATGGGTTTTAATTGGAGATGGGGCAGCGGTCACGTGATTGGCGCAAGTCACACATGACTCACCTGCTTCATCTACTAAATTGTTTTAGTTCTCTCCTGTGAAACTGAATAAGCGTTAGTTTAAAATTAAAAAAATCGCCGTGATGCAAATGTGTGTAAAAAAATTTTTTTAGTTGACAGAAGATCTATTTAGTGACAACTAAATAATTTTGCAGCTGGTGGTCACCCAGATGCCTTTTTCATTACTAGTTTCCATTTAAATTCACCTGAGCTTATTTAGTGATGAATAAAACAAAAAACAAAAACAAAAAAATAATATCAAGCTCCTGTTTGCATGCCAATAATTGTTATGCTCCTGATGGTTCATGTTTATGCATGCAGAGTTGCTCATGATATCATCTCTAGTTTTAACTGTTTGCAAGCAAATAAAAGAAGACCTACAGACACATAAAATTATATTCTATAAATAAATTTTAGAAAATTTGTTTCCAAAGATCAAAATAAGAGTTTTAATATGCAACCAGGCAAATATTTTTCCAACAAAAAAAAAAACTGATCGTTTTTGCTGGCCACTTAAATAGACAGACAACCTTCAACCACAAATTTGCGTGAAAAAAAAAGTATTGATTAATAAAAATATTTTACTTGTGGCATTAAACTGATGATAATCTTATTTATGTGCAACATTGTATTTGTTTTTTTTTTTTTTTGCCATACAGGGTTTTCTTTGTGTACAAACGAAATGGGAAAAATTGTTGACACTAACAATGTTGTCGGAAAGGGACTTTTTTTTTTGCTTAACAATGAAATTGTAATAAAAAAAAATATTTAAGATTATAATTAATTTTAAATACTTGTAAGAACTTTATTTTCTTTAACCGATGAGAATGTCAATGGATTTTTGAAATCTTGTATAATATTTGCAACACATGACAGTAAAAATGAGGATTGGAAATTTTTTATCTCATTATATGCAATCAAAAAATATGCAAGAACGAAAAGATGGCAAAATGTTGGTTCCATCAATCACGAAAATGTCTAACATTCATGGAAAATTTTGTAATAAAACAAGTAAAAACGTTATATTCGACCGGGTCGAATCTTAAATACCCTCCAAATATTTAGTAAGTGAACTTAAAATGTTTAACTTGGTGGGACAGAGTTCCTTTATATAATATCGTACTTCAACGTCCACTAAAGGGGCGGGGTCCATAAAAAGACTATATCATGTTTTCCACAGACGAACGTATGGGCATTGCTAGACCGTCTTAAACTTCATCACTAATCAAGAATATACATATTTACTTTATAGGGTCCAATTCTCTTTGGAGGGTATAAAAACTGTATTTTGGCGGGGTCGCTCTGGAGAGGGCTGTGGGGGAAACATTTCACCTTTGTCATAAAACTCTAAAAATAAATGCTTGGGATGATTATTTACAAAATTTAAAAAAAATTATTTTATGGGGTCATGTAGGGGGCAAAGGGGGAGGAGGGGGTAGGGCAGAAACCGGCATAGACATAAAACTCTAAAAATAAATGCTTGGGATGATTACATACAAAATTAAAAAAACATTTTTTTTTTGGTAGGGTCATATAGGGGGTGAAGGGGGAGGAGGGGGTAGGGCAGAGGAGTACCAGGTATCGCCTCAACTTCGTCATTAAAGCTTAAAAATTTTATTTTTAAGGAATGTAGGCTTAAGTAAAACAATTTGTTAAATTTGTATGCTATCTTTGCATATAATAACGCCCACTAAAGTGGGCGGGGTCCACAAATAAAATTTTTTTTTATTTTATGGCTCCAGTTTAAGGCGTTGGACCGTATTTGACATAAAAATATATCATTTGCTTAACAAAATAACCAAAAATCTTAAAAAATTATGTTGTTTTTTCTGGGTTGGTTTAGTTCTTCTTAGGGGAACTTTTTTCCCCCTTGCCCGATTTAGCCCATCTCCGAACTTCACCTGTTCTAAGCTTTAAAATATATTTATACCAAATTTCAAGAGTCTATCTCTTTTCGTTTGGACTGAATCGTGATATCCACAGACGGACGGACGGACATGCTCAGATCGTCTTAGATTTCATCACTGATCAAAAATATATATACTTTATGGAGTCTGAGATGGATATTTCAATGCGTTACAAACGGAATGACAAAGTGAATATTCTTTTTTGGAGGCTATAAAAACAAGCCTGAAAACTTACTACATAAAACTGCAGAATAGCATTAAAACTAAAAAAACCTTTTTAAACCATAAAGATGGCAAAAAGGCATTAAGCTGTAAATCTAACACATTTTCTGGTGGTACACTTTTAAGTATCTTACAGTCCACCAATATTTAAAAACTATATACGGTTTGAAAGGTAATTTTGTGTAGAAGTGCATAATGCGTAGTTTTTCTTTTTGACTTCTACGCAGTTCTAATTATATTAACAGGTCTAAGAGCTTAGAAAGCATGACCACGTCTTTACTATCCCAGTAAAGGATGAAATTTATGAACAAAATTACTTGAATTACTAATTAAAACATGAGAATATATTAATTTAAATTTAAAAAATCAAAGTTTCAGTAAAACAAAATTATTATAAAAACTACAATACAGGCGAATTTTTTTTTTTAAATTGCTAATTCAAATTTGACAATCCAAAGTTTTATTAAACAAAAATAAAATAACAAAAAATAAAATTCAAGCACTTATGAAAATTTTCGATCCCTCAATGCAACACTTAAGGGAACTGTTTTTATGCTATTAAAATCGTAAAAGGGGCATCACTAGTTTTTACGAAAATCATGTTTGAATCAACACTTCAATGAATATTAAATGCCAATATGTGGCCAAGAGTGAGTTCCTCTTTTATTTCTGTTTGGGCATTTAAGATTCCAAAAATTCTGACTCTTTTGGTTTTGTTAGATATTTTGACCTTAAGGCTTGTGGTTAAAAAAAAATTTTAATTATACTAAATAATGCACAAAAATAAATTAAATGGACAATAATCAATCGACAGCAATATTCAAATAAACAGAGATTGATTTAAAGCTTTTGAAAACACAAAAAAAATTCTTTTGCAGTCACTTTTTTTCATTTTGTTGAAAATTTCACAACCTTTTCCGCATTTGTGTCGACTTTCATTCCATATCTATTTCCCTTATATACTTTTATAAACGAGTGAGTATATTTTCCGAATAAGTCAAACAAAATTCACAATAATTCTAGAACAACATTTTAATTTGAAAGCTAGTTATTTGCCCGTTTGAGGCCAGTTTACTGATCTCTAAAAATAATTCGATTCAAATTTGTATGAATCTTTTGTTTTCTATGAAATACTTCCTGTTCATTACAAACAGCTTAACAAACGCCAATAACCCCCACAATTGCTATGAAACTTATTAAATAATAATTACAAACATTTTATCACCGATCATTTATATTGTTAATTCAAGCAAAACCCCACAATTTACAAAACAATTTATTAAAACAATTTAAAAAAAAAATATTGTTAACAAAATGTGTAAAGAGAAAAAAAAACTGAAAAAATTGTTTAATCTGCCTTAAAAATAATTAAAATATGGAATTACAATATTAAAAACAAAACACACACACACACAGAAAACATTCAATGAACTTGAGAGTTGTGGCCAGTGAAACGGGGAAAATATTTCAATGGAACAAGCGAGAAACCACTAAGAAAATATTTATTATATAAAACAAGAGTCTGCTACAAGTGAAAAATATATATATTAAGGGAAATCACTGTTCGTAGCAAATTGCTCTTGCAAAGCAATACAACAACAACTAAAAACATTATATTCGACCGGGTCGAATGTTAAATACTCTCCAAATATTTAGAGTTCCTTGAAGACATCTCTGTACCCAATTTTAAATCTCTATTTTGACAGAGTCATTCCGGGAAGGCCCGTGGGGGAGACGTTTCACCTCTGCAAGATGAAAGAACATCTCAGCTTCTTATAGGCTTAAGGAATACAAATTGTTCAATTTTTACACCATTTTTGCATATAATGTCGTACGTCAACGCCCACTAAAGGGGGCGGGGTTAAAATTTTTTATTTTTATTTTATGGCTCCAAGTTTAATGCGTTGGACCTTCTTTGACATAAAAATATATCATTTGTTTAACAAAATTACAAAAAAAAAACTTTAAAAATTATGTTGTTTTTTCTGGGTTGGTTTAGTTCTTCTTAGGGGAACTTTTTTCTCTCTTGCCCGATTTAACCCATTTACGAATTTGACCTGTGCTATCCTTCAAGATATATCTATGCCAAATTTCAAGAGTCTGGCATTTTTCGTTTGGACTGCATCCTGATTTCCACAGACGAACGGAAGGACATGCTCAGATCGTCTTAGATTTCATCACTGATCAAGAATATATCTACTTTATGGGGTCTCAGATGGATATTTCGCTGCGTTACAAACCGAATGACAAAGTGAATATAACCTCCATATTATTTTTTGGAAGGTATAAAAATAAAGCTGTGTAGGGTGGAAATAAAATTCATGTTGATTTTCCTTTGTTATTCACGACTTTCTGAATTTAATATTACGACTTTAAGCCTATAATATCTTAATTGAATTTAAAATAAAATATATGATATATAATTCAATCTAGTACACTTTGGCACAATCTGCAAGACTTAAGGGAACTATTTAGGTGCTTTTAAAATCGTAAAAGGGGCATCACTATTCGAGGATGCTGGTAGTCCATAAAAAGTTTAACACATTGGAGATGTTTTTGCCGCTCTTTTTGAATAAATGTATGCAGGCACATAAAAACCAACTTCTTTAAATTTAATTTTTTTACGAAAAACATGTTTGAAGGAACACTTCAATGAATAATAAATGCCAATATGTGGCCAAGAGTGAGTTCCTCTTTTATTTCTGTTTTGGCATTTAAGATTCCAAAAATTCTGGCTATTTTGGTTTTGTTAGATGTTTGCCCTTAAGGCTTGTAGTTAAAAAAAATTTTGTACTTATGCTAAATAATGAACAAAAATAAATTAAATGTACGATAATCAATCGACAGCAATATTCAAATAAACAGGGATTTGCCTGCGTGTAATAAACTCTATTCTTTATGGATTGTTTAAATAGTTTTTTATATTTTATTTTATTTTAACAAATCTAAACTCTGTTAAATAAATTGCCTTTCAATGTCAATACACTCATTTTTGTGTTTTACCCGAGTACTTGAAGTGTAACTGCCGCATTTATAAAAAATATAAGTTTGAAATGTATTTTAAAATTAAATTTCCATACACAGTTTTCCTAAAGTACAATTCAAATATAAATTTATTTTTTTTTCATGAATTCGTCAGTAAGAATTTAAAAAATTTTGTTGTATTACGTGATGATTTTTTTAATTAAAATTTTTCTAAACGAAACAAAATTAAGTGCGATTTATACAAAAGGCAGGCAATTGATTCGTCTGGAAAAATTATGTTTATAAAAAGAAAACCACTTAAGACAATGTTTTTCAGTTAAATTTTATAGATGAGTTGTGGAAATCAGACCAAAAAAAATATAATTTTATATAAATTCTATTGTTTTGTTTAACATTTTCCATGAAATTCCTTCTTCCCATTAAATATCTTGTTTTTGTGAAATAATGATGCTGGAGTACCAGGCTTTAACCCTAGAACCCTATTCGAATTTGTGAAAACTGTAGAGCAACATTTATTAATTCCAAGCGAAATATTTTACATGTAGGCCAGCTAGCGATTTTTCATATTTGACCGTTTTTTATTGCTTGAATGTATGCAACATTATTTTAGGTGTATAAAAAAGTACTGCCGATGTTCTTGAGCAGTTGGAAAAAATGTTACATGCAACTTTTAAATGAAATTTATTTGTTGGTCGTCAAGCAAAGTCTACATGCATTTCATTGCTGCTTTACCAAATCATCAGTAGACTTTAACCACAGCCTTGAAAGGTTAATAACCTCTTATCTTATGCACATACTTCTGAAAACCATCTGAGAATTCACAATTTGTAAATTACAAATTATTTTCAAAAATCACAGCAGAATAAGCAGAGTAGGACCTGAAACTCATACAAAACTAACCCAACAAATAAATTATATTCGATATGAAAATATTTTATTTTTCTACAACTTTATACTTAAGGATTTAATTTTCATCAAAATGCCTACTATGCGCTTCTCATACTTGCACTTAAGTAGGCTTAGTAAATATTTCTAATTGTTTGTTTGTGATTGTTTTAGTTACGGTTTAATTTTATTTGTGCTCTTAAGTAAACTTTTGCTGTTGTGGATGCCTACTATGCACTTCTCATACTTGCACTTAAGTAGGCTTAGTAAATATTTCTAATTGTTTGTTTGTGATTGTTTTATTTACGATTTAAGTTTTCTTTTTTGTGCTCTTAAGTAAACTTTTACTGATGTGAATGCCTACTATGCACTTCTCATACTTGCACTTAGGCTTAGTTAAGATCTCTAATTGTTTGTTGGTGGTTGTTTTAGGTGCGATTTCTTTTTTTGTTTTTTTGGTAAACTTTTGATGGTGTGCAAGATGTGTTACAAAATAATCGGTACTGATCCGTTTTGCTAGTGTAACGATTATGAAAAATATTCCATTCTTAAGAAAAAATTCGATTTTTATACAAATTTTTTCGAAGTATTCTTTGATTTTTTATACCCTCCCAAAAAGAAAATGGGGGTATATTCACTTTGTAGTAATTAAAGGGCTCCCTGAGCTACCATTTGTGGAATATGTGTAGCCATCCCCATTTGTCCACAATGACTGAAAACCTGTCCAATAAATATTTTTTTTTTTTCAAATGAATCTTTGGGCAGAACTGGCTTTAGTTGATAGATTATGGCTTCCAAATTAAAGTAATCAAATATTACTCCAAGTGTCAAGTGGTTAACTTGGATCTTCGCCAATATAAATTTAAATTTATCTTCACACCCATAATTTTTGAATGACTCAGAGCCTTCATCATGTAGAAAGTTTTATATCACAAAATTTTTATATATAAAAAGAAATCCTGAAGGGAGTAGCAACACAAAAATATCAATGTAACCAGGCAATAGTTAAAAAAAACTATTATTTGACTTGGCGCTGCCACCTTATATTTTTTTCGGCTTATCTAAATCTACTAAACTTGGCATCACTATTTTTTGCAACTTTTCAAGCGAAGACCGAAAAGACCTTAAGAGGTCAATGAATAAAATTTATTATTTGAAACATACATTTTCAAATGAGCTAATCAATAATTCATAAAAAATTTATTTGAAATTGAAATGTATTTTAAAAGAAATGTTTATGGAAATTTTATTTAAAAAAAATTATTTTAAGCCTAAATCAAATTAGTTTTTATGAATCCGCCAGATATTAAAAGTTTGTAAACATTTATATTCATTGTATTGCTACAGATATCACTAATTTAAAACTTAATATCAATAAAAATCATACATAATTGGTAAAGAAATAAGTTTAAAGCTTTTCGGCATATAAATATTGAAAAAAAAATAAACTTTTTCTCTATACATAAACACTTCCTGCTAAAAACCCATTTAAATCGTTGAAATAAAATTAATAAGGCCATTTAAAAATTGTTGTAAACTACACTTGGAATAAAATTGCTATTGCAATATGACAGCAAGCCATTATAAAAAAAAAACGGCGGAATGCTGTTTAAAAAAATATGTATAAACACAAAATTAAATTCATCGCTTACAATTCCTCATGAATTTTTTGAATTATAACAACTGCACACCGTTCAAAATCCTACGCTCTATTTTAAAATTAAAGTAGTTCATGTTTTCCAATAACTTTTAATTGAAAAGTAAATTTTCTTCTTTTTTTTTTGCTACAAAAATGTCTTCCTTAATTGAAAAACTCTCTGGCACTCACAAGATGGCCATATTTGCATGTTGTTGCCGGTGTAAAATTGCCTCATATACAAAATTATTGCAACACCAGCAAATCATAAAAATTAATCGTGTTCATACATAATACAACAACATAATTTTCTATAATTATGGTGATTTTAACAAATTATTTACTATAAAAAAAATTAGATTTACTATAGAAAAATTGCATATAAAGTGTAGAGTAAATAGAAAATAGTGTGGAAAAAATTTCAATTATTTTCAACTCAATTTTGAGGACATTGAATAACAACGCAACTTTTTCTATTAATACGCCCCAATTTATAAAAAGATATTTTACGTTTATTGAACGCTTATTTGACATATTTTACAAAGAAATTTATGAAGTAAACAGTTAATAAACATGATATATTTTTTATTAGAATGATAGTAAATATAAACATGCAACATGTTGCTGGTAAATAGAAAAAAATAAATATCACTATTTCATAAATTATATAAATTATTTTTTTTTATTATATAATACTTTTTACGCGATAAATTAATCATTTGTTTTGTTCTTTACAACACATATTTTAAGACCTACTCTCAAGCAAGAGCAAAAACAAAAAAGAAAATGAATAATATTTTTACGGCTTTTTAAGCAACTTTCAAGCGCATTTTTACTAAATATAAACGTCCAAGAATCTCTGTAAATTGTTGACTGGTAAAACGAAAACCGGCGAACTTAATAGGATTTTAAAGCACCGACCTTTTACGTTAATAAGAAAAGTATAGAATAATATAAAAAAAATTAAAAATAAATTATACTCGGATCTATTTAATACTAGCTTTTACCCGCGACTTTGTCACTGTATCAAAGTTTAAAATTTTTTTAGGTATCAGTTTAATAATTTCATATGTCTATACGAATTTTCGAGCACCCTTGACCACTCCAAAACCAGAAACCACCCTATGTTGTTCATTATAAAAGTGAAAGACATAAAAAGTGCAAGTCATTATAAAAAATGCAAGTCATTATAAAAAGTGCAAGTCATCATAAAAAAAGCAAGTTATTATAAAAAGTGCAAGTCATCGCAAAAAGTGCAAGTCATCATAAAAAGTGCAAGTCATTATAAAAAGTACAAGTCATTATAAAAAGTGCAGGTCATTATAAAAAGTGCAAGTCATTATAAAAAGTGCAAGTCATCATAAAAAGTGCAAGTCATCATAAAAAGTGCAAGTCATCATAAAAAGTGCAAGTCATCATAAAAAGTGCAAGTCTTTAAAAAAAATGCAAGTTATTATAAAAAGTACAAGACATCATGAAAAGTGCAAGTCATCATAAAAAGTGCAAGTTATCATAAAAAGTGCAAGTCATTATAAAAAGTGCATGTCATTATAAAAAGTGCAAGTCATTATAAAAAGTGCATGTTGTTATAAAAAGTGAGTCATCATAAAAAGTGCAGGTCATTATAAAAAGTGCAAGACATTATAAAAAGTGCAAGTCTTTAAAAAAAATGCAAGTTATTATAAAAAGTACAAGACATCATGAAAAGTGCAAGTCATCATAAAAAGTGCAAGTTATCATAAAAAGTGCAAGTCATTATAAAAAGTGCATGTCATTATAAAAAGTGCAAGTCATTATAAAAAGTGCATGTTGTTATAAAAAGTGAAAGTCATCATAAAAAGTGCATGTCATTATAAAAAGTGCAAGACATTATAAAAAGTGCAAGTTATTATAAAAAGTGCAAGTCATCATAAAAAGTGCAAGTCATTATAAAAAGTGCAAGTCATCATAAAAAGTGCAAGTCTTAAAAAAAAATGCAAGTCATTATAAAAAGTGCAAGTCATCATAAAAAGTGCAAGTCATTATAAAAAGTGCAAGTCATCATAAAAACTGCAAGTCATCATAAAAAGTGCAAGTCATTATAAAAAGTGCAAGTCATCACAAAAACTGCAAGTCATTATAAAAAGTGCACTGTTGTTAGTAGTTTCTTTTTAAATACTATAATATTGTTTGTACTGAAATTACCAAGCAGCTTATCCTCAAGATGCAACTCCCACAATAGCTTGTGAATGGGGCAAATGTTATTCCAAAAAATTATTATATTTTTTTTTGTCGTTACTATTTTTCTTACTTCAAACTCAAAACAAGTTTAAGTAAAGGGAAGATACAAAACCAGTAATTGTTATACAACTACTCATCAATATTCTTTAAATGTCATAGAAAATAAAAAAAAAACCGAAATACATACTTCAATTTATCTATTCAAACCGGCAACTGTAGCATACAAAAATTGCATTGTAAATTCTAATAAATATAAATGCATTTAAAGCATGTAGAAATAGCGTCTCAGTATTTGTTTATGTTCAATTATTTAATTAAGATTTATATGTTTATTTATTTGTTTATTTAAAGGCCGATTAACACAATCGAAAAGGTTAATTTACAAAATAAGAAATGAATTGAACAACTGCATTAAATTAAGCATTTCCGCAATTAAAATGAAAACACTTAATGCATTCAGCTCAACTTTATTGTGGCATTTTAAATACCAGGAGCCATGAAAGCCACAGAAAAACTAACGAAATAAAAGCGATAAAAACTTTAAGGAAAATTCATTATTACCCAACACCCTTTCGAATTACATTTAGGCGAGTTTCCTATTTTCATAAAATTCTATAGACTCCGCACGATTCTAAGCACAACATGCACTGATGCACACACTCTTTTATATTAAAAAAAAAGAACAATTTTAAAGTTAAAAAGACTTTTATTTATTTTATAAGGCGCATTTACAAAGAAAAAAGTCGTCGTCTTCTTGGGTGTAGAGCAAAATCATACCAGCCGCAGTTCTTTTTTTATGAGCACAAATATTTTGTGGTTGTTTCAGTTTATGGCCGAAGACGTTTAGATTTTATTTGGAGACGTGACAAAGATTTTAAACACGTACTAACAAAATGGATTTGAGAGTAGGAAAAAACTCGGCAAATAGATCCAATGTTCAATGTACAACGACGTACACATACACACACACACACACTTATGATTGCATTCATGGCCACTTTGAATTGATAATTTTGTTTATAAAAAAATTACACACACTTACATGCACATATAGAAATGTCCCTCATATGGTCTTGTGCATAAAATAGTCAACAAAGTTGAAGTGGCCAAGAAAAGACAGTCGAAGCCCTAAAGTGTCAAATCGGAGTTTAGTTGTTATTATCGCCCAAATGCACTGAAAGAAATCCTATTTCTTCAAACACATGCACAAATATTTTTTCACATCTTTGCCAGATCTCTGTGTGTGCAGGACTCTGTTACATATTTTTTTTTTTCAAGTGTACTTTTTAAAAATCCAACCAACAGAAATTGCTATAAAATGTTTGTGTGTTTTGCGTGGTGAACATGTTTTTCTTGAAAACAATAACAACGAATAGACAAATAGAACATCAAATCAAACCTAAATCCTTTTAAATGTCAAGATTGTAGGACATTTTTAAGTGAAGAGTAGCAAACAACAAAGTGTACAGGGTGTTCTTAGGAAAGCAACGAAAATGTCTAGTTTAATTTAAACGAAATTGAGGAATGCGAATTTCTTAAAATTACTTAAAATATAAATTTTTAGATGCTGCTTTTGTAATCAGAAAACAAAGCAATCAAATAATTAAAATTATGAGAGGAAAGTATACCAGGGATTATATATCGATGGGCACAAGTAGAAAGGCCCAAACTCAAATAATTTCCCTAACTCAAATAGTAGAAACTTTAATTATAATTTGCTTGTGAAATCGTTATTTCCGACACTATTGCACTAAATTTTTGTGACGCGGTGTATTTGTGTGAAATGTATTGGAATCATTGGAAATATCAATTTCGTAAAACTGCAAGTTAAGGCCTTTCTACTCATCACCATCGATATGGACCACCGGACGAAGCGCTAAGAGCTGTATTTCTTTTAAAAAACCCTTAAATGTAAGAATTCCTATAAAAAACAAATTACATACTGGGGCCGAATTACCGCTGGATAAACCAGCAAAACGATTGACGCTTTGGAAGCCAGTATTCAACGTGTCATTGCTCAAATGCTTGAAAAGGTGGTCGAAAATTGGACCTCCAGAATGACCTTTGTGCAAAATAGTCGTGGCGGCCATATGCCCGAAATTATATTTAAATGTTAAATGACAAGAAATTTTCTACCAAATAAAAAATTCTTTTTGGCCATTTCATAATTTGGCATGTGTTTTAATTAAATTTCAAATCAGCAAGCTCTTATAAAAACACCCTTTATTTAGAATTAAATTGAAATCATCTAAAATAACAAATTTTTTGTTTGAAACACAATTTTACCCAAAACGCGTTTAATTCTAATAAATGAGTATTGAAAGGCGTTGCAAATGCGAAGAAGCTTTCGAAAAAGCTTACATCTTATGCATATGTGACCTGCTCCACAAAAAGGGACCTCTGCGCCGAAAAATTTTTTTTTACTTTTTGAGTGATTCTTATAGGAAAAATTCGCTCTTTCAAATGCCGCAAACCGCAAGTTTCTATGTCTTTTAGTTTTTTTACAAATCACCTGTAAAGATGAACATAATTAATGAAAAAATTTAAAAATGTGATATAAACAGATAATAGTATATATAATATTTGAAATTTAAAAAAAAATCAATATCAAAGGTAAAAAATTACCCTTTTCGTCCCTTCTCGTGGAGCAGGTCACATATAAGCAAAAAAAATGTTTGGCCAATTTTTTTGGAAAAAATCAAATTTTTGGTTGAAACACAATTTTACCCAAAATACGCTCATTTCTAATAAATGAGTATTAAAAGGCGTTTAAAATGCGAAGAAGCTTTCCAAAAAGCTTACATTGTATGTATTTAAGCAAAAAAAAGTTTCTTAACAATTTTTTTGGAAAAAGGTACCTCAACGGGCTCTAAGTTCAAATCTGCGAAAATGCAAAATATTTTTTATTTCTATTTTAAGCCTAGTACTCTGTTTAAAATTTCATGTGAAATTCTGACAGAACCCATATAAAAAATATTCAATCGAAATATTTGTGGAAAAATGTTGCTAAACTAATACTCTGTTTAAATTATGAAAAACATGTGAAATAATATGAATGTTATTTATTTCGAACGAAAAAAAAAATTTCTCATTGAAAATGGAAAACATAATTTCAATTAAAAAGGAAAAAAACTGAAACTGAAATAACTCATGTTGCGCAACATATTCCACAAATTCAAACAGAGTACTAGGCTTAATAAATGAATCTGTTTCAAATTCTATTTATTTATATTAATTAAATATTTTCCCCAGAAGGAAATCCCGGAAAATACCCCTAATTGTGAGCTATTGTCAGTACATATTTTATTAATAATTTTTGTGAAAGGCAACTATTGTGGGGCACTTTTAATGAAGCGGCTGTGTTCCCATTAAACAGTGGCTGCTTATCGTTATCGACTGTAAATGTGTAATTTCTTTTCAAGTATTTTGTATTTGAAAATATCACATAATTAATAATTTACTTATTACTTGGTAATGCATGAAAACCGAATACTTCTTCTGAGCTGAGAACCTAAAGCTTTTGCTGGGCAATGAAACGTTTTTGCTGGGTGTAATCCAAAGTTAAACAAAAAATTGTTTCCTTTATTTTTATTTAAATGTTTTTCTGTTTGTGTTGCTGTTGTTTGTTGGTGCTGTTGCTTTAATTTTTTTTCTTTCTTCTTTTTGTTGTTGTAATTGTTATGCTGTTAAAGGCTTTTTTCTTTGTGGTTTCTTGCCAAGTTTTCCACAATGTCAACAACCTCTATCGTACTACAAACTGTTTTTATTGTTGACGTTTTAACTGGTTACCATACGTACATTATTTTTTATTGTTTGTTAGTTATTTCTGTTATTTATTTATTTTAATTTCGTTTATTTATTTTGTTGTATTTTTATTTTTTATTTTTTTTTCATTATTGCCTTTTATTATTTTGGTAGCTATAAAAATATGGCTGAATTGTGGCTTTAGTTGTACGAAATTAATTTCAAAATAATGTTCTTTACTTGCTACTCCCACCCCTCCTTGCAACGATTCTTGCTTTAGAATGCCATTTATGGCATCTAGTTGGGTCTGCTTTAGTGTAACGTTTTCTAAATACGTGAACTTTTATACACACGCAATTAAATGTGTTTTTGTTTGTGTGTGTGTTGCCGAAAACACACTTCAGAATTGTGTAGTTGCCAGTGCGAGTGCGAGTGCGAGTATATGGGTCATTAGTTTATAAATGACAATATTTGTAATTAAATAACAGCACATTAGCATTGTGAAGTTATTTGGTTGGGGAAGACATCACGAATACTCGAGTGTAGAATTTATATGTAAAGCGATTTCAATGCGAAGAGCCGAAATATATTTTACGGAAATTTCTAAATTTTGTAATATTTTTAGGAACAAGAATGAATTTCTTTCAGTGCCAGCTCCAATGTAGACATTATAAAACGATAAAGAAAAATATCCGTTCCACATTTTTATAAACAAAAAATTGTAAAATAAAAATAATGAAAGAATAAAACAACAACATGATGCTAATTTGTTCATATTTAGCATGTCATTGAATATTAAAAACAGCCAAGTTGACAGACTCAAGCGATAAATGCTGTGACTAAAGATCTATAATATTTTTTATGGCATCTTTTTATAGCAATTCAGTTGGTGCTTTTGCTCTTCCCTTTCCAACGTAACACAATATTATTGGCTGGTGGTCTGGCTATTTGGCGTTTTTGTTCAACTCATCACCAGCTTCATGGTCTTCATGTCGCAGCTGAAACTGAAACTAATTCTGAGGACTCGTGTTTTATTATGGTTTCGCTTAGCACCAAGATTTCAGCCAAGATTTTATTTCTTTGTTAAGACTTCTACCAGATGAAAACACTTTGGCTGCATGCAGTCAAGGAAGAATGAAAAACAAAAAAAAAAACAATCACAACAACTGGAAAAAAAAGAATCCCTTTAAGAGTCATAATTGGCTTAAAACACTGGCAACTTGCTTGGTTTTGTTTTAATCAACTTGTTTGTGGTTGTTTAGATTCTAGAGTTGTTCTGTCACATGCGTTTCTTTCTTTGTTTTCATCTTTAGTTTTGTTTTTGTTGCATTTGTATATTCTTGTGCTTTCAATGCAATTTGTTGGGGGGTTTTTTTCTTACCTTTGAAAATGACAAGCTTAAACCACTTTTGCTCTTCATTATTTTATTGCATAGAACAAACATTAATATTTGCTTGATAGAGCATAAAATTTGTTTTCGAAAAAGTATTTCAAATAGACTGGCTTGACTTGACTGCTCGACCATCCATTTAAAAAAAAAATTATTATTAATATTTAATAGGGGGGTCTACTCAAATTACATGAGACAAAATGCCGACATTATATGGAAAATGAAAGGAAAGTTTTGCCGTTAAGCCGATAGTAGAAAATATAAGTGATATTCATAAGCGTGTATTTAATTACGATACACGTAAATCATTATTTAAATACTTCATGGCAATGTCAAGATGTTTATAAACATCATAGCTTAACTGGGTGACCAGCAACATGTTTATATGTACAAGTACATCCTTTGAAAGCAGGCTTCTTTAGTTTCCGCTTGAAAAATTACTTTTTGCAAAAAGTTCTCTTTTCAAAAATACTTTTTGCAAAAAGTCCTCTTTTCAAAAATACTTTTTGCAAACGGTCCTCTTTTCAAAAAGTACTTTTCAAAAAAAGGATGTTTTGAAAAAAGGACTTTTTCCGAAAGCAACTTAAGTATTTTTTGCGAAAAGTACTTTTTTAAAAAGTACCATTTCCGAAAAGTACTTTTTCAAAAATTAATTTCAAAAAAATACCTTTTTAAATAAGTAACCCTCCTTGAAGGTACCTTTATAAAAAAAATATATGTATATTAAGAAAGTATGTATTTTTGCGAAAATTGCATTCTCTAAAAAGTGCATTCTTTAAAAGTGCTTTTTAAAGTTCTTTTCTTAAAAGGTACCTTCTACAAAATTCATCTTTTTCTAAGTACTTTTTTTAAAGAGTACTATGTTCATAAAGCACCTCTTCCGAAAAGTACTTTTGCAAAAAGTACCTTTTGCGAAAAGTACTTTTTTAAAAATTAATTTAAAAAAAAAATACAAATTTCCAACCGGCCCTTTTTAAATAAGTAACTCTCCTTGAAAGTACCTTTTCTAAATATTCCTTTTTTTAAGTCCTTTACATAAAAGTACTTTTCAAAGTACCTTTTTTTAAAGAGTACTATGTTCATAAAGTACCCTTTCCGAAAAGTACATTTTTTAAAACTTTTCATATCCCAAAAGTACGTTTTCAAAAATTATTTGAAAAAAATTGCATTTTCAAAAAAAATTACCATTCCTAAAAAAAACACCATCTCTCAAAAATTAGACCACCTTTCAAAATTAGACCATCTTTCAAAAGAGCTGTTTCCAAAAAGAATATTAAAACAATTTTTGTTTAAAAGTAGTACTTTTTTCGAAAAGTACCTTTTTCAAAAAGTACCTTTTCCGCAAAGTACTTTTGAAAAAGTACCGTATAGCTATAAATATTTAACTCAGATTTAAAATGTTTCAATTCATGACTTTTTTAAGTTTTACATTTTTAGCACCATTTTACCATATTTACCCTTTTTGGTACCTTTTTATCACATGTTGTTATCTCAGCTTGTACTGAGCGGTAAGAAGTCAAAATTATTTTTGCAAGTAAATATATAAGTACCTTATCATTAAAAAATAAGTACCGAAAACGAGTACAATTTTACCCTTGCCAAAGTGAACATTAGTAGAAAGTACCAAAACATTCGAGACACTTTTCAGAGAAAAGGAACGCCAACAAAAGCATTCTGCTATGCAAAATATTTAGCAGAACGAAATTAAAATTCGTCAGACATAAATTTTTCAAAAAATATATATAAATTTTGTGGTGTAGTTTAATGTTGTTTTCTTTATTCCTGGTTACCCTGTTGCACCTTGCCTCAAGTGTTTTTTATTTATCTAGCATAATCTCGTATCTTAAAAACGCAATCTAAATGATGACGTATAATTTAGCAAAGCGCCTTAACGAAAGTGTTTTTATAGTTAAAAAAGAAAAGGAAGAGAATCAAAAATCCAACACGCAGCCACAAGCCAATAAGAAGAAAAGAAAGATGCTGAAGACGACTTCTAAACAGTTTCTTAACGTTATCGATGACTTAAAACGGAAATGATGAAAGTTTTACACTTTCTTTGTGCAAAAAAAATAAATAAAAACAAAAAAAAATCTTAATATAAAATAAAAAAAATTGAAAAAAAGCCTCTTTCTTGTCTTGCAGCAACAGCTAGTTTTCCCTCTTCTGGGCCAGCAACACCAAACAACAAGTTTTTTTTAACTTTTTCTTTTTTTTAAGTAACGATTTTGTGCTTTAAGCCATCGCCAACAATTTGCTCTAAAAAGTAGCTGAAACTAAGACACACTCTACTTAAAAGGCAGATGTATTTCAGAAAGATTTTCTATCTAGAGTAAAGCGGTCGCTAGAGGTACAAAGAAAAAAACGTACACACAAACGCCAGTTGCATTTAAAGTTGGCGCAGCAGGAGTATACGTTGCTGCTCTTCTTAAAGCGTGCTACGTTAATCTGGTCTTAAAACTCGTGAAAAAGAAAAACTTTATATTCTCATACCGACCGAAACCAGTTCAGGAACTTTTTTCAGTTACAGTTTTACTATTTCTCAAAATGCATGATGGCATAGAAAATGTGAATTAGTTCCATGTTTGTGTGAAAATATTTATTTTATTTATTTCGTAGACTGTCATAATGTGACACTGACTAAAAAGTGTAAAGAGAGAAAAGCAGTCGCAGTTAGTCGTTCGTTCGTTCATCCGCATGTGGTCACATTATTAATGTTATTAACTGTGGAAATATGTTTTCAAGCGCACTGAGGAACACTGAATCCTTAAGTTGTGAGTATAATTAAATATTATGACAGCTTGACATGACATGCGTTGACACACGAGTGCATGAGAAGAGACTTGCAATACGTAATAAGACAGTCAGCCAGTCGTTAGGAAGGAAGCCACAATACTTTGTTTATCGTATAAATATAACCTGTTGCCACACGAAGTGTTTTGCATGCGCAATCAAGTTCTTTTCTGGTCATACTGACCATCATTTATTAAGCTGATCAATTTTGGAAATTTGGAAAAAATTTCTAAATTTTTACTTTGCGGGAATTCATAAAACATTTATTCTCGGAGAGAATTACGTTTCTATACCCAGACACACAGTTGATAGCATTCGCATTATATGACGAATCTGGCATCCCTGCATGTGTCATCAGATTAACATTTAGTCTATTGTGAATTGTCTATTATCTAAAGTATCTCTTTTGAAAATAAAAGATATGCCTCTCACCGCTAGGATTCTCTCATTAAACATATTGATTCCCATGATAACGCTAATATACTCCCATTAAGTTTTTTTTTGTTTAATGAACTGTAATAATTTCTTGCCTTCTTTCTTACAGGGATCGGATCCGCGTGCTGCCACCTGCCGTGGTAAATTGCAAACTCGCCGCTGCAAATTAAACCAGGAAATCAACAAAGAATTACGATTAAGAGCCGGTGCTGAAAACCTCTTTAAGGTAATTATCAAAAAAAAAAAAGGAATGATTATTATACAGGGTGTCCGCCGGGAAGTTATACTACTTTGTTTAAATCCTGATTAAATGAAAAATAATGGATCTTATATTGATAAATGTTTTATTTAATGTCGGTAATTACTCGTATGTTTGAAATACAATATCGGATAAATGTCCGCCTCTGTTAGCCTCACAAATGCGAGCCCTTTTCATAACATTCTCACACATTTCATGCGGTATTTCATTAATTTCATCACGAATATTTTTTGTTTGAGTTGCTCAAGCGTTTCTGGTTTGTTTGCATAAATCTCGCTATTCAGATATCGTCACAAAAAGAAGTCCGGAGAAGTTAAATCAGGCGACCATGGAGGACATTTCTTGAAATAACTTGTTGTGGAAAGAGGTCTCGCAGTAAATCCATTATAACCCTGACTGCATGTGATGTAGCATCGAATATTTTTCCATAATAAATTTGCCAAATATGAACTGTCAAGATTAATGTTTACCAAAATGGCGGCAAAACAAAGTAGCATACCTTCCCGGCGGACAGCCTGTATAAAACTGAACACAATCTCAGTGAGATTAAAAAATGGAAGTAAAAAAGGTCATTTGCAAAGTTTAATTAAAAATTGCATTAAAAATATGTGTTCTTCATACAGGCACTCGATTGTCGTAATCCTGTGGTAGCTCCAAAAGGCTGTAGTAATTTTTTTACTGCATGCTCGAAAGAGCGCTGTGAGGTACGAGGTCTGTTGAAAAAAATATCTTGGGTTTATTTTTCAAAAAATATATATTTATTTCACAATCTCTATTTTGTCACCTTCTGAAAAAAAATTTGGTCACTTTCTAATAAATTATGAACGCATATTTACCTCACTTTTGGTTAATAAATTGCAAAAAAATCCATTGAATGTATAGAGAAAATTTTTTCCAGTGTATGCCAATCACCCATAATAAGTTTTTAATAACATTCTAATTTTTATTTTATTTTTTCAATTCATTTTTCAGGCAACCACAAATCGTAAATTACGTGATACAGTAGCGCTTGAGTTGAGTTTTGTCAATTCTAATTTGCAATTATTAAAAGAACAATTGGCTGAATTAAATTCATCCGTGGAAATTTATCAAAACAATAGGTGAGTGAAGAACGACTTGACGACTTAAATTATACGTTAACAAATGAAATAACAAATAGAAGGAAGGGTACATGTCTGTAATCACATATCACATTATTAAAGTGTTTATAGGTAAATGAAATTTATTTGTCGGTGGTCAATCAATGTCTATGCATTTCATTGGTGCTTTACCAAATCATCAGTAGACTTTAACCACAGTTTTGAAAAGTTAAAAAACCCCTTATCTTATGCACATACTTCTGAAAACCATCTGAGAATTCACAATTTGTAAATTAAAAATTATTTTCAAAAATCATACAAAACTAACCCAACAAAGAAATTATATTCGATATGAAAATATTTTATTTTTCTACACCTTTATACTTAAGGATTTAATTTTCATCAAAATGCCTACTATGCGCTTCTCATACTTGCACTTAAGTAGGCTTAGTAAATATATCTAATTGTTTGTTTGTGATTGTTTTAGTTACGATTAATTTTTTTGTGCCACACTGTGAATTCTTCTGTCAAAATGACTACTATGCACTTCTCATACTTGCACTTAAGTAGGCTTAGTAAATATTTCTAATTGTTTGTTTGTGATTGTTTTAGTTACGATTTATTTATTTTTTGCTCTTAAGTAAACTTTTGGTGATGTGAATACCTACTATGCACTTCTCATACTTGCACTTCGGCTTAGTAAAGCTATTTAATTGTTTGTTTGTGATTGTTTTAGTTACGATTTATTTTTTGCGCTACACTGTGAATTCTTCAATCAAAATGCCTACTATGCGCTTCTCATACTTGCACTTAAGTAGGCTTAGTAAATATTTCCAATTGTTTGTTTGTGATTGTTTTAGTTACGATTTCTTTTTTTTTGTTCTCTTAAGTAAGCTTTTGGTGATGTGAATGCCTACTATGCACTTCTCATACTTGCACTTAGGCTCAGTAAATTCTAATTGTTTGTTTGTGATTGTTTTAGTTAAGATTTATTTTTTGCGCCACACTGTGAATTCTATCAAAATGCCCACTATGCACTTCTCATACTTGCACTTAAGTAGGCTTAGTAAAGATCTCGGGCTTAAATACACTTTAGCTACGCACTTCCGATTGAAATGAAGTTTCGCATATCGATGGAAAATTGTAAAATGAGACGAAAATTTTAAAAGGTGAAAGTCTCGGAAATGCATAGTTTTCGGGCTATGGGCCTCCGAAATTTTCATATAAAAACGCAAAGTTTTCTTAAATTTTTTTAATTTAGTTAGGTATGTACATATGTATGTGTATATGTATATGTATGAACACAGAGAAGCTTTAGTTAGCGAAGCCGGTGTTTGTTATACCATAGAGGAGAAAATCTTTCAGTCCGGCCGAAGGCCTGCTATGCAGAGAAGCTTTACTTAGCGAAGTCGAAGAATTTTTTCATAAATTTTGCATATATCATAAGATTACTTCAAAACCTTTCAAATGATACCAATATTGTCTAAGTAAATTAAAAAATGTAGGAAAACATTGCATTTTTATACGAAATTTTCGGAAGTCCATAACTCGAAAACTATGCATTTCCGAGACTTTCACCATTTCAAATTTTCGTCTTATTTTTCAATTTTCTATCGATATGCGAAATTTCATCTCAATCGGAAGTGCTAAACTGTATTTGTTCCAAAATGCCTACTATGCGCTTCTCATACTTGCACCTAAGTAGGCTTAGTAAAGATCTCTAATGGTTGTTTTAGGTGCGATTTTTTTTTCGTGCTTTATAGTGAACTTTTGATGGTGTGCAGCATGTGTTACAAAATAATCGGTACTGATCCGTTTTGCTAGTGTAACGATAATGAAAAATATTCCATTTTTGGTAAAAAAAAATAGATTTTTATACAAATTTTTTCGAAGTACTTTGATGTGATTTTTTGTATCCTCCCATAAAGAATTGGGGGTATATTCACTTTGTAGTAATTAAAGGGCCCCCTGAGCTGCCATTTGTGGAAGATGTGTAGCCATCCCCATTTGTCCACAATGACTGAAAACCTGCCCAATAAAATTTTTTTTTTTCAAATGAATGTTTGGGCAGAACTGGCTCTAGTTCCTAGATTTTGGCTTCCAAATTAAAGTAATCAAATATTACTCCAAGTGTCAAGTGGTTAACTTGGATCTTCGCCAATATAAATTTAAATTTATCTTCACACCCATAATTTTTGAATGACTCAGAAGCCTTCATCATGTAGAAAGTTTTATAGCTATTATAGCATATAAAGTACGGTAGGTCTCCCATGGGCTAAGCACGCCAATATATTCGTATGTTTTCAATGCATGAAATTTGGTTTCAGTGTTTCCAAACAAACGATAATAGTTAATTCTCCTTATCCACCAAATCCACAGCACCATTTTAATCCTCAACATTTCAAGACTTATTTTTTTGTAGATTTCTATAGATTCCATTTGGTATTTTTCTTTTAGCAGCAGTTTTCCTTTTTTTTTAAATTTTTTTCTTTTTATTTAATTAAAAAATTTCTAGTATAATTTTAAAGATGAATTTAAATTTGTTTTACATAAATATTTTCTTGCCAGTTTTATTTAATTTTTTTTTTTCAAAAACTGAAAACTTTGAAACAGTTTGGGATTTTGTTCAACATTATCTGCCTTTACATTATTATTTTATACATAATTCTAAGTTTTGTTTTTCTACTGCAAAAACTTTTAATCAACATGAACGTCAAGTTTTTCATTTGGCTCATTTTAAGTTCTCGTTTCTTGTATCCAATGGATTTCTAATTGTATAAAAGTGTAGAAAAATAAAATAGATTCATATCGAATATAATTTGTTTGTTGGGTTAGTTTTGTTCAAAGAGTTTCTAAGCCTACTCTGCTTATTCTGCTGTGATTTTTGAAAATAATTTGTAATTTACAAATTGTGAATTCTCAGATGGTTTTCAGAAGTATGTGCATAACATAAGGGGTTTTCAACCTTTCAAAACTGTGGTTAAAGGCTTCTGATGATTTGGTAAAGCACCCATGAAATGCATATAGACTTTGCTTAACCACCAACCAATAAATTGCATTTACCTATAAAATAGAATTGTGACAACAATGTGTCAAATAACAATTTCATAACAATTAAAATGTTTAGCAACATTTCAGATTTATTTTAATATTTAACATTGACATTTGAGCAGCGATAAGGAAATACTTTGTAACATCTCGGATTGCAATTCACATAAATTTTCTTGCTGATGTGAATTGAAAATATTGCAAATAATTCCACATGCAAAAGGTCAATTTCATAAAACAAATATACATTCACATATATTTTTTTTTCTTCACCGGTGTCCACATTTTATATTTTCCTCAATATCAAATTTATGCAACTTCTTGGGCTTTTTATGATTTTTTTTTCGCAAATCCTTTTTGCACACAAACAGCCGTGTGTGTGGTTTCAAAATGTACTGGATTAAAATCTTTTATTTTTTATAAACATGCCGTTTTGCAGGCAGCATCTTTGTTTTGTGCTTGAAGTCTTGGCGTAAGAGAATATTTTTGGTTTCTTCCTGTAAACCATTAAGATTTTAAGTTACCGATTGATTTGAGTCATTAGACGGCAGGCATTGTTTTCTTTTTGTTGTTGGGTCCGTCGTTTGTGTGTTTGTGTGTGTGTGCGGAGGAAAAAACAACAACAATTGCAAATAATGTTTCCGTGGAATATTTGTTTTTATTTATTTATTTATATATTTTTTTATTTTGCTTTTCTGTGCAGCTATTGATTTTAAGTTGCCTTGGCAGGGAAGTGTTTGGTTCTTGCTTTGGCTGTGGCAGCTACTGCTGCTGCTTGTTTTCCTAAAGAATTGTTCAAAGACATGCAATCTTATTCCCAGAGGCTGCAAATTTATGTAGACCGTAATTGTTTTAAATATACGAGAGGTGCAGAACAGAAGAAAACGCTATTTATATTTAATTAACCAAAATAATGAAAGGAAAATTTATTTTAATAGGAACAGTTTTCTACACACACACACAACACACTGGGGCTGTTGTTTAAAAAATAATAATCATAATTATTTTATTATTCATGCTCCACATTTAGAATTATTTTCAGTTAACAAAAAAAACAATAATTATAATTGGAGACACAAATTAATGACGATGAAAGTTGAATTTAAAAAAAAAAATTTAAAAAAATCAAAATGATTACAATTTTTCCAAATTTGTTTACAAAAACAAAACAAGTGTTTTTATAATTTATTTCAATATAAAAAAAGTTAAGGAATACGCTTCGTTGATTTCAAAATCACTTGACCAGAACACAAAAACACAATTTTTATTTTCATTCAAAAATAATTTATTCTGATACACATTAGAAACAACAATTTTATTGTTATTTTTACACTGTGCAGCATAAAAAATAACGCGGTTCTAAACACGGCTAAATTTCAAAACGTTCTAAAGTTAGGAAAAAAGTGCGTAATTTTTACAAAAAAGCACTACGTTTAAAGTGTTTTATTTTATTAAAAAATAATTAATAGCCACATGTGAAGCATATGGTTATGAACTTTTAATGAAGCAAAGTTCAGATATTTTGAGACATTAAAGAATATATCGCTCATTTACTGAAACAACGTAATAAGTCAAAAAAACGAGTTTGCCCTAAACCGAGTTTCAAGTTTTCTTAATGTTAAAACAAAATTGTATTTTTCTCTCAAGAGTTGAGTAAACAAGATATTTGTATGAAACGTTTACACCATATGAAGGACGACATGAGAATTAATTCTGCATCACTAACTCAAAAAAATCAATTTTTGGAGTTATGACGTTTTTTGGGTAAACGAGCGATATAATAAAGTAATATAGCTCTTAAATCCAAAGAAGTTAGCAGAGGTGCACCGTAGGTTTCACAAAAATGTAAAAAGTATCAATACAACAAGGAAATTTAACACCAGTTCTCGGAAGTCTCTACGTGCCCATCATCAGGACTCGTGTATGTACTACGTTTATTACCGTTTATTAGACTGATTTTTTACAGGCAAGCAAATAGGGTGTTTTTCTTGTATAATTAAACTTGAGTGTATGATTATAGTGAAGTGAAAGAGTTTTTAGAAAAAAGTGAAAACTTTTTAATCCAAGTAAATTTCCGTTGTGCAAAATTTCATGTTTTATTTTGCGAATTTCATGTTCACCGCCACCGTTATGAAAAAAATTACCAAACCAATTAAAAAAAATCCAGCACTAATTTTCCAAATCTCTTACAATGATAAATTGCAAAAAGCACTAAAAACATAGCAAAAACAGCGAGTTGATAGCACTGATTCTAAAGACTGATTTTGAGCGAATAACTCAGTACATATTTGGAAAAAGATTTCGTAAATTTTTATTTTAGAAAACGTACAAGAGAGTGTTTTCGAAACCCTGATAGAATTTACGAAAGAGAACAAATTAATTGCGAGAAATGACAAAGAACTAAGATTCCCAAGGGCTTTTTCAAAATCCCAAAAGTTGGATTTTTTTTAATATTTTCGTTGTATTTTTTTTTCTTCTTTTTCAGATACAGAAATTTTTTTAGAAATTTTTAAAAGTATCGTGGATGCATTTTAAAGTGCCTTAAAAATTTTTTGATACTTCAACTTGATATTACCAAAAATTTTTAAAAAGTTTTTTCATATGTGGCTTATGGTATGACTTTTTAAATAAATATAAATAAATATCGAGTATGTATTTCTGCCAACAAATTTTATAATTAAGAAGTCATTATCGCTCCTTTTTTCTGCAATAGAAGGACTTTTAACAATTTTAACTTAATTTTAGAAACTGTATAATTCAAATCAAGTTTTTTCAAATTCTGATTTGCAGTGGTGCTTTATTGTCGGCCTATTTAAATGAACTGGTCACTGTAGCGACTAGTACCATCTTGTACTAAATAGGGCGTTACAGTGTCCATTTTAGCAAAAAAAAAAAGAAAATTTCAGGCCACATTTTTTTTGTGGTACACTTCTAAGTAAATTACAGTAAACCAGTATTGATAAAACACATATATTGTGAAAGGTATTTTTGTGTAAATATGCACATCGCAATTAGTTTTTAAAAATTCTTAGTATAAAAATAGTAAAAAGATGTTTTAAAACAAAACCTTTTACGCTTAGTAACGTAATATGTTATTTATTCCTGTTTTATTATTATTAGATATATATTTTTTTTTGTTAGCCGGTATAATTTTAATAAACATCATATTGTTAACAATCGTCGAAAACAGAATTACAGCTTTTCTTAAAGTAAAACTCAAATAGATGATTTCTGATGCCAATAGGCGCTTTTTATTAGTTAAAAATCCCCTTTACTCTTTGCCAAAAAGTTTAATTTTGTTATACAGTGTTATAATACAAAAAGAAAATTAAATACAATTGTAATAATATTGTGTGTATTGTTGTTTTTTTTTTTTTTGTTCTTTTTTTCGTAGGAAAAGGCTTGGCTCACAAATGCCACTAACACAAATAAATCTGTGTGAATCTTTTAAATTTATTCCCAACAAAAGAACACAAATTTATCAGATTTTTGTTTTTAATCTCATAAAAAATGTTTTCAGCAAAAAAAATAAAAAATAAAAAATTTACAAAAAAGCCGCCTGGTTTATAATAATTCCGAAAAAACAAATTTAGGAATTTTTAAGAATTTTTTTTTGTTGCCAGGTAGTCAGGTGACAATTGTGAATCATTTGAAAATAATTTTTATAACAACAACGCAATAAACATAATTTATAATTCCAATAGATAATGTTTTTATACTCTCCAAATAAAAATATGGAGGGTATATTGACTTTCTCATTCCGTTTGTAACGCAGCGAAATATCCATCTGAGACCCCATAAAGTATATATATTCTAGACCGTCCTTCCGTCCGTCCGTGTGTGGAAATCACGATTCAGTCCAAACGAAAAAGTCACACTCTTAAAATTTTGTATAAATATATCTTGAAGGATATCACAGATCAAGTTCGTAAATGGGCTGAATTGGGCAAGAGGGGAAAAAGGTTCCCCTAAGAAGAACTAAACCAACCTCTAAAAAACAATATAATTTTTAAAGTTTTTTTTTTGTAATTTTGTTAAGAAAATTATATATTTTTATATTAAAGAAGGTCCAACGCATTAAACTTGGCACCATAAAATCCAAAAAATTAATTTTTGGACCCCGCCCCCTTTAGTGGGCGTTATTATATGTAAAAATAGTGTAAAAATTTAACAAATTGTTTTACTTAAGCCTCCATTCCTTAAAGATAACATTTTTAAGCTTTAATGACAAAGCTGAGTTGTAACCTGGTTCTACTCTGCCCTACCCGCTCCTCCCCCTTTGCCCCCTAAATGACCCTATAAAAAAAAGATTTTAATAAATTTTACATTTAATTATTTTGAACATTTATTTTTGGAGTTTTATGACAAAGGTGAAATGTCTCCCCCACAGCCCTTACCAGAGCGACCCCGCCAAAATAAAGTTTTAATATCCTCCAAAAAGAATTGGACCCCATAAAATGGATATATATTCTTGATCAGTGATGAAGTCTGAGACGATCTAGCAATGCCCATACGTTCGCCTATGGAAAACATCATATAGTCTATTTTTGGACCCCGCCCCGTTTAGTGGGCGTTGACGTACGATATTATATACAAAAATAGTGTAAATATTGAACAATTTGTATTCCTTAAGCCTGTAAGAAACTGAGATGTTCTCTGCTCTTGCAGAGGTGAAACGTCTCTCCCACGGCGCTTCCCGGAATGACTCGTTCAAAATAGAGATTTAAAATTGGGTACAGAGATGTCTTAAAGGAACTCTGTCCCACCAAGTTAAGCATTTTAAATTTACTTGTTAAATATTTGGAGGGTATTTAAGATTCGACCCGGTCGAATATAACGTTTTTACTTGTTTTTTGTCTATTTGTTATCTTTAAAAAAGTTTATTATGTTATTTCAAATACAGAATGTAATAACAAATTTTCTGAATTACAATTGATTAATATGAATTAAAATATTGTATAAGGAGAAATATATAGAAAATTTTGCGATTAAGAGATTCATGCCCCCAACTGTAAATCGCCAAAGACAGCCAATTATACAGAGTTTTTTTTTCAATTCATAAAGAATTTTGGAAGCGACAAAAAAAGTAAAAAAAATTTATTGAGAGATTTAGATTAATGAATCAGTCGAATACATTTCAATTTCCAAAGTTTTATTTATTTTAATATGAAAACCCATTTTTATTTTATTAGTTCTTTAAACATTTACGGTGACTGTGGCAAAAAAAAAAAAAAGAAGTCAGGAATCGGTGTCAATCGCTTTAAGGTTTTAATGTTACAACAATAAAAATAAATATTAGCAAAACGAATTTCCCATTACATATTCACACAAACAATACAGGGCTTTTTGGCCATATCAGATCAGTAGTGATGATGAGTTTTATAATGATCGTTTCTTTTTTGTGTCTTCTTTAACATTTTTTCCCTTTAGGTGACATTATTTTGTTCATGTTATTGTAATATTTTTTCTGGCATGTATTTTATTTAAAAAAAAATTTTTCTTAGTATCGTGCTTACACACAATTGTTATATTTTGCACATTTATTATCTTCTTTTTTTTGCAAGTGCTGTTTGTTATAAATCATATTTTATTTTTGCATTTACTTTCATAACGAAATTTTATGATTTGTGTGAAATTGCTGATCATTTGTATAATTTCGCATAAAATTTGGGTTAAGAGGTTAAAGTTAATCAAAGATATAAGTTTATTTTAGCCGTTTATTTTTTTGTTTGTTTCATATTAAATTTAATATTTGATAACGAAAGAAAGTTGTCATAACTTTACATGTTTTTCTTTCAACAGACTACCAATTCCATTTAATATTATGGATTTGTGTCAAAGTTATTGGTATCTAATAACAGATGATTTAACAAAAAAGAAATATATTTTAACTCAGCAACTAATTTTTTACAACAAGAAAAATTTTATTAAAAAAAAGTTAGCTTTAAATAATAAAGAGCAGCAAACGTCAAAGTCAGTAGAATCTTTGAATCGTCTTTATGAATCTAATTTCCAAAAGCCATAGAAACTTTAAATAAATTTATAAACTTGAAAAAAATTATTTTATATATGTGACCTGCTCCACGAAAAGTGACCTCTGCGCCGAAAAAATTTCTTTTTACTTTTTGAGTGATTCTTATAGGAAAAAAAACGCTCTTTCAAATGCCGCAAACCGCAAGTTTCTATGTCTTTTAGTTTCTTTACAAATCACCTGTAAAGATGAACATAATTAATGAAAAAATTTAAAAATGTGATATAAACAGATAAATTAAATAATAATAAATAATAGATTCAATTCTATCGGCTTAAATCCAAAACATTGAAATAATTTTCATAGAGGCAACACTGCATAGTGACCATCGTACAAAGTACAAGAGAGCCGAAATACATCGCCAGATGATCAGGTTGAAGGAAGAGTTGCATAACCATGCGCAAAACACGGAAAAACGAAGCGTTTTTTTAAACGCGTTTTTCTCAATAACATCTTTTCGGCGCAGAGATCCCTTTTCGTGGAGCAGGTTACATATAAGTTTTTCGAAACTGCTAACAAACGGAATCGGTTGAGGAAGTCATTCTTCAGGAAGTTTTTATCACGAAATGTGAGGTTTACCGGCAAGCAGCTGATATTTTAAACATTTTCAGATTGATAAACAAAATTTATTTGAATCAGTTCGATCACCAAGTACTATTTCGTTGAAAAAAAAACTCCCAAAAGTTCTGGTTTCCCATCGTGAATGTTTACCGTAACAAAATAAAAGCTACAAAATATGGCATCGCCCATGTTTGTTATTGTGAATTGTTTTACAAAATAAAATCACAACTGGTGTAGTAACTTTATATATTGAACTTGTTATTTTAAAATGACGTTTTCTTTGTAAGTGGAAATGATGTGTGCCATCATTTGCTGCAAGAACGGCATAACTCAATATATTCGATTTTGAGATAAATGCGTTTTAAGTTTTCAATTGACTTCGCTCTGGAGAAAAATTAATAAATGTAAATATTTTTATATCATCTTGTAAATTAACTTATATTTAATATATCCGTATAGAAAAAAGGAGAGTAAAAAATTTTTAATAATTGTTTTTAGATGGAAAATTATTTATGAGTTATGACGTTTTTGCTGCTAAAGTTCATTGATAGTAGTGTAGTAAACTAAAATGTGTCGTTCTTAATGCGAAAAAAAAATTTTATAATCGGATGATTTTTTTCAACAAAACAGTCACAACACAAAATATGACAGTATATAAGAATTTTTACTACATAAAACACATATTACCTTTCCACTTTTAAAGGCACAACGCAAATTATGTCGCTCTTTTCGAAAACAAAACGATGTTCACACGTTAACGGCTGTGGCATAACTAATGATGTGTCGTTGTTGTAAGTAAAATAAGAGCGAAATATAGGAATAGAAATAACGGCATATACTCGTCCCACACGTTCTGTATACAAGATATCGAAATGAGTATTTTACACAAGATAGAACATGATATTGCCAATATTTCTGTATTATTAACTAACAAATCGCGAATTTTGAGTTATGCCGTTCTTGCAGCAAATGAGTGAAATGATATCATTTTATATAGAAATTTGTTTGTAAATTGTGTAAAGCTGATTTGCCTTTCCAATTTCTTTTGTTAGCTGCCGTCCACCAAAATTACAGTCGTTACTAGTACGCGAAGTACCGGGAATAGCTTCCCGCTAGCGCAAAATTTTTTTCCCCTATCACATTCATATTTATTCAAACCGCAATACTGCTGAAATCTGTAAAGAACAATTGATTCACGGATAAACAATATTTACTTTTTCAAAATCTGGATATTTGCATTGTATAAAAATTATGTATTTACCACAGCTCCGAAATCTTCGCTCGAATTCGAGTAGGGAGTGAAACTCGCTCGAATTTGAGCGCGAGTACTCCTGGCGATTGAAAAAAAAATATCGAGTGTACTCTATTTTCCTATGCCACTCGAATAAGAGCGCATATGCTTTGCTCGATTTCGAGTGCGACTAAAATACGCTCGAAATCGAGCAGATTATACTCTTGCCGAGTACTCTTTCAGTCTTTCTCATACAGTGAAAAAATAGAAACTGTTTGTTTTTGCTGATTTGTATGTGGGCGTGTGTGTGTATAGCAGCAAGTATGGTAAGGCTGAAAGAGTACACAAAAACCACACGCACACACAAGTCAGCAAAGACACACAGTTTCTATTTTTCCACTCGATTTTACTCTTAAGTGTAAACTCTCACTCTATTTCGAAGATTTTTACTTCCACTCTTAAATTTTAAAAAGGAATACTCGCGAGTACTCCCACCTAAAACAAACGAGTGGAGAGTAAACTTTTTGTAACACTCGTAATTTTCGAATACTCTTCTCCGCGAGTATTTTTCACTCGCGAGTTAAATCGAGTTAATCTGAGCTCTGGTATTTACACAGCATTGACAAATAGTTCACAATAGAAACTAGTACTCTAAAACAATTCACAATAGAAACTGTGACTCAAAAAATATTCACGATATCCATTTGTTGGAAATTAAATTTCCCAAACAATTCATTCCCATCATAACATTCACAATAGGCGTGATTAAACTGCAGTGTTGCCACATGAGGAGCCTCGATATATAAATCGTACCCTTTTAAATGAACTTATGGTGATTTCTTTTCTGGAAAAAAATGTAACAT
Source organism: Linnaemya tessellans (assembly GCA_951800035.1). Taxonomy (NCBI): domain Eukaryota; kingdom Metazoa; phylum Arthropoda; class Insecta; order Diptera; family Tachinidae; genus Linnaemya; species Linnaemya tessellans. The sequence goes on along the minus strand of OX637536.1, from coordinate 41,215,699 downwards.
TTTATAACTGTTTTCCTAAAAAACTACAATATGGCGCATTTTTAAAATACAAGTAATTATTCGTAAGAGATGGTAGATTAATTTCTAATAAATTCACTATTTCTAAATGCCATAATATTGCCATTTTTTATTGAAAAGTGCAAAATATGTAGCATTTTTTTAGAAAAGAAATCAACATAATATTTCACTTCTACCTTACAAAAACTTTTATAAGTCAGCTCAGTTTTTTATTGGACGAAATATGTTCGACTATTACTATTTTCTTAAACATTACGCAGTAAAATAATCCTCCTTATTCTGTAACTATTTTTGTCAACGTCACGTCAAGACACTATAAAAAAAGGGATTTGAATACTATTTTTGCTCGGCTTTTAATTACTTTTTATAGCTTCTTATAATTTTTTAGCTCTTGGAGAATAGTCAGAGGTGGTTAGCAGGAATCAGTTGTGGCCCACAACCAGAACGTAACTGCCCTATTTTTGATATTGTCTTGACTTGATGTTGACAAATAGTTACGGAATAAGGGGGAATATTATTTTATATAAAAGCGTTGAATTACTTAAGAAATAATAAATAAAAATATAATAATGAAATTTTAACAAATTGTTTTTCTAATTGCAGTCAAGATGGTGTTATGCCAATGATACCTTTAGGTTTAAAAGAAACAAAAGAAATTGATTTTATGGAACCGTTTTCCGATTTTATACTGGAACACTATAGTGAAGAACCATCAATGTACACGGATGCTATAGCAGATATAACAGATACAAGACAGGTAAATATAAAATAGTTTTTGTTTAAGTTAGCTTTTCAAATAGTTGTTGAAAGTGTACTCTAACTTTTTAAAAAAGGACTTTTTCAAAGGACTTTTAAAAATGACTTTTAAAAATGACTTTTAAAAATGACTTTTAAAAATGACTTTTAAAAAGTACTTTTTAAAAAGTACTTTTCTAAAATATATATTTTAGTGTGTACTTGCTAAAAGTCCATTTTTTTAAGGAACTCTTTCCGAAAAATACTCCTGAAAAGAAACTTTCTTTAAATTGTTTAAATAATATAAGTTGTAAAAGCTTATTACTAAAGCCGAGTACACGCTGTGGCATTTTGCGCAAATGCGATGTCAACAAATGACATACTGTGTTCTCATAAAATATTTAAAATATGCGTACCCCTACAAGCATTTAAAAATATAGTTTTTGTATATTATCAGTAACTTAAAAGTATGCATTTGCGCAGTATCTCTTGGGCAATTTGTTCACAAAATATTGCAAGAATTTCCAAAAGGTCATGAGTAAAAATTTATCTTCCCTGACAGGCATCCAAAACACCCTCTCGTGACAGTCAGGGTGTGGCTTTGCTCTTTCGGTACTACAATTTATTGTATTATGTTGAAAGGCGCTTTTTTCCACCGGATCGAAATTTGGGCGTGTATTTTGAGTGGTACGATTCCTTGACCGGTAAGTTTTCATTAAACTACAATTTCAAATGCCAGTTGTAATAATTATATATTTTTTATTTTTCTTGCTGTTCCAGGCGTGCCCTCTTGCCAGCGCACAATTGCCTTCGAAAAGGCCTGTACTCTATTTAATTTGGGTGCTATTTACACTCAAATTGGTGCCCGCCATGATCGTACCACTGAAAAAGGTCTTGATGCCGCTGTCGATAGTTTTCTACGGGCCGCTGGTATTTTTCGTCACATCTACGACACATTTACGAATGCGCCCTCCATGGATTTGAAGCCACAAGTTTTAGACGTTTTGGTGTCCTGCATGCTGTCTCAGGCACGCGAATGTTTGTTTGAAAAACTACAATTACAAATCGAGTCATTGGGATTAACGGAATCGAGTCATGTAAGTGCGAAGAATTTTTTAATTTGCCCTTTTTTAAAATCTTACAAAACCATATTAACATATTTATGATGATTTTCTGTATACAGCATTACGAGCTTTGTAATGCGTAACAGTGTAGGCCTAATGCTAGGAACACAACTGGGACGAACGACGAATTTCGTTTAGTACGACGAATTCGTTGATAAAAAATCGCTCTATAAATTCGTCGTATGAAACACAATAACGACGAATAAATTAAAATAATAAGCAAACAAAATTTTAATAATTGTTTGTAGTAAGAATTTTAACGAACATTTATATTGCTATATTAAATTGAATTAAGATTCATAGGCTAATTGTTCGAAATTTGTTTTTAAATCTCAGAAAGACATGATAAATATTCCAAGGACAAAGGAAAGTCAACATCAGTTTTATTCAACTTACACAGCAGAGCAGAACAGCTGTTTTCGAAAGACGCAACCCTTTCATCATCAGTGCTCATGTGTATTGTGTTTGTCACCACTTATTAGGTGGCTTAGTTGAATTTGATAACAGTTCCTATTTACACAAATTTTATTGTGAAAAAGAATACGAGAACTGTATCAACCTGATGTTAACATGTTATTGTTATAATACCCGTGTTACCGTTTGATTATTTTTCTTCAGTATTATGTTTAATAAACTTAATAATGAAATTTCTAGCTGATCAAAATTGCATTTTTTTGCTATATTGCTCAAATGCAAAATGATAAAGTAATAATATTACAAAGATTCATTAAAACTATTTCATCAAAACAGTAATAACTCAATAAAAAACAGAGTTATTTCACGAAAACAGTAACAACTCAAAGAAAAGCATTATTTCATGAAAACAGTCATATTTCGAATTAAAACAAAAAATTTTCTTAGCCTGAATTAATTAAACAGTTTGCAACTCAAAATACTATCTGACTAAAAGAAACTATTATTATTAGAATAACAACTCAACTCAAAATACTACTTTTTACACGAAAAAACAATGATTTGTTAAGGCCAATCACTTCAAACAGCTCAAAATAATTTTGTTTTCTTGATTCACAGAAATAACCCATTTCAGCAATAAAAAGGTCACAACATGTAATTTTATTAAGAAAGAATAGTTAAAACTATGGGAATTTTTAACCATAGGTAGACAGACACAAGTGTTATGTATTGTTTTTTGCCAAAAAGATAATATAAAAAAATTTTGAGTTAATACAGTATTGTGTTGAACGAGTGCGATATAATTTATTTCGAGGCTATTACTTTTACAAATTGTATTAATTTAAAAGCCCTCAATTTGTTTAATTACGAATATTTTTAACATCCTTGCAAATTCTGCAAAAAAAATTTTGCTTTCAAATGGTTTTAAAATGGTCTTATAATTGTGCTTTTTACATCTTAAGTCTTTTATTTAAAGACTCGCTTGTATTATATAACAAGTTTGCTGCTTAAGTCTTTCAAATTTTTATTCTAAGATTCTCTCCCTCTCTCATGGCATCTCATTAGATGTTTTGTTTAAAGAGTTTGTATCTTAAGTCTTTTTATAATAACAACATAATAAGGAATGTGTCTTAAGTCTTTTGATTAAATCATTAAATTTCACTGTAGGTCTTCCTACAATTGCCACTAAAAGTACTTTTTTAGAATAAAAATATATAGTATACGAGGTCTGTTGGAAAATTAAGTTAAATTATCGTTTTCCTTGAAAAATATGTTTTATTCATCAATTTATATTTTGTCCCCTTGAAATAAACCACCCCAGATGTAATACGAGTGCAATTTGTTTCCAATCCTCAAAGCCTTTTCTGCCATGCCCTTAAGCGTTCATATGCTTAACAATTATCTCTTCTTTTAAAAATATGTTATAGCTACTTTTTCTTTTGCCTCCCATTATAAACTTAATAAAAATTAAATTAACAAACTTGATAAAAAACTTGATAAACTTAATAAAAATTAAATTAACAAACTTGAGTCTGAACTAAAAATATTGAATAAAGATCATCAAAAAAATCGGCTTAAATTTACATCCCGTATCATGCTGCGATCTGTAGTGTATTCATTCCTTATTAGATATTTATGGTATAGGTGTCAAATGAAAGGTGTGAATGTCTTCTATTAATTTTAGTATAAAATAAAATACAGTTATATGGACCCATTTTCTATTTAACGGTGCTTTTGTACGGTCTTCTATTAATTTTAGTATAAAATAAAATACCGTTACATAGACCCATTTTTTATTTAACGGTACTTTTGTAAAAAAAGTCAATATAAAAAATTTTTAACTCGTTGCCTTTCCAAATCCGTACAATCTTAAGCTCTATACACATAGACGACAGCAGACAGCAAGCAGCAATATGTCAAAAATAAAATCCATGTGTTTACATGAAAATTATTATTTTGAGGGCAGCACAGCAGCAGGACTGCACAACAGCATTTGCTGCTGTTGCCAACTTAGGCTATTTTCTATTTTGACGGGCAGCAATAAACAAATATAGTGTTGCCATTATATTTATAAATTGGGAAAATAAGAACAACAACGTTTTTTTTTAATATTAAACATAAAAGAACATTACAAATATACAATATAGAAATATATTTATGTGCTTTTATAGTTTTTCGTGATATTATTACATTTTTTATCAATAACTTTTAATTTTGTTCATTATAAAATATATAGACGGCAACCCTGTTGTTATGTTGTTGCTGTCTTCAAAATAATTATGAAGCTGACTTCATAGCAGCATTTGAAGTCGTGAAGTTGTGAAGTCTGCTGTCGTCTATGTGTTTAGAACTTTAGGCTGCTATGTACCGTTTGAAAGGTATTTACAAGACCTTTCCAACGATATCCATATCAACCATATAGCGTATATATAAGCATATATATGTTTTAACTTTAGAGGCCTACAACTCTCAAACTAAGAGCACCCGCTCTAAAATTTTTCTACCATAATTCTTAGATTTCAGAGTATTACCCATGACAAAAGTTTCATAAAAATCGGAGCTCGATACGGGCTGCATATTTGTTCCAAAAAATCTAATATTTTATACTTTTTCATTTTTATTTCAGCTTTTCAAAGATTTAGCTGGCGAAGCAGCACAACTAACGCAAGAGTACAATGAGATGCACAAAAATATCCAAATGAATGATACCCATACATATTTGCCCGAATGCTGGGCTGGTCTAGTGCCACTCAAAGCGGAATATTATAAAGGTGAGCCAGCTAACAAAAGCATACACTCGTGCATTTTGCCACTTCACAATTATGAACATCATTGTCAACAGCATCGTCAACATCATAATCATCAACATGATAATCACAAAATTTAGCAAAAAAAAAAATAAAAATTTGTTTTCTTCAAAAAGCCAACATCCACAAAATTTTGTTGTATCGTCGTGTTTGTTTAATGCTCTGCGTGTGAATAATCAAGAATTTTTGTTTTGCTGCTTAAGCAACTCAAGTCAAACACACAAAAAATAAACTGCAGACAATGACAAATAAAATACTTATTTGACTAGCTGACTGACTGACTGACTGCGTGGCTTGACTGAACTCACTTGCCTTGCAACAGCCAGCAGCAGCAGCATCTTGCCGAAACAACTCATTGAAATGTTGGCATAGAAAACAACAACAAAAAATTGTAACAAATTTTTCTTTAAGAAGCCAAATTATTTAATTGCATTTTTTGTTTTAGTAATAATTTTTTACTGTTATTTTTTCAATTTACTTTGCAGCTTTGGCTCATCATTATGAAGGCCGGAGCATAGATGCCAACGATGACAAAGCTTCCTTGAGCACCAAAAAAAGTCAAGCCACCTCAAACGAATCGTTTATTGGCAATGCGCGAGAAGCACAGCGCTGTGCTGCCGAGGACAGCGATGAGGAAAGCACAAGTATGGCTGCCTTAAAACGGGCGCATTTAAAAGAAGCATTGGCTAGTCATGAAGAAACGCAACGTCTGCAGCGTATGTGTCGTTATTTAAAGGTGAGTTGAACACAAAAAAAAATAATCAATTTGAAAATGTCTGTTCTATTGTAATAGTGAAAAATGTAGCACTTTCTCGAAAAATGTGCTTAATATTCACAATGTGGCATTTAACGCCAGCAAAGCAAACTGTGCACAGTGGGGAAATTCCTTATACAAGGAATAATTTTTTGTTTTAAAAGGAAATTTTTTAATAAAATGTGAACTAAAATATATAAAATCAGTGTAAAAAGAAGGGCTGCAACGCATACTAACAGCTGGCAGTAGAGGATATTGAAATCAAGTGGAAATAATTTTGCAATTTCTAAACGGCTGGTTTGACTGCAATAAAATTTCATACGGTATTCAAAGAGATGTTTCGGAGCTAAAATTTTGAATAAGTTTTTTATATGGTGAAAGGTGGCGGAACCACCAGACGCCATACGCGGAACAACTCGAGGTTATGAAAAATTCAAACCTACACCGCCAAGCTGATAGTTCTCATTTAATATAAAAAAAGTTTTTTTCACAAGCAGCTTATCCTCTGCTAAAAATTTTCACTTGTGCGAGTAGTTTAAAAAAAATTTGAATTCTAATATTTTTATCTAACTTTTTGTTAATAGAGAAATCAAATCACATCCGTTTAATAAAAGCTTTCCTTTTGTCGATTGAAAGCATCATTTTTAATATAACAGAAGAAAAATGTGACAAAAAAAGAATTAATTAGTCAAAGGATATAAATTGAAATTCTTAAAAATTCCTGCTTTCCCCGTTTTTCGTTTTTCAGAAAAAAACTCATTCTGCTAGTTTGATGATTATAAAAATATTCTATACATTCCACTCTCAATAAAATATCCTGAGTTTAATAAAAAAAAATCCTAAAATAAAATAATCAGCAGATTGCAGATTTGAACTTGAGTTCTTATCTTAATAATAAATTAATAAGTTCGAAAAAATAAAAATTTACATTCATGTTTAATTATAATTTTTTTGTGCAAAAATAACTGCCCCATATTTCTGAAAGACAATGTCACATAAAAGTGGATTTGAAAATATTCCCAATGGTTTCAAAATAGAGCTATTTTTATTGAAAATATTAAAAATTTGAGGCCGGTATTCTTCAAACGCAAGGCTGGTATCAAAGCAGTCTTTAAGTTCTATTACTAATAATGTACTTTCAATAGAAATAACCTACATCTAGTCTAAAATTATAGAAATGAATCAGAAGTACTGAAAAATTCCGATAGGGGGACTGAAAATTTTATTTGGGAATTTCGGGGAGCATAGAAAGAAATTTCATTTGTTTCTGATATTGGCCTAATATGCCCCAGAATATTTCAACAAACAAATTAACTGCGTTTGGCAAAAAAATATTAAAAAAAGTATTGAAAAATGCCATTTAGGGGATTTTAAAAATTTCCTTTGGGAATTACGAGGATCTCAGAAACAAACCTCATATGTTCCTTTTTTTCATTCTACGCATTAATTATATCATTTTCCACCTAAAAGCGAATAATTCACCAAAAATATTGATACATAAATTAAATTTTACCACATATTTTCGTTTAAGAATTTTTATATCTTTTTAGCATAAAATTAATGTAAATGTAAACCTTTCTTCTGCTGAAGTTTCTGTACACAAAAAGTCTGAAAAGGCATTAAAAGGGTGTAAAAATCATAAACAATTTTAAACAAAAATTAAAAATATTCTATGAAATTTTAATACAATCGGACTCGCGGTTTAAAAAACTGCTGAATTACGAGTAATTTTATTTATATATTAAAAAAAAACCCCCCACTGTGCATTGTTTAGCTAAAATGTAGCTTTCCTTTGGAAACTGATTTTATAATTAAAAAAAAAATTTTATAGGTAAATGAAATTTATTTGTTGGTGGTCAATTAATTTCTTTATGCATTTCATTGGTGCTTTACCAAATCATCAGTAGACTTTAACCAAAGTTTTAAAAAGTTAAAAACATGTTATCTTATGCACATACTTCTGAAAACCATCTGAGAATTCACAATTTGTAAATTACAAATTATTTTCAAAAATCACAGCAGAATAAACAGAGTAGGCCTTGAAACTCATACAAAACTAACCCAACAAACAAATTATATTCGATATGAATCTATTTTATTTTTCTACAACTTTATGCTTAGTGATTTAATTTTCATGAAAATGACTACTATGCGCTTCTCATACTTGCACTTGAGTAGGCCTAGGAAATATTTCTAATTGTTTTTTTGTGGTTGTTTTAGTTACGGTTTAATTTTTATTTTTTGCTCTTAAGTAAGCTTTTGGTCATGTGAATGCCTACTATGCACTTCTCATACTTGCACTTAGGCTCAGTAAATTCTAATTGTTTGTTTGTGATTGTTTTAGTTAAGATTTATTTTTTTGTGCCACACTGTGAATTCTTCTATCAAAATGCCTACTATGCACTTCTCATACTTGCACTTAGTAGGCTTAGTAAAGATCTCGGGCTTAAATACACTTTAGCTACGCACTTCCGATTGAAATGAAGTTTCGCATATCGATGGAAAATTGAAAAATGAGACGAAAATTTTAAATGGTGAAAGTCTCGGAAATGCCTAGTTTTCGGGCTATGGGCCTCCGAAATTTTCATATAAAAACGCAAAGTTTTCTTAAATTTTTTTAATTTAGTTGGGTATATACATATCTACATATATGTATGAACACAGAGAAACTTTAGTTAGCGAAGCCGGTGTTTGTTATACCATAGAGGAGAAAATCTTTCAGTCCGGCCGAAGGCCTGCTATGCAGAGAAGCTTTACTTAGCGAAGCCGAAGAATTTTTTCATAAATTTTGCATATATCATAAGATTACTTCAAAACCTTTCAAATGATACCAATATTGTCTAAGTAAATTAAAAAATGTAGGAAAACATTGCATTTTTATACGAAATTTTCGGAAGTCCATAACTCGAAAACTATGCATTTCCGAGACTTTCACCATTTCAAATTTTCGTCTTATTTTTCAATTTTCTATCGATATGCGAAATTTCATCTCAATCGGAAGTGCTAAACTGTATTTGTTCCAAAATGCCTACTATGCGCTTCTCATACTTGCACCTAAGTAGGCTTAGTAAAGATCTCTAATGGTTGTTTTAGGTGCGATTTTTTTTTTTGTGCTTTTTAGTAAACTTTTGATGGTGTGCAGCATGTGTTACAAAAAAAATCGGTACTGATCCGTTTTGCTAGTGTAACGATTATGAAAAATATTCCATTTTTAGTAAAAAAAAATAGATTTTTATACAAATTTTTTTCGAAGTACTTTGCTGTGATTTTTTGTATCCTCCCATAAAGAATTGGGGGTATATTCACTTTGTAGTAATTAAAGGGCCCCCTGAGCTGCCATTTGTGGAATATGTGTAGCCACCGCCATTTGTCCACAATGACTGAAAACCTGTCCAATAAAATATTTTTTTTTTCAAATGAATGTTTTGGGCAGAACTGGCTCTAGTTCCTAGATTTTGGCTTCCAAATTAAAGTAATCAAATATTACTCCAAGTGTCAAGTGGTTAATATATGTAGATCTTCGCCAATATAAATTTGAATTTATCTTCACACCCATAATTTTTGAATGACTCAGAAGCCTTCATCATGTAGAAAGTTTTATAGCTATTATAGCATATAAAGTAGGGTAGGTCTACATGGGCCAAGCACGCCAATATATTCGTATGTTTTCAATGCATGAAATTTGGTTTCAGTGTTTCCAAACAAACGATAATAGTTAATACTCCTTATCCACCAAATTTCATTGAACCATTTTAATCCTTCACATTTCAAGACTTATTTTTTCTTGTAGATTTCTGTAGATTCCATTGGTCATCTTTTTTTATGGTAAAAGTCTGTAAAACTTCAATGTTAAAAAGTTTAGCAGTAGTATTTCTTTTTTATTAAATTTTGTTCTTTTTGTTTATTTATAAAATCTCTAGTAACATTTTAAAGATGAATTTAAAGTTCTTGTTTTGCGTAAATATTTTCTTGTCAGTTTTATTTAATTTTTTTTTTTTTTCAAAAACTGAAAGCTTTGAAACAGTTTGGGATTTTGTACAACATTATCTGCCTTTACATTATTATTTTATACATAATTCTCAATTTTCTTCTTCTACTGCAAAAACTTTTAATCAACATGAACGTCAAGTTTTTCATTTGACTCATTTTAAGTTCTCGTTTCTTGTATCCAATGGATTTCTAATTGTATAAAAGTGTAGAAAAATAAAATAGATTCATATCGAATATAATTTATTTGTTGCGTTAGTTATGTATGAGTTTCAAGGCCTGCTCTGCTTATTCTGGTGGGATTTTTGAAAATAATTTGTAATTTACAAATTGTGAATTCTCAGATGGTTTTCAGAAGTATGTGCATAAAGATAAGAGGTTTTTTGCTTGACCACCAACAAATAAATTGCATTTACCTATAAAATAGAATTGTGACAACAATATGTAAAATAAAAATTTCATAACATTTTTTTTCAATTTTATTAAAACTTGAATTTTAATTAAATATTTTGAAAGAAAAAAATATTAATCGTAAATTATGCTACAATGATTTCTAACAAATTCACTCTTTCTAAGTGGCACAATGTTGCAAATTCTCATGGAAAAGGCAAAAATGTTGCATTTTTTGTAGAAAAGAACATGTCTATGAATTTTTTTTAATTGCTAACCATAGCCAAATAAGTACTGGCGATAAACACTGCATATGCATGTAACTTCACGGCTTTGCCATATTTAGTTTCTAAGCACTTTTCCAAAAATTTCTGAGAATACTTTTGTTTTTTTTTTGTTTATTTTTAATTTGTGAAAGAAGAATCGGCACGATTAAAATTAAAAATTGAAGTGTTAAACAATTGTATAAAATTAACTGTTCTTAGAATCGCTTAGAAGTCTTTTACTCAATTGAAAAAGCAGTTTAAAAAAAAATTGCAAAATCAAAACAAAAGTTCTTGTTTTAGCAATAATAAAAAGAATGAAAATTTTGGTAAAAAGAAATTTTATTGTAAATTGAAATACAGGAAAAGTTTTCTGCTTTCTAATTCTATTCATCTAATTAAGAATCTTGAGAAAACTCCCTTTTAAAGCAAGAACAGTTTCCCTTTACAAAATCTAAAATACTGTCGATTCGATTGCAATAGTTGTTGTTGTTGTTGCAGCTGTTGCTGCTGTTGTTGCTTTTACCCACATGCTGTAAAAATATACATACGCGTACATTCGTTTATGCCATACATGGCCAAAGATGATTATGATAGCTTATGAAGGCAATTGTTTAGCTATGCTTGCCACACCATGTACGGCAGGCAGCTTCATTGCCATAAACTTCTTTTAGCTTTTCATTAAAAACAACAACAACAAATAACAGCTAAAGTTGTTGCTTTTTGCGTGGTGGTTTTGTTAATTTCTATTCATTTTAAAAGATGAGTGCAGCTGCAATGATTTAATACTCGCACCACTGGGTGTTCCAGCGCACGGCTTGGCTGACTATAAATGAGTGACTAAGAGTCTGCTGGCTGGGCTGGGCTGGGCCGGCTACGAGTAGTGGTAGTAGTAGTGCTGAAGGTGACGCTGCTGGCATGCCATCTAAGAATGCTGTTAGATTTGTGATCACTCTTTGAAAGCTCTGGCGTACAATTGACAGCAAATTAAACGCCTTGTGTCATCTTCTGATTTATTTAGTTATTTATATTTGTTTCTCTTCTTCTTCTTCTAAATTTTCAGAATAAAATATCTTTAACGCAAGTCATCAAAGAAGCCCAGTATAAAACACAAGATGAATTGGAAAAATTGTATGAAGAAATTCCAGAAAATCAAATCGATGAGTTGTACGACGTCAATCAAGTGGAAGGTAAGAGTGTGGCAATGATCACATGATCCCAATAATAATAATAATATATAACTTGTTTGCCATTCACTAAATAAAGCCTGCTCCAAGTTCACATTGACTTTAACCGGGCCCGACTTTACATCCCACAAAATTGAAGACCCCTTTAAGCGTTTAGGTCCCATTGCCATTTTTTCGGCCAGACGTCACTGGACCGCACCGCGTTGTGTCCGCCTGCAGAAAGGATCGTCTATTTATCATGATGGCACCCACTATCATTGCCATTGCCCCTCGCCAACCGATGGCCATGAAGTTGGCTGCAGTTTGTACAAAGAAGAAGTGGAAAGTTTCGGTTTTCATGTACAGGGTGATTCACCAGTTATGATAGCGCATGTGGAAATAAATTCTCTAGCAGATGTAAGTTCGCCAAGTGAAATATTAAATACAATTGCATTAGAAAATAATAATTTACTTTTTTTTCTCCCCCGCAGATGGGTGGCATTAAGGAGGGTGACTTTATCGTTGAAATTGCTGGCATCGATGTTAAATGGTATTTGCATCAACAGGTGGTACGTTTAATACAATCTTGCGGCACCACGTTGGAACTGAAAGTCATTACCCCCATGGATAGGAACTATTTAAAAGTGAGTGGTTCGATTTTAAAATATTTATAATTATTTTATAATTTATCCAGCCACCCTTATCGTGAATAACTTTGCCCTCGAAATTTTTCCCTTTTCCCTAAAATTGCAATCATGAAAAAACTGCCCCGTGAATGATTCCATGCTAAAAATTAAGTTCGCCTTATCGTGAATGATTTTTATACCGCGAGTTTTTGCACATTTCCCTTTAATTTATTCACTTATGTTGATTTCTTTTCTAAAAAAGAATGCTACATTTTTTGCACTTTTTAATGGAAAATGGTAACATTATGGCATTTGAAAATAGTGAATTTATTAGAAATTGATCTACCATCTGTTATGAAGATGTGTTTTATTTTAAAATTGCTTCTAAATGTGGTTTTTCAGAACAAAAAGTGACAAAATGTTACATATTTTCCAGAAAAGAAATCATCGCCATTAGTTTTTGGTGGGGAATAGAGTAGAAAATGTAAGTATTTTCTATTATAATTCGAATATTAGAGTTTACCGTTAATAGACACAAACTGATATTTTCGCAACAAATCCCAGCATCTTTTTATTTTAGGAGTAAAACCAGCGCTCAGGGGATGACCCCTAAATATGCAATGCATTGCGCCGGAGCTGAAAAGTAGGGCAGTGTATTGAGGGAACAGATGAGGAGAGATGAGAAGATAGATAATACTTTGTAGCAGTTTGAACCTTTTTACTTCGCCGGCTAATTTTTTGCTATAAGGTCGACGAAGGAGGGTATTGTTCCTGTGCTCTTTAGTACATGATTGTGTCAGTCGCTGCCAGTTATTCAGTGATCAGTGCAATGCCGTCATCACTGCAACAGGCTGACAACAACTAACACAATACATGCACTAATGCTGATCAGAAGAAGTCGCCACAATATTCATGACTGAGCGCGGTGTTGAACTCAGGGCCCTGCGCTTCATAGTCTCGTGTTCGTTCTACTACTTCAGCCAACAACACTAAACACTAAGAATATTTTTAATTTGTTTAATTTGTTTTCTTCTTTTACTACTCGCCATACTTTTTAATTTTTTTTTTTAATTATTGCACAAATGTAAATTTTTCAACATAAATTACATATTTGATTTTTCATATTGTTTTCAGCTTCTTCTCATTTCTACATCACGGTACCATTTTCCCCTTCGAGTAGAATAATAATTTCACATGAAGAAAAATTCCATTTTCCATTTGCTACTCACGATAGACAGGGTTTTTTTATAAAATATATATTTTTATTTCTACACATATTTCGTTACACTGTGAAAAGTATATCAAGCTTATAAAATGCCTATTTGATAAATTTCCACAAAAATTACTTAAGCAGTTTATAAATATAAAGTATTATAATTGTTTGAAAAATTGCTTTACAAAGTAAATTTTCAAAGTATCGTTGCACACATGTCGAAGGGATAACCATATGGCATTGTAAAATAAAACAACGACATACAAGATACAATAATACCATAATATTTGTAAATTAAAAAAATTTATTTTAAAATATATCTTAAAACTATAAACTTAAACTCTTCTTTTTTGCAGCCTTTATCATCAAAAGGTTCGATTTCCACATTATCTGCCGCCAGTTCATCGGGTGTTTCATCTGGCTCCTCCAGTCCCACTGGTACAACAACAAAACCGAAAATTCGTTGCAAATCTACGTCAAAAACACGTGTCGGCAGTGTTTCATCCAGCTCTTGGAATCCGTTTCGGCGCACACCCAGTTTAGCTAAAATATTTTAATCAAACTTTTATCTTTGGAACATTAAGCAAATAATTTAGAAAATATCAGTGGCCATTTAAAAAAAACAAAAAGTAATATAAAAGAACAAAAACACAACAAAAACGTAATTTTCTGTAAATTAGTTTTTAATATTTCTTTTTTTACTTTTTAAGCTTTTAAAATACCTATTTAACTGCATTTCTACACAAATTCTTATTTGTAATAATTGTAAATATAATTTTTAACTAAAATATGTATGTAGCTGTAATTTCCTGAAGCTTTTAAAAATAATTTCCTTTTATTCAAACGTAAAAAGAAAAACTATTTTCTTAAAAAAAATCACCTGTTAATTTAAAATTAAAATTATGTATTTCGATTTAGTCTTTTGTAAAATGTTGGTAGAGAAATTAGAAAACCTTTAAACTGGCGCTAAAAAGTTAATAATCAAAAGTTTTGTTACTTAAAATGATGCGCGACTTAACTCGATTGCACTGTGTTAGCTTAAGAGTATGGAATTCGCGTATTGCACTAGAGTGAATGCCATAAACTCAAGTTAAATAAAAAGAAAAAAATGGGCAAAATCAACTCGAAAGCGTACTTGAATCCCTGTTTCAATCAAATTGTTTGTTGATATTTTTTCCGCTAAAGCTTAACTTGAAAATTTAATCATTTTATAAATATATTACTTTTAATATGTGTGTATGTATTTGTAATTTTTTGTTTTATTTTTAAGCCATATATGTATATTTATATATATATTTTCAATAAAATAAATGTGTATATTTTACTAAAGTGAAAATGTTTTATTTAGTTGTGCAGTTGAATTGTTTGCTTAACAAAACAAAAAACGTGCAGTTTTTATTGCATATCTGTTGAAACAATCGAAAGCATACTTTAAGGGTGAGCAGGTATTAATGTCACCCTGTAGTTATGATTAACCCCCCAAAGTATGCTTTGAATTTCCGGCGCATTTAAAAATATTTTTCCAAATTAGCTACTTGCTGATTTTTCTGCTGTTCTGGGTGCCTGGTATTTTACTTGCATTTGCAAATTGTACAAAATGGCCAGTGTTGCCGCAACCAAAATTATTTTTTTTGCTCTATAAATACAAAATCACCGAATTTCATACAAATCACATACAATACAATATTTTATGTAACAAAATGACTTGATATCATTGAAAATTACACTTTTTGGGGAGAATAAGACTGAAAGGCTTTATACAGAATATTGTACATGTAATTAATTGAATTTGGCAGAAATTATCATACAATGCAATAGTATTTTAGGTTATTGCTCATATGTATAGATAAGAAAATGCCAGAAATTTTGCATTTTAAAGCTTGGACTGTATACCGAAGCGATTTGGTATATTTTACTTAAACTGCAGCTTAAAGGAAAAAATGAATTGTTACACAATTTATATTTAATTTTTGCATTTTATTTCAAGGAAATCTTAAAAAATTTTTAATTATTTTCTAATAATAGTTTTTTTAATATATTTTTATTAAAAATTTTAATTATTTTGTAATTTATTAATAACTGAGGTCAACTTATTTATAATTTTTTTTTATATCACTATTTTCTGGAAAAAAATTGGAAAATTTTACTTTTTTTAAATTTTAACTTAAAACTGTATAAACTTTGAGTGTATAATGCTTTTTTTTTTGTTTTTTTTTTATTTTAATATTAAAATTTCTGTTTTTAATATACAAGAAGAAGGTTTAAGCTAATCGGATAAAATTGGACTTCCCAGGTAAAAAAAGTTAAAATTTTATATTTTTCTAGAGGAAAATCTACCTAGAAAAAATACTTTTTATTACATCAAAACTAGCGGAAATTTATGGCGTAGGTGTCTCACCCTGAGGTATCGTGGCTCCGCCCCCTTTGAAGCTATAAGTCATCTAAGCTTTAACGCTGCAATACCTCTTAAAATGGTTTAGGAAATTTGATTACAGAATTATTAGTAGTTTTTCAAAATCTCCTGCTGTGTGTCGCGACCTTCGTTTTCGTTAACTCCTACCCACTTCGCTTATACGATACGACGAAGTTTTTTTCTCTTATACTCTTAAAAATATACCAAATATTGGAACGCCGATTTCACAATTTTTTTTTTCTTTTCTTTTTTTGTCGTTTATCTAACTGCACGATTTTGAGTTTCAGAGATAGATGATTCGATTTGAGTTACGATCGAAAGGGCAGCTTCTAAAAGAACATACAAACATTATATAAATAATAATAAAATAAAAATACCAACTAAAAAATAATGACATTTTTAAAAATTAACGCTCAAATACAATTTCAAATATTAAATTGCCACTAAGAAATATTTCATGTTATTTGTGAGATGAATTTTTCAAGCAATTAAATTAATTTTCACTTGATTTTTCTTAAGAAAAAAAATTATTATAAAGCTAATTTCATAAAATATTTCATCAGGTCAATTTAGTAAAAAATTTCTATAAACTTAAAAATTAATAGATTACAAAAATAATTAAAATTATATTTAATAAACATAAAAATTAATCAAGGCAGCCTTATGACGACTTCTTTTCTAAAAAACATGTTGCATTTCTTTTATTTTATTTTTTTTTTAAGGCAGCAATTTTAAAGCAACAGCAGATTTTTTAAACGAATTCAATATGTTTTTTAGAAAAGAAAAATTTAAATAAATGAGTTTCATACAAATGGATTTTTGTTTTTTTTTTTAATAATTTTTAAATGATTTTTATTAAAGACTTTTCATTTAAATTGGTTTTTTACTTGTTTTTATAGTTTTTTTTTTTGTTTGTTTGTTTTTTGTTTTACACATTTATATTTTTATGCATACATACATTTAAGGATACAATATAATAATAATTAATATTAATATATATTTAATATTGTTGTAATAATAATAATAATAATAATATAATATAGAGCTATTATATGTATTTGTTTGTAAACTTATGGGCTAAAAAACAGACACATTTATATGATTTATTTTTTATTGAGTGTTTTTTTTTTTAATATTTTTCGTTAAAGTTTTTCTCTTTTTTTTTTAATATTTTTTTTAAGTTTTCTGTGTAAACATTTATGAAAAAAAAAAAACAAATTAATTATTTTGCTTTTTTTAATTTTTTCACTTTTTGAGTTAAAAAATGTTTCTAAAAATTTTGGTTGGTTTGGGGATATTTATTGTTAATTTGTTTTTAGTTAAATTTATTTATTAGTTAATTTTTTTTATTAAATTGTGTTTGTTTAAATTTTTTACAGCTTAGAGTTGTCTGCAATTATCGAGTAGTTTCTATTAAATTGTAATATTTATTGATGATTTTATTTGATTTCTTTTTAAATTTCTTGTTATTATTTTTAATAATACTGAAAATACGACTAGACATTTATATAAATATATAAGATTTTTTTTTACTTGTCTCAATCTTCATTAATTTTACCGTTGGGGTTTAATTTCACATTATTTTAAATTTTTATTTACTTTTTTTAAATGTTTTTCGCTATTAAAATTTAGTTTGTGGCCTGAAATTGGTCGCTAAAATAAAATAACTTAAAAATCGTGTGAATTGTTTATGTGGTTTCTTTGATAGAAAAAAAAAGTTTTTTTTATGATTATAACGGCCACCAAAGCAATTTGAGCGATATATATTTTTTCAATATTAATCTAATTAAAAACGTTTTTTTTCTGTTTTACTTTCATAATATTTTCCAATTAATGCGTTAACAGGAATCTGCTCCAAATTTTGTTTATACGTAAAACTAGTTTTTGTTTTTATTGTGATTTCTTAAAAGTTCAGTTCGAACATGTTCCTGTTTTAAAAATCTAATGTTTTCTAAGATTTTATTTAAAAAGAAAAATTACAGCTAAATGTATGCTAGTGTTGGAAAAACATATTCATTTTAGCATAATTTTAGGTTCAACAATTTCTAACTAATAACAAAATCAATAGGTTTTAATGTTTAATATCCTGAAAATATGCTACTTTTTAGATATTTCATTATGTATTATACGATAACATTGAAATAATGTTAATATATATTTTTTTTGTTAAATTTAAAAACAATAAAAAATTTAAAAAAGAAAAGCTTTAAAAATAATGCATTAAGTTTTGATTGGTAATAAATTTTTGTTGGCCATGTCTCTTAAGGCAACTTGCGACGATGTGTACCCAATTGCACAATGTACTCACTGTAAATTCCTGAAATTTTTACAAAAGTGAACACACACTCATGTTCGTTCATATCATTTGGAAGCGAATAATTTTAAACTTTTCAGTTGCATTAAATGAACTAAAAAAACATTAAGTTATAAAGAAACATCACATCAATATATTTCATATACTTTTAGGAGCAAAAACTAAATAATTAAAGCCCATATATCGTCAATTAAAATGCAAAAAAGCGTAAGTGGTGAAAAAAATTTCAAAATTACTTTCATGTTGGGAAGTAACAAAAAAAAAATGCATCATAATCAATAGAGAAATTATTCTGAAATTTCCGCCAGTTACTGTCTCCCGGATTTTACGTGACGATATGTTGGCTTAAAGTGGCACAACAATTTTCTAAAAGCGTGTAAAAGCTAAAGAGTCTGGCGAATTGGAAAATATACAACCACAACACAGAGTTGAATTCTGTATTTTGGTTTCCCAAAAAACGAACAACGAAACAACTTTTCGGATTGAAATCATCTTGCGGAAAACGTTGTTCCAGTTTTCAACGTACTAGTTCTATTTCTGGTACAAATTTATAATCGTACAAAATATCCTGGCTCGCGACAGTTAAAAGGAGGGGGAATATGGAAGCAGACTACAGCTTGTAACAGGGCACTTTTCGACATCTTTACGTGCCTCAGCAGAGGTTTGTTCAGTCTCTTAATGGATACACCCTACAATCACAGACTCAAGCACCGATACCGGCGTTTATTCAACTCTACGAGGGATTTCTAAAAGTCGCCTGGTACTTGTCATTCCAATCCCTTTCGAACCAGTCACGTGATCTGTCTTGTGGCATGTTCTCTTCCCTCTGGGTAATGTTTAATTCCATTATAAAAGATTTCATTGCGGAAAACTGTTTTCTTTCTTGTTTTCTGAGAAATCAAAATACAGATTCAATTGCGTTTCCAAAAGGAATCGGATTCTGTGGATGGTTGAGGAGCCAATATGCGGAATAAACTCCGTTTCCGTTTCTGTGATAACTTTTTAACTTCAGTAAAGATTATGCTATAAATCTCAACATGTGACATTTGAGAGGAAACTTCAACGTCAAGCGCAAGATACTAAATTTTTTTTAATTAATTCTGCTTCGAGGGACAGAGAGTGAGAGAGAGAGAGTTGTAATACCAATTAGCATGCTTAATCATGTCTTGTCCAGGACAAAAACAGTCTGGATATCAGAATTATTTCAATGTAAGCATGCTGGCAGATAGTTTTGATGATGATTTTGCAGCGACTTGTATCTTCAGGGTGGGTTTAAACATATTTTAAAGAAAATCTTGCAAATAAATGCTTATTTACGGCTTCTAAAAATAATTTTTTTTTTTGCTGCGCTTGTGGTTTTAAACGGGTTTCTGTCATCCCACTTTAAATTTGGTTTATAATCAAACCGGTTTCGGGTATATGTCATCTCCAGTAATCTCTTTCTTACTAAATCATTGCACAAGTATTTCTCTAGCTTTTCGTAAGGCCTATCAATAATAAATAATTAATGTCTGTGCGCCTCAACAACTATTGCCGCCATTTTTCCACCATCTACGCAATGAAAATCAGTCTCTCTTCTTTAACTGCTATCGCTGTTACAGACCAAATGGGAAAAATGACAAGTAATTACAGATTTTGATGTAGAGCTGCACAAGCTAATGGCATTTAGATTGTGTATATCTACTTCTCTCTCTCTCTCTCTCTCTTTTTGTTCTCTTGTGTGTCTCGCTAACTTTCAGGTTCTCCTTGTATCTCTTCCTCGAACCTTGTTTATTTGTGCCTTTTTGTCTTTCTATTTGAGTTCCTTCATCAATCATCTTCTGCCACTTCCCGTTTTTCCAAAGTATTCGTAATTAAATGCCCTCTCATTATATAGCCTTGAGAGGGGCTGCAGTTGCTTGCAGATGTTGTCATTAAATTATGCCCGGCAATACTTCCTCCAACAAAGACTTCATATTTTTATTAAATCACCGTTTATCTTGTCCAGATGGTTTATTGTTTTTAGTTAAATAATTTTTTCTTTAAATTAGTATCGGTGGGGACTTTTGATATTTTTTATTTGTAAACAGCATATGTAAAACATTTGGAGATTTTTGGTTTAAAGCTGGCCATATTTATTTGTGGTACACTTTTAAGTACCTCCTCGTCCAGAAATATGGATGAAACGTGTATGTTCTGAAAGGTAATTTTATGTAAATTTGCACAATATATATATTTTTTAAAAACTCTTGGCATAAAATGGGTGAAAAAGCGTTTAAAATTTGCTTTAACAGTGAAGAGGCGAAAACGATCAAACACGATAAGGGCGCATGATTAACGAATTGAGTAACTCCCATGATTTTATGATTTTAAAAGATTTCAGCCACTCTTCATTGTTTGTTGTTGTTGTTTTGCTTGAAGATAAATATATTTGTTAAATTTTTTTTAGTGTTTATTTTAGATACAATTTCTGAGAAACTTATGAGATTTTTTATATTTAAATTTTATTTGCCATTTGTTTAAAAATATGTGAAAGTTATCCGGCCATGTGATGGAAATCGCTTATCGCATGAAATAAAGCGTTTTCGATTTGAAGTCACAAAATTGGTGTGCTGGAGGTCGCAATCGCTCAAAATCGTTCAAAAGAAATTGGCGTTTTTCAAGTCGCATGTGATTCGAAAATCGTGCGATTCACAGCACATACATGATTATCTTTTTTATTTTTATTTTGGTAATTTATTTTATTAATTATTAAGATCGAGGCCGTTTTTTATATAAAATTAAAAACGAACTCGATTTTAATAAATAATAAAATAAATTACCAAAATATGTGAACTTTAAAATAATAAATTATGTATGAATTTTTATTAGTCGAACTTTCTTATGTAAATTGTTAATTTTTTCGACGGTCTCAAGTTCAAATCTACAAGACTGCAAATCATTTTTTATTAATAAATTAAAAGTTAACAATTTACTTTAAAATAATATTTATACGAAAATTATTTTTGCACTTTTACACTTATCTTTCTCCTTCAAATTCGATAATTTGTAATAGATTAAGCCGAACTTTTCTTTAATCTCTAACAAAACGCCAAATTTGAAGACGAAAAACGTCAAAGACATTAAGTGGAATTTTTCATAAATAAGAGCAAATAAAATTTATATAAAAAAAAATCCTATAATTTTCCACAAATCGGCAGTAAATCAATGACCAAAAAAAAACCAAACATTCATAAAAAATAAAATGTATTTGAAAACTATTTTAAGAAGATTTTGTATGAAAATTTTAGAATAAAAAGCATTTCATACACATTTTAAATTTTATGAATGCGAGGGATAGTGTTTGTTAGTAGAGTTTCAAGGAACTGCACCAAAAATTCAATAGAAATTCAAACTTAAATTATTATTCCGCATTTACGAAATACCCATTCATTTACATTCGGCCTGATTGTGTAAGGCGTTGGCGGTTACGCCGAAGACGTTTTTTGTACAATATTAAAAAAAACATACATGCAGTTTTCTTTAATCTACTACGAAATACGATAGAGCCGTAAACGCCAACGTCTTACACAATCAGGGGCATTATTTAAAATTTAGAGGAAAGATTGCTGTAAATGTATGTGTTGGCTTAACGAAGCAGCACTCGTAAGTATGGATCTCAGCAGGATTACTGTGTAATTCGTGGTGCAAGCAACTAATTTCGAATTGCCATTCGATCAGTTTTCTTATCGAACCGAATTTCGCAGTAGCCCCCGCCAGCAGTTTGACACATTGCACTTGCCAAAATAAAATTAAAATTGATTTTATACACAACCGCTCTGTCAGAGAGAAGGGTAGTAACTGGGCCTAACTTTATCGTTTCATACGCACGCGCGCCTTAAAATTATCACTGATATACTTTTTTTAATATGTAAATTATCATGATTATTTTTTATAAGTTTTATTTAATTTTTTGAATTAAAATTTAAGATTTATTTAGTATAAAATAAATACAAAAAAGTATTTAAAAATATAAATATTGTAAAAAAAAACGATAAATATTAATTAGTTCAATAATATATTATACGAGTAAGAAGGAAAGAAAAGATAGAAAATATATATAGTAGATTTTTTACAGAAAGTGTAGATAGAGTAGAGTAGAGTAGAGTAGAGTGAGTAGAGTGTGTAGAGTGTTAAGTATAGAATAATATAGAGTATGACGATAATTTGAACTTGTTTTATTTTCTTTAATTACTCTTTTTTTGTTGTTTTCTTTGTTTTTGTGCAATTCGAAAAAAATTTTGTATAGAATAAATTTTGTTAAAAAATGTTTTGTTAAAATTGTTTTCTTTATATATATATTTTTTTTTATGATTTAAATATGTAATGATTATATGTTAGTGTGTGCGCTGTCGTATTTTCTATATATACAATATATATAAAAATTATTTTGTCAATTTCAGTTTCTCTGTTTTCTATTTGAAATAAATTTGTTTAATCACAATAGTTGTTTTATGTTTATTTTTTAGTGTATAAAAAAAAGTAAAAGCTAAAGTAGTTAATTTACAGGAAATTTCTTAAAACTTGTTCTAGAATGCAAATAAAAAAAAGGAAGCAGTTTGATGGCAAATTTCCAAGCACTATTGAACTAAAAATATTTTTTTTATTCTGCCTTATTACCGTTCTCGAATCGACTCGAGTGTTTGTAATAGATTAAAGAAAAATCTTGAACTTTTCTTTAATTTATTACGTTATTTCGAGTCGAATCGAGAACCGTAATAAGACCCATTAATACTCCTATATTCATAAAAAGTAAAATGTATGTGAAATCTATTTTAAAAAAATATATGAAAAATTTTTAATAAAATGCTTTTCAAATTCATTGTAAATTTTATGACATTATTTTTATATCGTAGCATTTTTAAAACTTAAATGTACGCTTTTATATCAAAATAGATTTTTTTTAGCAATAAAAATTCTTTTTTGCTTCAAAATATGTATCTTAATTTAAATATTAAGAAAATTTTTAAACTAAAAAAAAATCTATCGCCAAAAAATCTTTGGCAACTTTCCAAGTTGTGATTTAAACCAAAAAATTTATCATTTATAATAAAATTAGTAAAATTAGTTGAAAATCGTTAAAGAAACAATTGCTAAATTTGAAAAATCTACTGAAAATTTTACAAATAAAAAAAATATATCACAAACCAGCTTCATTTTGTTTTCCTTAAATTTATTTAAATGAACATATAAATTTAATATAAGCAAAATAGTTACGAAAAAGATTAAAAAATGTTTAAAACTGATAAATAAGCAATAATATGCTGTAAAATGCAAAAAATGCATAAAAAAATAATTACTAAAATTTTTAAATTTTTACTTATAAATAAGTAATTTTTGTAATTTTTTTCAATCAAAATTTTCACTTAAATAAAGAGGAAGAAAAACTTTGATCTGCTATATTAATAAAAAACATGTTGTGGACTTGAAGAGTGCTTTAAAATAAATTGTCTCTTAAAGCACACTTTAAGAGCAAATTTGTATTTGTGAATACCACACTATAAGTTTATCTTATATATGTATATAAAAAGAAGCATAAAGTGATCTCAAGCTCATTATTTTAATACTTTTTGCTGGGACTAATTGTATAATTTATTTTTCCAATTCTGTTGACTGACCCAAAAAAGAAAAAATACACCGAAATTTAATGGCAAATTAGAATAGACTAATTAATAGTTCTTTTCTTGCATTCTAGAACTAGTTGCACAACCAATTACATTTTCCTTTGAATACTTTTAACTTGTTGACTTTCGCAAACACACAAAACATAAAAAAGATTTAAAAAAAAATAAAACAGTTCTGAATTTTTAGCTTAAAATAAGTTTTTTACTACGAATATAATTCGTATCTTTGGTATAAAAAGAGAAAAAAAATATGTATAAAATATAAAATAAAAGAAAGAAGTAAAGTTAGTTTTAAATAGCAAAAGAGTAGAAAAAAAATTATTTCACAGTTGTTTCTTTTTTTTTTTAATATATATTTCTATTTTCTTTTAAGTATTTAAGATTAAAATAAATACAATATTTCTCAGAGATTATTTTTCATTAGTTCTTAACTTAATTATAAGAGAAAGTTTTCTTTTATATTTAAAAGTAAATGTGTATGTACTTATACAATAAAATTAAAACAAATAATTGTAAAATTCGTAGCAGCCTATTTTTCTTTTTTATTGTTTGTTGTTTTATATGTATAAGTATATATATTTTTTTATTAATCTGTGCGCATGATTTGCATTTCATTATTTTTCTTTCTTTTTTTGAATTGAGTTCCTTTTTGTGTAAATTTGTTTAGTATTTAAAATATTGTTGCCAGATGAACGATGGGGCCTGCCAGATAAAAAGTTTTGTTGGTATAAAAAATTAAAAAAAAAATATTATCAGCCTTTTACAGAAACACTTCGACCATGTGCCATCTTCCGAGTTCTCTTTTTTTTTTGCTAGCAAAAAGTTTTAAAATTTCTTTCAAAACAAAATATGTATTGAAATAAGTGTTTAACTTCGTGGACATAAAGAAACAGACAAAATTGGTATTAAAACTGAATAAGAGTATGCGAGTGACAGATATTTTAATTTTGTTAAAAAATTCCATAAAATATTTTTATTCCATCAGTTTGCTTTTTAGCAGCAGCAATTCACAAGAAATACATTGAAGTAGTAATCTGTGTTTCATATACTAATTAGATTAAACAGACTTGTGTCTGCCATTGTTTTTCTACAGGATTTGACATTTGGCAGCGGACACTTAACTTAAAGTTCGTAATGAAGGAATTTTTTCGAATTCGAAATCGTCATTTTGTAATAGATCAAAGAAAATTTCTTTGGTTTTTAGGAAAATATCTTTTTGCTATAGCAATATTTCAATAAATAAAATTTTTGAATAGTAACTTTTCAAAAAAGTATTCTTTTAAAAATATCCTAAATATTTTTCTTTGAGTACTTTTTAAAAAGTAGTTCTTATACTAGTAAGTAATTTTTTTGAAGTGCTTTTTAAAAGTACTAGTTTCTTTAAATGCAATTTTTTTGACAATAACTACTTTTTTAAAAAGTACCTTTTTAAAAATTACTTTTTTAAAAATTACTTTTTAAAAAAGTACTTTTTTAAAAGTACTTTTTAAAGGTAATTTTTTAAGAAGTACTTTTTAAGAAGTACTTTTTAAGAAGTACTTTTTAAGAAGTACTTTTTAAGAAGTACTTTTTTAAGAAGTACTTTTATAAAAAGTACTTTTTTAAAACGTACTTTTCTAAAAAGTACTTTTTTAAAAAGTACTTTTCTAAAAAGTACTTTTCTAACAAGTACTTTTTTAAAAAGTACTTTTTTAAAAAGTACTTTTTTAAAAATTACTTTTTTAAGAAGTACTTTTTAAAAAATTACTTTTTTAAGAAGTACTTTTTTAAAAATTTCTTTTTAAGAAGTACTTTTTTAAAAATTACTTTTTTAAGAAGTACTTTTCTAACAAGTACTTTTTCAAAAAAGACTTTTTAAATATTACTTTTTTAAGAAGTACTTATTTAAAAAGTCCTTTTCTAACAAGTACTTTTTAATAAGTACTTTTCTAACAAGTACTTTTCTAACAAGTACTTTTCTAACAAGTACTTTTTAATAAGTACTTTTTTAAAAAGTACTTTTTTAAAAAGTACTTTTTTAAAAATTACTTTTTTAAGAAGTACTTTTTAAAAAATTACTTTTTTAAGAAGTACTTTTTTAAAAATTACTTTTTTAAGAAGTACTTTTTTAAAAATTACTTTTTTAAGAAGTACTTTTCTAACAAGTACTTTTTCAAAAAAGACTTTTTAAATATTACTTTTTTAAGAAGTACTTATTTAAAAAGTCCTTTTCTAACAAGTACTTTTTAATAAGTACTTTTCTAACAAGTACTTTTCTAACAAGTACTTTTCTAACAAGTACTTTTTAATAAGTACTTTTTTAAAAAGTACTTTTTTAAAAAGTTCCTTTTCAAAAAGGACTTTTTTTAAAAGTTCTTTTTTTTAAAAGTTCTTTTTTTAAAAAGTATTTTTCTAAAAAGTTCTTTTTAAAAAGTACTTTTTCAAAAAATACTTTTTTCAAAAAGTACTCTTTTCAAAAAGTACTTCTTTCAAAAATTAATTTTTTAAAGTACGTTTTAAAAAAATGCTTGTAAAAGGAGTTTCTAAAAAAGTACTATAAAATATGTAATTTTCGAAAAAGTACCTTTTTAAGCTAGTACTATTTTACTGTACTCTTCGGCAAAGTACTATTTACAGTACTTTTAGAAAAGGTACTAATTACTGTATTTAAAACACAATAATTTTTCCAAAAAATACTATAATTTTTCAAAAGTACTTTTTGAAAAGATTCTTGTAAAGAAAGCAATTTAAAAAAAAATTATATTTTAAATTAAATCGTTTTTAATTTAATATTTTAATAATCTATTTTATTACCATTCTCGAGTGTTTGTAATATATTAAAGAAAAATCTTGTATTTTTCTTTAATTATATCTGTCGGAAAAGTCTGCAAAGAAACGACTTTAGGATAAATTATTTATAAAGAGAACTAAGTAAAAGTGCACTTTTTCAGACCTATTTACTGTGAACGACCTTGAGAAAATTTACATGGCATCCAGATACTATTTTTTTTTTGCATGGCATCCAGATACATACTAACTTTCGAAGAAACCTCGTCTGTGGTAAATTTTAAATAACTGAATAGAGTATCCTAAAACGATGGAGTGTGATAAATTTTCGATGTAAAAATGTGGGTATTTTCAAATTTTCATGAAAATGAAAATGCAATGGAACAGAAAACGTCTAACTAGCGATGAGATGTTTAGCCTAAATATACGAAAATCAATATTACTAAACTGTTTTTAACTTAATTTTAGCAAATAAAATTAAAAAAAAGTCATTGAAAAAGGACCAGCATACATCAAGCCGTTAAAAATGATTTTTATGCGTTAAAATATTCGATTTAAAGAAATTATGATAAAATTTTGACAACGAAACTAAAACAAATTCTACTAAAATTGTTACTTTTGATACATTTGATTTCAATTCTTAAATTCTAGATTTCACTACAAGTTTTTTTTATTCACTACTAATTATTTGATGCAATGTAATTTAATTTATTTTTATATGTAACTTTTCATTCTATAAGTAAGTTAAAATTTTACTAAAATGTTTTTTTTTTTATATTAATATTTTGTCCGTATTTTGTGTGGGTGTTTTTATTTAGCAATTTAAAATATTTTGTCGCTTTTTTCAAATTTCTTTAAATTTTCTACTACTTTCGATTTTTAATTTACAAACGAAAAGTAAATATGTATGTACGTGCCTTTGTTGTTGTTATAATGATTATAATAAATATGTTGACTACCATGCTAAAAAATATAAACATTTATTTACTTATTGTATTTTTGTAACAATTATTTAATTAAAATTTTTTACGAGGGAGCACAGGAGGAGGACAAAATA
Organism: Linnaemya tessellans; assembly: GCA_951800035.1. Lineage (NCBI taxonomy): Eukaryota > Metazoa > Arthropoda > Insecta > Diptera > Tachinidae > Linnaemya > Linnaemya tessellans. Next base: position 41,188,010 of record OX637536.1, on the reverse strand, counting down.
AATGCAATTAAGTGATCGGGAGGAAAAAGGGGGCAAGATAAAGGCTAATGAAAATGATAATTAAATAACCTCACATAGCACAACAACAACAACAAAATATTTTATACACACAAGAAAAATTACAATTTGTCCAAGGACAAATTAAAAATATTAAACAAATCCGCATTAGCCACGAAATAAAATTATAATACTTTTAAATATTCGAAAAGTTTTTTATGAGTATGACAACATATTAAAATTCCGAAGTTGTTTCATAGAACACAAGACTCTAGAAATAACATTTCGGTTAAAAACATTCTGTTAGCATTTCGCTACAACTTTTATAGCACATCAACCAGTCAAAAACTGTTTTCAAACTTGCCTAAGTGATTTCAACAACAGCTGATTTATTTAATATGGCAAATCGCAAGATTTGACAAGTGATTTGACAATCATAAGCAATTGAGCAAGAGTTTTTAAGGGTATTACGCACAAAAAGTAAATACTTAGAAAAAAAACTGAAACGGTGAAAAGTTATCCTTTAAAACGTTTTTTTTTTCAAAAAGGCAAATTGTTTTCTAAGCGATAATTTTATGTTGGGCACAACTGAAAATTACCTTTTTGTAAACTTTTTAAAATGCACAGTGTCGGCTATTTTTCATAAAAGTTATTACCGATTATTATTTATGGAAAATCTATTTTTGAAGTTTTTTTTTTTATATAGTTGCCAATATGTATTTCATATGTATTAAAAAAAAGTACTGAAAATTCTAATTTACACAGAAACCCAAATCTTGTTATTACCGATTGTAAGAGATATTTTTAGAAGCAAGGAAGCCTGCTAATTTATTTGAAAATAATTTTTTTTTTATAATTTCTTCTTAAAGTAAATTTTTTAAAGTATTTATTCAAAACAACATTTTTAAAAGCTTATTTAAGGAAAATCTATTTTTGCGGTTTTTTTTAAATATAGTTGCCAACATGTATTTTATATTAAAAAAAAGGTACTGAAAATTCTAATTTACACATAAACTTGATTGTAAGCGAAAAAAAAATTAATATGTTGAACAATACAAAAAAATCGTGTTGTATATAGAATTTGAATTACTCAATAATATATTGATTACGAAAGAAATTCGCGAATTTTTCGATAAAAAATGATACGAGTGAGTATTAGTAAAAGTTGAAGAGAATATAAAATTTATGTTCAGACTCCAGCAAAAAGCAATTCGTTAACAATTAATACTTTTAAGTTTTGCAAATATGCAAATGTTAAGCATAAATCTAGCGAAATAAAATGTTTAAATAGTGCCCACTGACATACAAGAAGATATATACTATAGTAATTAAAAATAAATTTTTAAGAAAAACTAAATTTAAAAGATCATTGTTGAGTTAAGAAAATCAATCACATAATAAAAATTCAAATAATTAAACGTTGTTGAATTATGGACATGGGAATTATGAAAGAATAAAACGAACTGAAGAATTTATTAAAAAAAGGAAAACTTTTCTTTAATAGTTTCGAAAACTTATAAAGATATTTTATGCACGTATGCTTGTTTATATTGCACTGGAAATTGTAATATTATCTATACAATTGGAAGTTTTTGTTGCTGCGGCATAGATACACGAATGTATATCCATTTGATTTATGCCAAATTTATTTCCACTACATCGTTATTCATTCTATTAAAATACATTCAAGAGCAATAATTTAATAATTAAGGAAGTGATCCATCCATCCGTATGGTTTATATTGTAGAAAAAACTTTCCTTCTGTTTATTTAACAAGTTTGATAATTGCAAAAACAAATTTAAAATGAAATCTATAAATAACAACCTACTTGTTTGTTATTAATTTTAAACTACTTTAAATTATATGTATATATTTTTATTTTCATTATTATTTTATTATCGTTATTACTACATTATTATTTTTATTTTATTATTATTATTTTATTATAGTAATTACTATATTATTATTTTTATTTTATTATTATTATTTTATTATTATTATTTTATTACTATTATCATAATTTTATCTTTATTATTGTTTTATTATTTCATTATCATGATTATTATTATGATTATTTCTATTATGATTATAATTATTTTGTTATATAGTATGTATATGGTTTAAATAATTTAATTTTAACATGCATTCATCGGGCAACAACATTTTTGTTTCTTTTTTTCAAGTATTTTTTTTTAACACCAAAAAGAAAAAAAGAAAATTATAATAAGTATTATATTGAAAATTCTATTACATCTACATACACACATTTGCATATATACAATTAAAATTAAAATTAAATTCAAAAAATTATAAAAAAAACTTATTGCGTAATTTCTTAAACATAAAAAATAATCAATGCTGTTTCTGCAATTTTATTTTCCTTAACGTTAGACAACAACAAACGGGATATTGGGTTGGAGATAGAGGGGCAAGACAGAGTGTTTGCTTTTTTTGTTTTTTAGTTTTTTTTTGTAGAAAAAAGAGGAGGGAAAGATCAGTTTTCAAAGAATTATATAGTTACGAATTTCACATTTATGACGCTTACAAATTACAAAATTATAACATCAAATGAATTAATTACACAAGAGACACACATACACACTCTCTGTCGCACACACACATACAAACACACAAATATTAGTTGAATTTGTTCACATATAGAATAATGTACGTACATATAAATAGCAAAATTAATTCCTTGCTAAATATATTGTACTTACATACATACATACATATGTGCATATATGTAAATGTAAATGTATGTACATATATGAAAAATAATGAAAATAAAAAAAAATCTTAAATAACTACTTTTAAAATCATAAGAATTAAACACACACACACACACACAAAAGTTATTTAAAAAACTAACCTCTTTCGTTTTGTTTTTGCCTTTCGGTTTATGGTAAAAAAAGGTGAAGAGTCCAGAAAAGTTTGGTTTGATGTGGGACTGTTGTTTCTTAACGATAAAGAGAACTTAGTTGTGTTTGTTTCAATTCTGGTTCTTGTATGCGAGGAGGAGTTTAAAATCTTTTAACTGAAATCATAATCCAAAATAAAATTGTTTGGACTCGATTCGGTTTGTTTTGTTTTCATTTCAGTTTTAAGTCAATTTACGGTTTTGTTTTTTTTTTGTTGTAAAAATGATTTGACGGTTTATATGTAATTAAATTATTTATATAATATATGCATGTGCTTGTGTTTTGTTTTCAATACTTAGTAAATTGTTGGCATTTGTTTTTTTCTTTTTTACATGTTTTTTGTTTCGTTACAAAACTCTTCAAGTTTATCTTATACAACAGAAATCAAAGTGTGGCTGGCGGAAAGAAACAATTGAATTTTCTGACCGAACAGCACACACTGATTCCGTCATTCAATATTTATGATAATAATTAGTTTAACTTCACCTTGTTTTTCTGCGATCGTGTTGCTGCTGGCTCTTGAGTTATCAACCATCGACTAATACCGGTGACGGTGGAATATTATCTTCTAATCAATTGTAAATGAAATTGGCTGCATCGCACAAGGCATTGCTGTCATCATCAAATTTGCCATTCATTGTGTAATTGGAACTTGTGCCATAATTCCACTCCTTTTTGATGTAATCGGCGTCATTGGTCGATGAGGAATTATTGTGTAAAGCTGCCAGCGAATTGTGATCTAATCGAAAATCATCATCGTCAGCGTACAATTGAGCTGGTATTGTGTCGGGTATTGAATGCTGATCCAATAAATAGCCATAATTGGGTAACGAGTGGGACAAGTCAACATGGTGATCGAGATCATTGTCGAAATTGGACATGCCAAATTTTGAACTAGGTGGCGAGTGGGGCGAATTGGCGGAATTATCATCGAATATGACCTCCTCTTTGATCAACATTTCATTGGAATTATCACCAGAGACATAAAAATTCGGTTCGGTTTTAATGGCTGTGGTAGCCAGGGACGGGGACGATTTCTCATCTAACATGTCATCGTCGTCATCAAAATGGCGGCCGTTCTTGGCACTCGGATGATGTAAATTCGTATCATCATCGTCATCATCCATATCGGCCAGATGACGGCGCCGGTGGTGATTTCGGTGGTTACTGCGTTGCTGATGATTTTGTTGCTGTTGATGATGGTGGCCATTAAGGCTCGCATCATGATCACGTGTACTTCGTATTATTGATGAGGAACCCAGGGCGGCTGATGCCAATGATAAGGGTACTCCAGATTTAGAGACCACAACTGAAGAGGAACATGATGTCGATGACGAAGACGGCGATGGAGATGGTGAAGTGCCTAAAAGCACAAAACAAAATCACATTCAAGGTCAAGTATAACAATGTGTGTGCGAAAATATTTAATTTGATATTTTTAAATGAAATTGAAGAAGTTTCTAGCACAAAAGTCTCTTTTTGTAATTAACCTATAAATTTTTGCTTGTCATCTATTAATTTTAATTTTTCCCACTTCTTCCTTTGTAATTATTTCCATATGTTTTAAATACATCCGAGCACAGTTTTACGACTTCGGCCAACTTACCGCTCAATAACCCTTAAAAAACTTTTTTCCCACAAATTTCACTATTGTTTATAGAAAAGTAACAGAAAGGCCAATTAAAATTCAGTTGCATTAATCTCTAATGAGTGTCGTTCTTTCTAGCTAAATTAAACAAAAATTAACAAATATTGGGAAATGAGTTCAGTTAACCTTTCGTACAGAACTTAAACCATCTTTCCTGCTGAAAACAATTGATTTGATGCAATACAATATATTGCAGGGCACAAAAGCTGTGAATTAAATAAATATGCTCTCGTATTTATTACTCAATATAGAAAAAAGTCGCAATGAATTTAATAGAGAACGATTACATAAAGAATAAAAAAAAAGAGATGATTTACCTCTACGATGAATGGCACCGGCAAATACTGAACTGTTTAATGATGCTGCGCCGCCAGTCGAATGTATAATAGGAGTTTTACGCATCAATTGCTGCTGTAATGCACTGCTGTTGTTGTTGCTGCTCATAATGCGACTGGCGTTGCTGCTATTGTTGTGCCGTATAACTTGAGCATGATGTTTCGGCTGTGATGTCTGCGACAAGAGAGTATCAACACCTTTATTATCGTTATTATGCAAGTAGTTATTAATCACAATGGCTCGCGTTTGCGTGGCTCCGTTCAACAAAATCTGCCTGGTCTGTCGCAATTGCTCTTGAGATGTATTCGACGATTCGGATGAATCATCGCCGGTGGCTGAGACAATTGTTTTGTTAGCACAACTAGTTGTTACATATTGATGACCGTTCAAAGAATTGAGTCCATCACTCATGGCGGAGTTCTCATCTAAATCGTCATGCATTGAGTGTTGACCTAGTAGAACGTTGCCGCTGGTGGTCGGCATTTCGAGTGGAGTTTGCTCTGTGAACTGGGGTTCCATTTTTATGATGGTCGAAGTTGGCGAATTGTGGGCACTGCTTGCACTGCTGCTGGAGCTGGTGTTGCCACTTGTCGTCGTACTGGTAGCTGTTGATTTTATAGTCGACGTTGCTTGGGACGTTTGCACGCGTTGATGGACCTGCATGTGAGTTTGCAATGATGATTGAGTGTGCAATTTCTTTTTGCAAATTTTACATTCGAATGGAAAATCGCCAGTGTGAGTGCGAGCATGGATTTTGAGATTGTAGCGTTGGCCAAAACCTTTGCCACATACTTCACATCTGCAGAGGTAGGAATCGTCATTAAAATATTAAAAATATCTTTTATTGTTGTAATTTAAAAACTTTTGTATTATTCAAAATATGTATTTATGTGAATAGAAAATCTTTAATCAATAGCTGTAGTTAAAAATAATTATAAAATAGTGTAATAGAAATTAACGTCACTTACTTGTGCAACTTAACGCCCGAGTGCAATTTGGAGTGGCCCCGCAGAGACGCCAAAGCACTAAATTGTTTGCCGCATATTTCGCAAGTCAAATTTACATTTTCATTATGAATCTTTTTGTGGACTTTGAAATATTCGAAGCTCATAAACTCCTTGTGGCATACTTCGCACTTGTACTTGTGACGTTCGGACTGTTGTCCGGTGTGCACACGCATGTGTTTGATGAAATTGGGACGAAAGCGAACGACCCGTCCGCAAATTTGGCATTCGTATGGCTTGCAACGAAGACAGTGTTTCTCGTAGTTTTTTAGTGATTTCAAAACCATATTGCAAATGGCGCATTTCATGTTGTTGGCATGTCCAGAACGGTGAATTTCGAAGAGCTCTTTGTTGTCGAATTTTTCAACGCATTCCATGCACTGATAAATTGTGCAACTTACAGTGGCTGTTTGTGCTGGCGGTGTCGAGTTTGAGGATGGTGAAGCAGACGAAGAGGACGACGGTGGCGAGGTGGAGGCCGTATTGCGAACATAAGCAGCCTGAGCCTGGGCTGAAGTTGATGCTATGGGATGCTGTGGGTTCGAATGTATCGATGAAGATGATGTTCGAGAATGAGGTGATCTGGCTGTTGTGGTTGTTGATATGGCAGCACTTATTGCAGATGGTGCCGATGGTGGTGACGATGAGGAGGGTGTAGTTGAGCCGTTGTTCACTGTCATTATTGTAGTGGTTTGCTGCTGTTGCTGTTGTTGTACTTGCTGCAGTTGTGTCTGTTGATTGGTCGTTAAAGCATTTGTTATTATTTGATGTGCACTGGAAGTGGGTGTTATTGTTGAAATTGGTGATGAGTTCCCTGTATTATCTGTCGATGGGTTTGAAAGCTGCTGATGTTGCTGTGTTTGATGCGGCTGCTGTGTGGTAGTTACCATTATAGGTGTTCCTGTACCATTTGATCCGTTTCCCATGGGAGCCGCTTGGAGTATTAGTTGCGTTGTTTGACCGTTTGAACCAACTTGTTGTTGCACCACGTTCAACACCGCCATAGAGCCATTGCGGCTCAATACTGCAGGCATACGGACCAGAGTAGTACCACCCACGTTTGCCACTCCGTTGCTTATGAAGACTGGACGTCTTTGAAGATGTGCAAATGCTTCTGAAACTGGCAAGGTTACGGTGCGCGTACCGGTGCTGACTATGGAACCGGCTGGTAATACCAGCTGTGTAGGTTGCCCGCCGGCATCAGTGGTGGTCACGGTTGTGGCGGCACTAGTATATGCTAATCGTGGGGCATTTTCATTTGTTTGTATATCCATGTTTTCAACCTTAATCTGCGTAGCATCTAAGTGGGGTGGTTCTTCGTCGGCTTCAGCGGCCTTCGCTTCCTCCTCAATATCTTGTAGATTCTCATCATTAAGCTCTGGATCTTCTTCATCTTCGGTTTCTAATGAGGGATGATTCATTGCACTGGCAGCAGATAATTGCAACGAGTTGTAATTGTGCAAATCCGAAGATCGTACAATGATACCACGACCACTAAGAAAATGATGTTGCGTACGACGCTGCTGTTGAACAGCATTTGGATGATGTTGAGCTGCCTTTACTGTTTCAATAATGGAGTGCTCGGCATCTTGACTGGTTTGACTTAAATCGGAAGCGCTTGTTATTGGTGTATTTGAATTCGGTGGGGTATCTAATTTATATATGGCAGCTGCTATTGTTTTATTTGAAGCTGCAGTCGCTGATATGGCCCCCTGAGAATTGCTGGTATCGGTATTCATTACTTGATGACCTACTTCAATTGCTGGCTTTGTGGTCACTTGGTGTTGATATAATACTTGCTGGTTCCTTGGATGACGATGATTGTCATCGTCGTCATCATCATCGTGCTCCATGGGAGCATCTTGTAAGATAAATTCGATTTGTTGCGACAAAGCACTGTCATTCATGGCCATGAGGCCTTCCAAGTCTTTAGAAGCCATAGAGGAGGAACCATTACTTATTGAAAATAGCGAGGGAAGACTACGCGAAGATAACCCTCCTGGTGTGTTATTAGAGCCATCCATATTTTGTATTTGCAGTTTTTATATTTAATTTTATTTAAATATACGCATTTATCTTTTTTTTAATTGTTTAATAGTACCATTTGATTTTATTTTCTATTTTTTCAAAAAAAAATTCCATACAAAAATTATTTAATAATAAAAAATGTAGCGTGTTTCTCTTTTAATTTTTTAATTCACATTCATTAAACTAATTTCTTTTTAAGTTTCTTCTTTTTTCAGAGAATGTTTTTCATCTTTGTTTTGTAATGATTTATATCCATTTTATTTCATAGTTTTCCAGTTAAAGCAGTTTCTTTTATCAATCATTCGCTTAAATTTTTTGTAGAAGTTTCCTTAGTTTTTTTGTAAGATCTTCACTAATTTTCATTTCTATTTATAAAAAATTAAGAATTTATTTTACTACGCATATTTTACAAATATTTTTTTTTTCTCTTCATTTCCCAGTTTTCTGAATAGTTTTTCAAAGTTCACCTTTTCACACACTTGCACACATTTATTTGAGAAGTTAAACTCTTTTCCATGAAAAACGTCAATGATTGAAAATAGTTTTCTTTGAAAATGGAAAACTTTTTACTCGTTCCTTTTTCGCTTTTCGTGATTTTTCTTTGTTTCTCTGTTTGCTTTACCTATTATCTGTCTTTCATAAACAAATTTTTTGCACAACTTTTATAGGGTTGCATTCTGACTCTATGAAATCACAAAGCTGCTTTATTTAGTACTATTTGGATTTGGTGCTATCACCCATACAGATATTGTCTACTTTTTTATGAACAAAATGAAGATTCACGTTTGGGAATTTATATTTAAACACTATTTTGAGTTTTATTACTTGCATTTTCAATATAAATTTGCAAATGAAATCTTTTAGTTTATTTATAAAGACGGGCATTAAAAGTAGTAATATAATTTCCATATGACAAATATAACAATGGTTGAAATTGATTTTTATTAAATGTGTAGGATTTCAAACACTTCGGTAGGATTGGTGGTATATCTTGATAAATTTTTTACCTATTTCAGTGTTGTTCATCATGATTATAATATATGTCAACTTCATCAAAAACAAGAGAAATATTGAATGCTTTATTAAGGGTTCTGATGAAATACAAAGCAAATTGCCCTAGTTTTCAGATCTGAATTAGAGACCATTAATTTTCATACACAAATACCAAAAGTTTTTACTATCATTACCTACACAACGATCGTGTATCCGAAAAACACGATTCCAGGTATACAACTACTATGTGATTGACCTAGTTTTGTGATCGCCCCCAGTGCGTTTTACAGATTTCATTATAGTTTTTGAAAAATACACAATAATAAACATATAATTTCGAACAATTTCGATAGTAACATATGTGAGATCTATTTTCGGCTCCAATTTCAGTGAAACTAGAGCTAGAAAACTTGTTTTAGTTGAGTAAGTGCTTTAAAGTCGGTTCATATTCGTATAGCGGAAGCTACTTATTTCCAAGTAATTGGTTGATTCATTTGAAAGACGTAAACAATAATAACCCAAAGAGTTTTTACGAAATTGAATTAATTACAAAGTACTTTCAAATAAGTTTTATCGTTTTATATATTTCTGGCATTCTTTGGGAATGGACCCAGCAGCTCGTTGAAAATTCACTGTCCGGAATACTCAGTTGTTTTCATAATGGCAACCATCACTGCGAAAAAAACTTTTTGTCAAAAATTTTATGATCTTTTTAGAAAAACATTTCAAATACAATTTTTTAATTAACCAAAACAGGAATGTATCTATCTAATTAAACGGTATAGCAGATGTGTAAATCAATGCTTACACGGCCGCCTTTAAGAAGGCATTAAAACGATTGTATGCAGTATTCATAATCTAAAAAATAATATAAATAAGTCATGCATAAGAAATATATGATTGTTATTAGCCGCTTGCTTCAAAAATTAAACGTTTATTACATATAAATTACTGTTTATGAATAACATGTTCAAATCATGCTTATAATATGAGCCAAATTTGTTGATACCCATAGCTCATGATCGAATATGATATATGCTACAGGAATTCAAAAACAAGAAAAGTGACTTAAAGGAATTTATTAAAACAAAATATCCCTACTTTTTCAGATCTGAATTAGACGCTACTAATTTTGAAAGTAAAATAAGTAAAATAAGTTTTTAATATGCATCAATCAGTTCCTGCACAACGAATGTGTATCCGCAAAACACGATTGCAGGCATACAACTATGATTGACCTGGTTTGTGATCACCCAGTACGCTTTACAGATTTCCTAATAGTTTTTGAAAAATCACAATAATAAATATATAATTTCGAACAATTTCGCCAGTAACATATATGAGATCTATTTTCGGGTCCAATTTCAGTGTAACTAGAGCCGGAAAACTTGTTTCTTTAAAAGAAACTTTAGTAGAGCGCAATATTGTTCTGTTCACATTCGTATAGCGAAAGCTATTTATATTCAAGAAATTGTTTGATATATTTAAAAGACATAGCCAATAATAACCCAGAGTATTTACGAAATTGAATTGATTATATAGTACTTTCAAATAACAATTTTTTCGTTTTATATATTTCAGTTACTGGCCGTCTTTGGGAATGGACCCAGCAGCTCCTTGATAATTCACTGACCGGAATAATTAGTTGTGTTCATAATGGCAGCCATCACTGCGAAAAAAAATTTTTTTTTCAAAATGTTATGATCTTTTTTAAAAAACATTTCAAAGACAATTTTTAATTAAAAAACAGGAATGTATCTATCTAATTAAACGATAGAGCATATGTCTATATCAAGGCTTACATGACCGCCTTTAAGGCATTAAAACGATTGTATGCAGTATTCATAATCTAAAAAATTATATAAATAGGTGTAGCATAATAAATATATGATTGTTATTAACCGCTTACTTCAAAAATTAAACGTTTACTATATATAAATTAAGGTTTATGAATAACGTAGTAGACATTTTTAATATTTTAGACCGTATATATTAAAGTACTATATAACAGGTACAAAGTAGCCACTGAAATGCTCCTAAAATTACCAGCACTGTTTATTTTGGTTTCTCTTTTCTTTTTGAAATTCATCACCTTTGTTTCTTCCAGTTTTATTTTTATCAAAGATTTCTTGCAGTTTTGTATTTTTCACCTAAAATTCATCTTTGTTTTGTCTTCTTATGTTATAATCACAATTTCGCTGGTGTTTTCTTTTTATTGTTCTTCATTTACCACTAGCCAAACAACTTTCAGCATCTCTTTTACACAATCTATAGCTCTCGTTCACTCCTACGTGCATGCACTTGCAAACAAAATAAAGAACCAAAATCACTTAATTTTAATGGAAGTGGGGCTCCGCGGGGTGGTAAGCATTTTATTGAAATAGTTTTGTTCACATTTTTTTGGGGTTGAATTTCAATGAAAGCCGCAAATAAAAAAATTACCAAAGAGGATGATTGAAGGGCAAAGAGGATGCGGCGTAAATCCAAATAAAATGCATTAAATAAAACACAGAACAAGAATTAAAGAAATGAAAAATCACAATTCAAACGAATAATAAACGATGGAGAAGAAAAAAGTTCCATTGCTTCCATTTTCGAAGAAGATTTCTTTGTTTATTTTACAATTTCCACTTCATTTCAAACCTAGACAAATATCTTAAATTATTTTAAGTTTTTTTTAATACGATTTATTTTTTCTTAAGCCGACAAGAACAAATAATTTTTTTAAACTTCAATTAAATGCTTTATTGAAAATTTTGTACGGCTGTATTTTGATATTTTTCTACAATTTACTTTGGCTTCATTCTTTTGCGTTTATCGATTTCCTTACCGAAAAAAATATTGTAAGTGGTACTTTGCTGGCTTTAATTTTTATGATGAATAGCGCACTTAAAAAATCACCAATAAATTCATCGCAATGTTTTATAATGTTCGTTTATTTACTTTTTCACTTTGAAATACTATTAAAATTATCAATTGAAAATTGCAAGATAAATTGTAAAATGATTTTTCAACGAGTTTTCCCCAGTACTACGTTATTTCATTAATGCCCGTCGTTTTCATTTTTCACATTATTCGTTGTAGACTCAATCGTCCAGAGCTGCATCTCAGAGTTTAAAAACTGTGTAGAGTAAAAGCAACCGTGTATGTTTTACTACAGGGTACACCATCAATATCATTTAATACCTAATCACATTGTATACTGATGGAGTGCTGCAATTCCATGAAGTTTACGGCAAATCGTCTGTACACAAATATGTCAAGGGGCAATAATAATATATTAACATAAAATTGGGGATATTGCAAGAGGTGCCTTCGAGGAGTAATTAATTAATTATTAATACCTCATAGCTACAATGTCAGGTTCTTCGCTTTTTAGTACACGTTCACTGTCACACGCAGAAAGCTTACAAGCATCTAAATCTAATAGGCGCATTAAACTTTTATTGGAAAAGCTTCTGCTATAAAATGCAGCATTTGGTTTATTAATGTATTATGGTAGTCTATTGCTGATGGTCACTTCTGCTGATATTTTGCAGGATTGTATTTTGACTATTATAAAAAGAACACGGTGTTAAAAGTTCTTTACAGTTGTTTAAGTTTCACCGACATTTACTAAACTAACCTTTGTTATTGTAAAAGCATTTGTGCAACACCACAAGCACGTTTTGTCTTTGACAAAATGGAAAATTTTTACACAAACAAACCGCCTATTGTTCTTGTTCTAATGTTATATTAATGTACTAGTGAGATGACTTCATATTTGGACATGGTAGCAATGAATGCATTGCTTATTATGTGTAGAGTTTTAACCAACCTATTAAAAATTAATAATTTAAGCTAAGAGGTTTTGTTACTGATGATTTGGTGTAAGAACCACTGAAATGCAGGCATATAGACATACTTGACCACATAACAAACAAAAAGCATTAATAATTTAATGTAATAAAAATAGTAGGTTAAACATTTTTATTATTATTATATTATATTAATAATTTTAATACCTACCATAGGCGAATAAAGAGGTGATCGTTATAAATAGCCACATTTTTTATTATCTTGTCAAAAGTTGTTGGAATCACAAACGAATTTGAAACATTGACAAGAATGCAACTACAGCAATTGAATTTAATTTACGGTGCAGCGAATTTGGTCGCGAGTCTACTAATATATAATACACATTGCATCAATTTGTCAGTTATTCGCACTATATTAAATAGTTATACTTTTAACAGCACTGGCTAACGGTGTAGTTACGCCTTTTAACATTCTTGTTGGATAAAAAGGAAATGTAGAAGACTCCGTTGCTCATTTCTGTATACAATTCATGTTGTGCTATTGAAAAATAACATTCATATTATATATTTTCCCAAATCTACACAACTAGAGTAGTCTGTATTAGAATTAAATTGGGAATTCGTCTGACTTGATAGTCTTATATTCATATTTTATCAGATAAAAAGTTGGATGTACGTTTTTGTGCAACTGTGTGCTTTAAAGTTTATCTTTATTTTTTATTTATTTGCCTAATGAGAAAATTTTAGTTTGTGTTTTGCTCTGTTAAAAGACGGGTCGTCGCGTTGACGTAGAAGTAATGGATTACTAATAACGGGTACGGGCCACAGAATTATAATTTGCAATGGGGTTTTACTTGTTTGTGAAGAAGTAGAAAAATCAATAAGAAACAAAAAAAAACAATTAACAATCGTAAGAAACATAAATCCCATCATATATTACGTTTAAAAGGAAGTGAAAAAGTGTTGCAATAGAGTTAATTGTGGTGATGTGGTATGATATAAAAATAAATGTTTAATAAACAAAAAAATCAATATAAAACAAATGCAAGTAAACTGGTTTCTTTCTGCTACTTCATCGTGCGTTTCTCTTGGGCAAGTGTATCTGTTTGTGTTCATGTGTGTATATTTATCAACCAAAACAAGTGAGAAATACATAAATAAATATTAAAAAATTTCATTTAAAAAATACATAAAAGAAATTCTTGCACAATATTAAAGTTAAAAATTGTTAAAAGAAAAAGCTGAAGTAAAGCATAGTTTGTGTATATGCAAATTAATTTAAATCGCAAATGAAAATTCAAAGATGTCGAATCAAAATTTATACAAATGAAATAGTAATAATTATGTATTTATAAATAATATGTATATGTATATCTAGTGCAATACTAAAAAGTATAGTTTTTGTTACAAAATCAAATCAAGTAAAAGCAACAGAAATATTGGCCAAGGTTCTGCAAAAATTAGAAAACTTTTTCTATGAAAAAATATACATGCCTATTACTCGTATTTGTGTACGTTGTTCATATGTGCAGAGGTAGATATATTCTTTAATTTAAATTTTTTTAACATCTTGTCTATGCAAATAAATATGTTGTGTGTGTAAATTATTCTCCTTTATTGTTGATATGTGTTTTTTGGACTTTTCTTATACTTTCATAACAAAATCGATTGTGTTGTTTTTTATATTAGAGAAAAAATGTTTGAATCATAAAATTTTAAAACTAAATTTAACTATTTGATTTTTATATTTATTATTTATTTAATATATTTGTCTGATTTTGGCTGCTTTTGCTGCAATTCAACAACATAAAGAATCATCACAAATTAACGCCCCACCTTTGACTTTTACATTTTGTTCCTGTAACATTTTGTTTCTGTGCGAGAGTGTATGTGTGCATGTGTACCATATAAATTAATATTTACACCTAAAAAAATATGTGCATCAAAGTGGAAAACATTGTTGAGGCAAATTAAAACTTTTGCGTTTTAAAAATATTTGTTTTGTAATACATTTTTAATAATAGAAAATAAAGCACGGATTTTTGTGCCTTTTTAGTAAGCGTGCCATAGTAGCAAAAGTAGCTTAAGAGACATTATTCAAATTATGATTCTGGGCGAAAATTTACTGCCTGTCTTACAGTGCCACTAAATATCCTTCTGTCGCTAAACTACACTTAAACTAAAAACAAATTCTAAAGTTTTGTTTTTGTTTTCAATGTAAATTTTGACAGATCAATATTTACGAAAGCTGACACTCATGTTGCTTAAGCTTTTACCTGCAGTCATGGCTGGATATATTAAATTAAATCACATTTATTATTAAACATGAGAGAGCAAAATTAATTTAATATTCATTGAATTCTAAAATTTCTTAATTCTTAACGCTAAAATAAAAATATACTGAATTGAGCGTTACTGCTTTCTCTCAAAGATTTAAAATGTATGTTTTTTTTAAATAAAATTAACTCAATAAAATCTGTATATTAAAGGCCTAATTGATTAAAAAAAAATATTTTCTGGCTATAAACTTCTCATTTGGCGAATTTCTATAACAAATTTGTCAAATAAGCAGTTTATAAACATAAAATATATTTTATTAATTACATCATACATTTTGTAGAAAATCAAATAAAATACAAAAATCATAGTGTAAAATTTACTAACACTATTTATCCATTTGAATTTTATTTTTATTTATTATGAAACTCGGAATATTTTTTTTAATTAGGGCACAATTAGTCCACCATGTTGGCGACAACATTCCATTATTATTGTCGAAAAAGCAAAAATGTTATTAGCTTAAATGTCAACCATGCGTATCGCCGACACAAAAACGTGGCTACCAAACTAATGGGATTCTCTTTTCTGGAAAACATATAGCATTTCTGCACGTCTTTTCAGTTGCAGTTTGGCAGAGTTTTCAAACCAAATTTAATATTCGCATGAAATAGTAATTAAATTTCCAAAAAATTCACTATGTATTTCCAAATGATATTTACTTTTTAGCTGTACTGCATTTGTAATTTTACTCAATATTATAACAATTAAGTGTTAATTGAGCAATTATTTAATTAAAATTGTATATGCTTAATTGAGCTCAATAATGACATTTTTTGCGAAAAACTCAACTCGTTAAAATTAACTTAAAGTTAGAAACATAAAACCAGTAACTTCCTAAAATTTTTAAAATTTTAAATTTTCTTAGCTGGAAGTTAAAAAATTTTAAGAACTAATTAATGTAGCATATTTTACTTGAGTTTTACTGGATACAACATTTACTGTACCTTTAAAAAATTTACGCAGTTCACACTGAATTTGCATTTATTTTATATCATAAAATCGGATAATTCGTATAATATAATATATAGCAACATGTTTTGGAAATTTGATGATTTCATCAACGGAAAAAATCAAAGTTAGGGTAAACCACTTTATTATAAATTTATAAATTATGACAAACAAACAATATATTCCCCCTTATTCTGTAACTATTTGTCAACGTCACGTCAAGACAATATCAAAAATAGCGCAGTCAGATTCTGGTTGTGGACAATAACTGATAATTGCTGACAGCCTCTGACTATTCCTCTAAGGCCTAGAAAATAAAAATTAATAAAGAGCCGAGGAAAGAGAGCATGCAGATGTCCCGTATTCTGTAACTATTTGTCGACGTCAATGTCAAGACGATATCGAAATTGGGATAGTTAAATACTCGTTGTGGGGATCAATTGAATACTGCTGACGTCCTTGGACTATTCTCTAAGGGCTAGAAAATACCAAGAGACTGTTAAGAATGCAAAATTAATGAAGAAAAAGTAAAAATAATTGTCTTATTTTTTATATAATATTGGCGTTGACGTCGACAAACACTTACGGAATAAGGGAAATTGTTTTGAAGTGACTTTGGGGAATGTTATCACACTTTGATTCAAATCTTTGCGTTTATTTCTTTGTGCCACAGTATTTAAAATTCTCTCACCAATGCAGCTGCAAAGCATTTTTGGGCAACTCTGATTTAGAAAAACTGCTTCTCTTTAAGTAATATTTCTTAATATCCTCATGCTATTAATTGCAATCACTTTTGCATGGGCTAATTTCTGCTAGTGTAAGTAACAGATTCCTTCCTACCTATTTCCCTATTTGTTTTGTTATTGCAAAGTGTTCTGTTGTTGTTTTTTTCGTTTGCATTAACGGCATAAACATCCAAATCATAAGTTCGAGGGTGGCTACAAATTACATATAAATAAGAGATGAAAAAGTAAATTAAAACGGCAGCAATAACAGCAAGTGATTCTGTTTAATTAACATACTCACCCATCAATACACATACATGTGCACATGTGTACATACATACATTGTATGTACGTTTATTTGCATGCACGAGTATTTATGTACCTACATAATGACTTTAAAAGGCACACAATTGCAAAAACACGCCCGTATGTTTGCATGTGCATTATTTGACATTCCCTTTAACAAAATATTGAAATAAATTTATGCATAACGTTCAAACACACACATACACACTCAAATGTACGTACAAATTATACAATGCATTTTATTACAATTTTTACCTATTGATATCTTTCCTTTTCTTTATACTTTTTAATTTTTTTTATTTAATTCTTTTTCAATTTAATAAAATATTTGCATAAACTGCGAAATCCAATACACCAAAGAGTTCAAGAATACACTTTGCACCAGGGGTGGAAAATGAAAATGTCATTGCCGAGTAGTTCATTCAAAAGTTTGGTACTTTTTTTAACATATAGGTATATGACCTTCTCCACGAAAAGGGACCTCTGCCCCGGAAAGAAGTTATTGAGAAAAACGCGTTAAAAAAAAGAGCTTCGAAAAATTATTTCTAACTAATTTTGTTTTCAAAATTACTAGATAAAAATAGCAAAAATTAGCCGGCGAAGTAGAAGTTTGAAATAGCTACAAAAACAACTGTCTATCATCTCATCTTTCCTAATCTGTCCCCTCAATACTATCCCCTCGTTTTCAGTTCCGGCGCAATGCATTGCATCTATAGGGGTCATCCCCTGAGTGCTGGTCCTACTCCAAAAAAAAAAAAAAAAAAAAAAAAAATTGTAATATGTCGGTACTTTTCTACCTTCTACTTGTGCTCCCTTTTAAAAAACTATATTTTTACAAAATTACCATCAAGGGGAGTACCTTTGCGAAAAATTTAAAAGTACCTTTGTGAAAGGTATATTTTTAAAAAGTACCATGACAAAAAGTAGCTTTGTAAAATACCATTGTGAGAAGTACCTTTGTAAAATGTACCTTTGTACAAAGTACCATTATAAAAATTACTTTTTTAAAAAGTATTTTAGTAAAACTTACCTTTGTAAAAAGTACCATTATAAAAACTACTTTTTTAAAAAGTACTTTTGTAAAATGTACCTTTGTAAAAAGTACCATTATAAACATTACTTTTTTAAAAAGCACTTTTGTAAAATGTACCTTTGCACACAGTACGATTACAAAAATTACGATTACAAAAATTACTCTTTTAAAAAGTACTTTTGTAAAAAGTACCATTATAAACATTACTTTTTTAAAAAGTACTATTGTAAAATGTACCTTTGTAAAAACTAACATTATAAAAATTACTTTTTAAAAAGTACTTTTGTAAAATGTACCTTTGTAAAAGGTTCCATTATAAAAAGTACTTTTGTAAAATGTACCTTTGCACAAAGTACCATTATAAAAATTACTCTTTTAAAAAGTACTTTTGTAAAATGTTCCTTTGCACAAAGTACTATTATAAAAATTACTCTTTTAAAAAGTACTTTTGTAAAATGTACCTTTGTAAAAAGTACCATTATAAACATTACTTTTTTAAAAAGTACTTTTGTAAAATGTACCTTTGCACAAAGTACGATTATAAAAATTACTCTTTATGTAAATTGTTAATTTTTCAATGGGCTTAAGTTCGAATCTGCATGACTGCAAATTATTTTTTGTTATTTTTATTAATAAATGAATTTGTTTTTAAATTCTATTTATTATTTTTATATTAAGATTGGAATATTAAGAATATTTTCATTAATCATCAAACCAGAGAAATTACTCTTTTAAAAAGTACTTTTGTAAAATGTACCTTTGTAAAAAGTACCACTTTTTTAAAAAGTACTTTTGTAAAATGTACCTTTGTAAAAAGTACCATTACAAACATTACTTTTTTAAAAAGTACTTTTGTAAAATGTTTCTTTATAAAAAGTAGCATTAAAAAAATTACTTTTTTAAAAAGTACTTTTGTAAAATGTACCTTAGTAAAAAGTACCATTACAAACATTACTTTTTTAAAAAGTACTTTTGTAAAATGTACTTGTGTAAAAAGTACCACTTTTTTAAAAAGTACTTTAGTAAAATGTACCTTTGTAAAAAGTACCATTAAAAAAATTATTTTTGTAGAAAGTAATTTTTTAAAATGTCACTTTACAGGAACAGTTTTGTAAAAGGTACCTTTGGAATAATAGCTTGTTAAAAAGTACTCTTGTTTAAAGTACTTTCTTAAAAAGTATTTCAGCATTTTCACGAAACGTACCATTGTAAAAAATACATTCAAAAAAATACCTCTGCAAGAAGAACCTTTGTAAAAAATATCTTTTCAATAAATTTCCAAAGAAAGATACTCATTTGAAGGAATATCCTTTTAAGGACTTATTTTGTTCCCCAACGAAATTTCTTAAAATGTATTTCATGTAAATCTATTTTATTTTTCTACATTTAAAACATTTGTTTCTATATTAAATCCATATTAAAGCATTTGATGTAATTTATTTAAAAACATACCATTTATTTTCTTATATAATTCTCAATTGGTTGCTGAAAGTTTGCGCATAAGATTAGAAGACGTTTTTTAATATTTCGGTATTAAGCAGAAATCTTCTAATAGCAATGATATGCACGTACATAGAAATATGTAATTAACCCAGAACAAAGAAGAGAAATGCTAAACAGAGTTTTTAAATATAAAAAAAAAAATTCCGATTAGACAAATATTTTTGTTTTAATGGAACAATGACGGAGAATTTCACACACTAAAATCTGCTTTTATCTGTTTTCTTTTTCTTACACAACTTCATTCCGTTTGTGATTTATTACAAAGAAATTTTCTTTCTTTTACAGGCATTTAAAAAGAAGAAAAATAAATAATTAAATCCCTTAAGTAATAAATAATAAAGTGTAAATAAAACAACAAAAGAAAATAAAATTGTTATAATAAAACGTGCTGCAGCTCAAAATTATTCAAATATTTGAGATTAATTGAACGTGCTTGGTTGGTACAGCATGTCGACAACTTCGTCCATTGATACGCCAACATCACCAACGGCTCCACTACAGCACCACCCATTGCAACACAGTCTTAGCCACAGTCACCATACGTCGTCGCATCAGCACACTACTAGAGCTATTGTAGTCAGCGCTGGCGCTGGCCCACATAACAATCCCTATACTCAAACAATAACAACCACTACAACTGTTGATACTACAGCTACCAACAACAACAACGGGCCACAGCATCTCAGTAATAAACGTTCTCATTCCATTTCCTCATCATCGAACGGATCTTCCGCTAACGGCTCGTCCTTTAATCTCATGACCAACAATATGATATCGAATGCCAGTCACAATCAACAGCATCAATACAATAATCAATCTTCTACTCACACACTCTTAACACCCTCATCTTCGAACGCTTCTTCACCCTCTGCATCGGCCAGTGCTTCTACGGCCGCAGCTGTGGCTGTACATCAGCCACAGTACGCCCACAATAATCATTCAACCAATTCATATTCAGCTCAGCAACAACATCATCACAATAATTCTTCTACATCTTCGGCTTCGGCTTCGGCATCGGCATCGGCTTCGTCCTCGTCGTATTCCCATCAACAAAATCATTCACATTCTCACACACAATATCAGCAACAGCAACAGCAAAAACAGCAACAACAACTACCACAACAACATCATCAGCAACAACAACAGCATCATCATTTGCAATTTGCAAGGCCATCGACGTCAATGTCAGCTCCCTGTGCAGCCGCCACCTCGTCGCAAAACAGCTCATGCACCCCATGCAGCATCAAACGTCACACTACAGATGTTTCTGTGTGCTCTTCGTCGTCCTCCTCTTGCTGTTCGTCGGCCAGCTCTAATTCGGTATCAGCTGCAGGTGGCAATGGTGGTGGCAGTGGCGCTGGTGGTGTTGGCTCAGCAGGTGTAGGCCAAGGGAATGCCAATATAGTTACTCCGGCCGTGATTACGCAAAAATCGCGTACTATACCCTCGGACAAGGTAAGTCTTTTCTTTTATTTTTTTTTCTACAATTTATTTTTGTGTTTCTTTATTCAGAATTAAGTAAAATTTGTTTAAAAGGCCAAATGTGAATGGAAAAAAAGAACAGAAAACGATTCCCAGTCAGAATTGTACAAACTGCATATTGTAGCATATGTTGAGGCTTTAAATCCACTTGTGTTTTTCGGTAGCATATTTTTAGACATACAAACAATTTGCAAATACTGCTTAAGTGTATTTCTCTTTTTCATTTCTGTGTGTGTGTGTGTGTGAGTGTGTGTTTTTCTTACTTATGTTACATTAGCATGCATTCCTGTGTTTGTTTGTGTGTGTACTTCATCTGGGCTTTTGTTTAAATGTGGGTGGCTGTCGAGTTTTTCATTTTAATTTGTGTTCTTGTTCATCTTTTGTTCGGTTTCTAAAGGCCTTGCAAAGCTTTTTATTTTTATATTGATTTTTTTTTGTTGCAGCACAAAAAGAAAAAAAGAAGTGGAAAGAAAGAGAAGAACCGTCAGCATTTCAATGTTAACTTTTGTAAAATTGCTCAAATACATACAGAACTTTACTGTTGTTGCAATCTATTGCATACATTTAGGATTGATGATGCATACGACGAGCACTGGGGAGGATTTTTTGTTATTTTTTTTTGTTTTTATTGATGGTGTGCCTTCATGTGGTAGTCATATGTTTTTGGATTTTGATTTCTTGTTTTGCCTGCATTTTTCTGCTTTAAAATAATTCTGAGATTTCGGTTCGTGTTTAACGATAAGATACTTGTTCGTTTGTATGTGTGTGAGTGTGTGTGTGTTTTGCAATGTTCTGATGAAGTCTATATGCATTAAGTATGGCACTATTTAATGTGCTTGCGGCAATGCGATATATTGTTTTCCGTTTTTATATATTTTTATTTTTATTTGATTTCTTTTTTAATGGAACAGAATATTGTGGCACATGCCCTTCAGTAAGGATTTCTTTAGATTTGTGTTCCAATAATCATTGGCAATATTTGTTATGTTGAAACTACATTGTATTTCCCAAGACTTGTTCATATTATAATATCTAATAGCAGTTGGTTGGATGGCAGTAGTTGGTAATGAATTTTTAAATTGTATTTGCAAGAACAACATTTTAAGCAACAGCGGGGTCTTTACTTTAATTTGAAGTATAATCGTAAATAGATTTGTTTAAGCTTTTAGGTTATTTTATATTAATAATAATTGTTCGATATTTCGCTAACCATCGGTTAGCTTCTTCAGGAAATTATTAAAAAAATAAAAAATAAAAAAAAAAAATTAAAAAAAAAATAAAAAAAAACTAAATAATTTCCTGAAGAAGCTAACCGATGGTGAGCGAAATATCGAACAATTATTATTAATATAAAATAACCTAAAATCTTAAACAAATCTATTTACTATTAAAAGAAAAAAGGTTAAAAAATTAGACACAAGAATCATATTGAAGTATAATCTTTAAATGAACATTTTCCGAAAGAAAAACGAAAACTAAAAAATACCTTAAAGTGAATAATTAAAAAAAATCAATTTCTCCGCCATCACATCTGCTTTATATTTGCAATTCTTAACAAGCCCAAAAATATGCCACAAAATTTCAAAGTTTTAGTTTCAGTTCATTTATTGTGCTGCTTCTTTCAATAACTGCCCAACTTCTTATGTCAAACGAATTCCCAAAACTTTTAGCATTAGACATGGACGACCCAGCCGACAGCAGCAATAAACATCTTATTTGCTTTCATGTCGCAGAAAGTGACGCACAAAATTCCAAATATATTCAAGCAATCAAAATTTAATTAGGTAAATGTAAAACTTTAAATTAAAGGCGACAAGAAAAAATATTTAAAGGACAAGTAGATCACAGCAAAGTCAAATGCTATTGAGAAATACAGAAAATACTTATATGCGTATAAAAAGTCTGTGTATTGAGGAATTGGAAAAGAAACAGCAACAAATAAACAAACAAACAAACAACAAACAAACGCGACAAAAGTCGCGCCATTTAAATGATTCCCAGACATTTATAACGGTCGGCTAAGCGCCAGACCCCAACTGCTGTGTACTGTGTTGCTCATTTCGCCTGGCGATGAATGCGTGTGTGTGTGAATTGTTGTGTGTCTGTCTCCACTTTCCCTCATTTACAATTTGCCATGACTTTATTATTGGTTGCTCTTGTTGTTGTTGTTATTGTTTGTAAGTCGACCTCATAGATGGGGAGAAATAGTAAGTGTGTGTTTGTTCATGTTGGCCTTGGTTTGTATTGGTAACATCTGTGACCATCGTGAATAACTGCGTTTGTACGACTGCTTCGGCAAATCAATTCTTCCAGAAGAGTCATAAAACAATTTCTATTTGAAGTTATGGCCTTGTTATAAACTATTCCGTCCGATGCTGTTATTCATGAACACCACTTTGTGACAATCTAGAGCTAAAAAAAAAAACAGCAAACAACTTAAGCCAAATGCAGACGTCTCAAATGACAAATGGTGTCGCCTTGCAATAACGCTTAAGTAGGCTAAAGCTTTAACTAAAATATGGAAATAATATGAGTCGAGTTTGAAGAGTCTAGGGCTATAAATATTCAATTAAAGTGAATAAGCAAAGACTGGATTTATTGGATCTTTGAGGCCTTCTATGACTCCCAAGATTTTCTTGATTCTCCTAATGAAAATTATAATTTAGACGATGCAGAAGGTCGCCAAAGTAACCGTCTCCATTATCCATAAAATTCTTGTATAAACATGCTGTCGCACATGGAAAGGACCATCCATGTCCATGTTCTGTCAGAACAGCTCCCAACATCGATGCTTGGCATGATGTTTTTTTTGATTGCTTGCAAAGGGCCTGCGGAGGGTCTTCGGTGGAAAAGGGAATTCTTCATGTTTTCCTTTATTCTCTATGCAAAAAGCATTTGTATCCTTAAAGCGGATTTCAAAAGTTTGTTTTTTTACAGAGAAAACTCGTTTTTTGGCCGAACAGTCCGTATGTCGAACAAACTACCTGCAGATGTCTCTCCCGCCACTTACAATTTGGGGAGGTTCACATCGAATATCCACAGACACTTCTCCCCTTACCCTCCTTCCCAAAACCTATTTTCCAAGTTCCAGCGCAATGCACTGCATATGTAGGGGTCATCCTCTGAGTGCTAGTCCTACTCTTAAAAAAAAAACAATTTTATAATATATTGTGCATATCTACACAAATATACCTTTCAAATTATATATTTTTCATCAATATCGGTGAACAATACGATACTAAAAAGTGTACCACAAAAATATGTGACATATATATTTATATAAGATTTCTGAAATAATTTTAGATCTTAAATAGCATAAATGTAAAAAATTTTCTTTGATTAAATTTTTTTTTGTTGACAATTTCATTTTTAAGAATCCATTAAAAATTAAGCTATTGAAATTTTCATTAAAGCAAATTACAAACAAGTATCGAATTTTAAATACCCTCCAAATATTTACCCCCTTATTCATAAAAATTATGAGAGGCTTGTAAGAGTGTAATAGAGCAAATTTCATATGAATTTTTTTTTTATTACGCTGTTATTAGACTTTCATAATTTTTATGAATAAGGGGGATTGTAAGTAACTTTAAAATGTTTAAAGTTTCTTTAAGTTCTCTGTGCCCAATTTTAAATCTCTCTTTTGACAGAGTCATTCCGGGAAGGGCCTTGGGGGAAATGTTTCACCTTTGCCATAAAACTTTAAAAATAAATGTTCGGAATAATTATACGGGGTGGCTCAGAAAGACCGAAGTGGTGTGAATTCCTTATAATGTTTTATTTAAGACATATTTTTTTAATTTTTTGTTTTTTAAATACAGTAAATTTATAGGGAATATTTTTTGATTAGTTATTAAAAACGATATCCCGCAAAAATGTGCTCTTTCCAACACATTTTCCATGACTTTTCGCAAAACTTCCGGTGTTATGTTGTTAATTTCGTCTCGAATATTGGTTTTTAATTCCTCAATAGTCCTAGGCTTATTAACATAAACTTTCCCTTTTAAATAACCCCAAAGGAAATAGTCTGGAGCGGTTAAATCCGGGGAACGCGGAGGCCAATTAAAATTGCTTCTACTCGAAACGACGGTATGAACGCTGAGTCAACACAATGGACCGTTGATTTGAAAAGTAAATTTCAACGATTTGGGCACGTTGTTCAGTTGTGTATTGCTCCATTATAAATTGTCCAAGTCTTCTTTACAAAATACTGAAAAGAAAAGAAACAAAATTATAATAAAAAAGTTATAAGGAATTCACACCACTTCGGTCTTTCTGAGCCACCCTGTATATAAAAGTTATTTAATTTTTTTTTTTCATTTAGGCGGCAAAGGGGGAGGAGGGGTAGGGCAGAGGAGTACCAGGTTACGTCTCAACTTCGTCATTAAAGTTTAAAAATTTTATTTTTAGAGAATGGAGGCTTAAGTAAAACAATTTGTTAAATTTTTACCCGATTTTTGCATATAATAACGCCGACTAAAGGGGCGTGGTCCAAAAATTAATTTTTTTCGATTTGATAAAAATATATCATTTGCTTAAAAAAATTAAAAAAAAAAAAACTCTAAAACTTTTGTTGTTTTTTGGAGGTTGGTTTAGTTCTTCTTAGGGGAACTTTTTTCTCTCCTGCCCGATTTAGCCCTATTCCGAACATTTCCGAACATGACCTTCAAAATATATTTATACCAAATTTCAAGAGTATGGCTGTTTTCGTTTGCACTTAATCATGATTTCCACAGACGGACAGACGGACATGCTCAGATCGTCTTAGATTTCATAACTGATCAAGAATATATATACTTTATGGGGTCTCAGAAGGATATTTCGCTGCATTACATACGGAATGACAAAGTGAATATTTCATTAAATTCTTTTTCGGAGGTTATAAAAAAATATGATTGAAACAAACAGTTTCAATGAGATTTAAAATAATGTTTCTTTAAAATGTTTTTTTTTCAAATTGGTTTTAACAGCGGATTTTCAGAAACAAAATCGCGTTTTATTCGAAACTAAATATCTATTTCTAATTAAATAAACTTTTGAAAATATGCGAAAAGGATGCAACAAATATGTGTTTTTGCAGGGAGAAATACATAAAAAATTTTCAAAGTTAAATAAAATATTTCATTCGATAGGCCTGCGTTTACTCTTTACAAAAATCTATTAGGGAACTGCAAATCGTATAATATTCTCCGAAGTTATGGGGTAATAAGTGCATGAAGGTATTAAATTTACTTATTTTGTTTTTACTTTCTCCCCACTGTGCGCCAAAGTCAAGCATTAAAGGTTTTTTGTTTATTAAAGCGTTATCTTTGCCAGTGTTTTTTTTTTTTTTTTTTATTCCTCCGTGTCCTGAACCCACAACTAAAACCCAACAACAGTAACCATAAGATTTGGTTACAAAACACACATTTTACCAACTCGATACCCACCGATCCCTACAATTTTGCTTGACTTTTTTTTTTTTTTTTTTGTCCAGGAAGTTGTTAATTTCCTTAGCATTTTATTTTCTCTTCTATTCTACATGACAACTATTCGCTTGGAGTTTAAATAAATATTTTTCGTGATATTTTTCAACTTTTTTGGCAAATACGAGCGAGCAAATAACATATAGAATGGAATGAATGAGTGGAGTGAAGTGAAGTGAAGAGGAGATATAGGATGGCAAGTTTAAAGCATAATCCTGGATAAGAATTTGGTTTCACAAATGGTTGACTGCAGAAATTCCAACGCTTACAAAAGTAAATGTTTTCTACACAATATTTTTTTTGTTTGTAATTTTTATGTTAAAACTTTTTGTTGTTGTTTGATTTTGATACCAGACCTCTCGCCGTCTTGCCTGACTTGTGTAGTATAAGTGAAAAAGAAAAAAAATTGAAGGGTGTTCTTCGAGATCTTTTCCTACTAGAATTCGGTTCTTGTTAATTTCCTTGATATTAAGAGTCAGTTTTTTTTTTACTTGTGTGGAAATCTTACAAGTGCCTGGCAACAGCAAAAAGAAAACATGAAACTGCAAAATGTTAGAGTAGAAAAAAAGTGTTGATGTACTCGACTACTCTAATTTTAAAGTTAAATCCATTTCAGGAATTTCCCTTATGGCTTTTGCCGCACTGCCCTGCTTTACAAATGTTTTCCACTTTGTGTTTTTCGTCGCTTGTTTTGCCAACATTTGGAACAGTAAAAAAAAAATGTTGTGCAGGTTTTCTAATGACACACATTTGGTGGCAAAAACCCCTTTTAAATGCAACTCATTGTTGGTGGCCAGCTATTTTTGGTATCAAAGTGCACTAGAAAACTCTTGAAGTTTTTAAAGAATGTAAACCAATTTTTAATCACGTATCAGATAAGATCCAGTTAGAAAACTTAATCGCTTGACCGATAATAAATGAGGCTTTTACATGGAAACCTTTTTCTACGCTTCTTTGAATAGAAGTTAATTGTATGATCTTCAACTGGTGCAATTAGGGCCGAGAGAGTTAACTGGAGGACCTTTTTAAATTGCCAGAATCGATTATGGTAGAGTTCATCATGTTTGGGTGACGGCCTGTCACAGCCGAATCGGTAATTAGTGAGCAAATGACCAGGTGATCAGGACCAGAAAGTTAAAGACTTTTCAAAGCAAAGGAGATTGAGTAACCAAAGTGGGCAAGGAGGGCCCCTAGGACATGAAGGAATAGTGATATTGTGTTCAATACAACCAAAGTTCTTTTGGAAGATCAACCCGAGGAAGATGAAACTAAGACGAACTAGGAAATTTAATGGACATTTTAAATAAGGGCACCTCTAACTTCAGAAGCCATTAACACTGTATTGCAGCCGTCTGACTCGAATAGCTCAATTTCTCTTCCACTCTTTCCTGCATGGGATCGCTATAGTCAAGAATTTGGGAAGGTTTATGACTTGAGTCATGTAATCAATTTGTCTCCCCAAGACTTGTCCTACTCGATTTCAAAGAACGTTGGCAACAGCGAATACGGTCAGGCCTGAAATTGCGATAATCTTTAAGCCGAAGTATTTTTAAAACATTTACCCGGTAGTTCTGATGCACCGAAAATGTAATATCTTTAAATTTTTGTTATTATCCAAGATGAGTGAAAAAATCACTAAGTCGATTTTGATATTTTAATAAAAAATTTTACAAATACAATTGAGAAATAGGGGATGGTTTTTCGGGTAGCGTAGTTTCATAGCTAAAAACGAAATAAGTTGAATATGAGTGACAAATAAGGATTTGGCCAGAAATGGCCAAAATCTATCCAAGATCGCTGAAATAATCACTAAATCGATTTTGATATTTTAATAAAATGCGTAGGTCCGAAAATCTAATATGATCTTAAAAATATATGACGTATAGTTAAATATGTCAGTGATGGCACTTAAAAACATATTTAACTTTGAGTTAAATATGTCACGACGTAAGCTCTTACGTCAAACATATTTAAATCGGCATATTTATCTTCACACACATAAAAAATAGTTCGGGCGACTTTGTACAGGAAATGAAAAAAATTACTCTCTCATTTTCTCTCAAAATTGCACAGAAATTGTTATCTGGAACGCATTTGGGTAACTTTGGGCGAGTTCGGGCTGTTTCGGGCTGCATCTGCAACACTGCTGTTATATGACTAACATCAGCTGTTTGTAGTTTTTAATTTCTTTTTTTTTGTTTTAATTAAAAACAAAATAAAAATTTCTTATTTTAAAATAAATATTAGAAATCTTAAATTCCCATTGTTGCTTTTAAAAGTGTAACTATTGCTATCCTCATTATTAATTCTGTAAGAAAAAAACGAAACAGAACTGCAGGGTACACATATCCATATAACAATTCCGTATGTGTTGTACTCTCAGCTATTAAGACCTTAAGTAACAAAAACCCAGCAAAAATCTAATTTTTCCTTTTTCCTAAGCTATAAAATAAACAAGTTGTTGTGCTTTTGTATTCACATCATTAGAAAATTGTTACCACAGTCATTTACGTAGACGATTATGCAGTTTCATTTTTCATAATTTATTTATTAACAAACGAACTAGAGCATCTGTAGCAAACAAGTATTTATAGTTGCATTAAACATTCAAGTGTTTCAAGTGTGATAAAGTAACATTTAAGATCAAACTTGCAGTGGCTCCCTACCGCAGACAGACGTTTTGTACACTGTACAACAAAATAAAATTTTCAGTTGGTTACATCGCTGCTTTTAGGGAAAGAGTACATAAAAGAGCCATAAATTGCTGCACTAAGAGTTTTAAATTGTTACAACAGTTTTTATACCCTCCAAAAAAAGAATTGGTATATTTAATTTGTTATTCTGTGTGTAACGCAGCGAAATTTCCCTCTTAGACCCCATAAAGTCTATATATACTTGATCAGTGATGCACTCTAAAACGATTTTGCCATGTCCATCCGTCTCACTGTGGGGTGAAAGCCCTTACAAGTGGCGATTAATTTAAAAGATTAACTTTAACTTTCACAACCGTATTTGGTACCATATGAAAGTAGATAAAATTCTACATCACTAACTGCAAAAATAAAAGTTCTTGGTGGTTTACTTTATTTACAGTGTGTCTTCAAAATTCAATCATTTTTGTTATTTTTGCGCGCATTGATCAAAAGAGAAAATTTTGATATTTCAAGTGATTATAGTTTTTGTTAAGACTTCTATAAGTAAAAGTTTTATAATGAAACCGTCAACTTCACGTATATGAGCATTTAAAACATTCTTTTTTGTTTAGATAAATGTTTTAGAAATATTAAAAAAATAAATTAAATGTCTCCAAAAATGTAATATTTTTTTTATATACATTGAGTTTCAACAACTTTGCGGATGAGTGCAGGAAAAAATGCTTTCATGCTCTTACAATATAAGATTTTAGCTTATAAATCCCAGAATACCTATTTGCGCATTTGTGCGATTTTTGAGTTATGAAGGTTTTTGTGAGAGAATTCCGGTTGTTAAAAATCAATATGAAAAAAATTAAACAAGAAAAACAAGTTGTTTTTATTACCTTTTTTATGATTTTTTCTAAGGGGACATAAAATATGCTCTAATTTACAATTTAATTTACTAATTTATCCTTTTTCATTCCAAAGTTACAGCAAAAATAGTCAAATAAGACCATTTTCTCCAAAATACAAAAACAGCCCATAAAAGGTTAACGATATTTAAAAAAAAAAATTTTTTTTAAATGCTGGTTTTTTGTGTATTTATTAATACTCATCAATAAAAATAACAACATTTTAAAATTACGAGTTCTATGAATTAATCGCCACTTTCTCTACCATTCACCCCACTGTGCGTCTGTGGAAATCACGATTCAGTCCAAATGAAAAGAGCCAGACTTTTGAAATTTGGTACAAATATACATATATTGAAAAATAGCAGAAGTCAGGTTCGTAAATGGGCTGAATCGGCCCAGAGGGGAAAAAGTTCCCCTAAGAAGAACTAAACCAACTTCTAAAAAACATCGTAATTTTTAAATTATGTATGAATTTCTATTTTATTAGTCGAACTTTCTTATGTAAATTATATTACAGGATGTTAATCTTTCAACGGGCTCAAGTTCAAATCTGCGAAACTGCAAATTATTTTTTATTTTTATTTAATAAATGAATTTGTTCAAATTCTATTTATTTATATTAAGAGAGTGAACTATTAAGAATATTTTCTATAATCATCAAACCAGCAGAACGGATCAGTACTGATTTCAAGGCCCCTACGCCATCTCATCTGCGATCTTTGTTAAATTTTTTTTTGCTGATGACATGGCGTAGCGGCCTCGAAATCAGTACCGATCCATTTTGCTGGTTTGATGATTATAGAAAAATATTCTTAATATTTCAATATTTTAATATAAATAAATAGAATTTGAACAAATTCATTTATTAAATAAAAATAAAAAATAATTTGCAGTTTCGCAGATTTGAACTTGAGCCCGTTGAAAAAAATTAACATCATGTAATATAATTTTTAAAGTTTTTTTTTCTGTCTTGTAATTTTGTTAAGCAAATTATATATTTTTCTGTCAAAGAAGGTACGAGGCATTCAACTTGAAACCAAAGAATCAGAAAAATCCATTTTTGACCCCCGCCCCCTGTAAATATTTAACAAATTGTATTCCTTGAGCCTACATTCCTTAAAAATTAAATATTAAAGCTTTTATGACGAAGCTGAGATGTTCTCTGATCTTCCCCTTCCCCCTCACATTTGCCCCCTACATGACCCTGTCAAAAAAATTTTATTTTAAACTTAATAAACCTAACAATTGACTTTTTAGTGTCTTATGTCAAAGATAAGATATCTCCCCCCGGCCCCTCCCCTAGTGAGCGCGACAAAATAGAGTTATTTTTACTAAATATTTGCAGGTTATTTGAGATTCGACCTGGTCGAATATAATGTTCTTATTTGTTATTTATTAAAAATTAATGAGAAATATGTATACGAGAATTACAATTAGAGCTAAACTGATGTCAACACAAATTCAATTACATATAATGCTAGTGTAGCGATTTTTACATTGTTCTGTTGTGCTGCTTAGATCGGCTGGTTCCTTGGAATGTTGATCATGTCTAGTTATTTCGAAATACCACATGATCCGTAAATAAATGGGGGCAATTTTATTCCTTCTAAATTGAATTTAAAAATTGTTAATCATGTGTGTTGAGTGTGGCTGCTTTATTCCTGCTAAATTGAATCCTAGACACAAACTTTAAAAATTTTAACACAAGTGTGTTGAATCACTGGCTAGTACTTGTTTTTGCGTTGTACAGTGTTATCAATTAACCGGAAATACGAAAGTTTACATTTATCGCTCTGTAAGAAACATAGAAGTAGGAAAGAAAAAAGAAACAAAGAATAAATGATTTTAAGAAATGTTCAACTAAATAATGATGATAAAAAATGGAAATAAAAAAAAAATAAAACGATAAAGAAGAAATTATTACATTATAAATAAATATTGATAGAAACTTACAACGCGTATGCCAATTATTGCTTTCAAGAAAAAACAACGGAAGTGCGTTATTTTCGTCTGAGACGAATCTTATTAACACTTTCCTAGAATCTGGGAGTATGCAATAAGTTTGCTGTATCGTATCTTAAGTGCCCTACACCAACGTGCAGAGTAAAATATTTTTGAAAGGGAAATCCCTTGGTAAATATCGCGACACAACAAATTTCTCAAATCCATTTGAAATCACTTGGACCTGCTGTCCATTTGTAGGCGTGTTTTTCAGTCTGAAATAAAAACATGTGGGAAAAAACAGTGACTGATGTTGTTTTCTTTTCTAAAAAATAATGCTACATTTTTTGCACTTTCCAATGGAAAATGGCAATATTATGGCATATGAAAATAGTGAATTTATTGGAAATTGATCTACCATCCCTTATGAAAATGTGCTTTACTTTAAAAATGTGCCTAATGCTAGGAACATAACTGCGACGAACGACGAATTTTTGGTCGCGAATATTCGTCGCCAAATATAAAACACTTTGGTGTATATGAAAATGCACACAATCCTGGCGTTGGTCGGAGTTCGTCATACTCAGCGCAAGTTGAAATACATTTATTTCTAATTGTTCCGTCAGCGAACGACGAACAAATCAATATGAGGTGCCCAGGTTTCATATACTCAAACTGGTTTTTTGTGGAAAAACATAGTTCACTACTGTATTGTTGCGTGTAGCACAAAAATTTTCAGTACATACTAAAAATGCATTCACCAATTCACAAGAATGTATCATTCGGATGACTTTTTATTAATTTTGAACACTTTTTATAATATAGTTTTTCTTTCTATTTCTCACTTTTTCATATGGTCACCCCATCAGCTGTTAAATGAAAAGAATAATTTATTTACAGAAAAAATGTTCAGAAAATAATTACAAAAAGGAATTTGCTCTGGAAAAAAATGGACACCACCGGGATAATTATTGAATGTCTAAAGAATCTGGCGTCAGAGGATTACAAAGATTTTTAACAATATTAAAAATTTTTTTTTTCATTATTTTAACTTATTCGTCGTTATTGTGTTTCATACGACGAATTTATAGAGCGAATTTTTACCAACGAATTCGTCGTACTGAACGAAATTCGTCGTTCGTCCCAGTTGTGTTCCTACCATTACTTTAAAAATGTGCCTAATGCTAGGAACATAACTGCGACGAACGACGAATTTTTGGTCGCGAATATTCGTCGCCAAATATAAAACACTTTGGTGTATATGAAAATGCACACAATCGTGGCGTTGGTCGGAATTCGTCATACTCAGCGAAAGTTGAAATACATTTATTTCTAATTGTTCCGTCAACGAACGACGAACAAATCAATATAAAGTGACCAGGTTTCATATACTCAAACTGGTTTTTTGTGGAAAAACATAGTTCACTACTGTATTGTTGCATGTAGTACTAAAATTTTCAGTGCATACCAAAAATGTATTCACCAATTCACAAAAATTTATCATTCGGACTACTTTTTATTAATTTTGAACACTTTTTATAATATTGTTTTTCTTTCTATTTCTCACTTTTTCATATGGTCACCCCATCAGCTGTTAAATGAAAAGAATAATTTATTTACAGAAAAAATTTTCAGAAAATAATTACAAAAAGGAATTTGCTCTGAAAAAAAATGGACAACACCGGGATAATTATTGAGTGTCTAAACAATCTGGCTGGCATCAGAGGATTACAATGATTTAAAAAATAATTATTAAAATTTTGTTTGCTTATTATTTTAATTTATTCGTTGTTATTGTGTTTCATACGACGAATTTATAGAGCGATTTTTTACCAACGAATTCGTCATTCGTCCCAGTTGTGTTCCTAGCATAATTGTGTTTTTTTTTAAATAAAAAGTGACAAAATGTTACATATTTTCCAGAGAAGAAATCGCCATGAGATTCATTTATGTATTTGTGCATGCATCGGCTAGGGTGCCGCTGTGGCTGATTGGTAGCGATGCTAGCCTAGAGGTCGTGGCTTCAACTCCCGCCAAAGGTGGTTGCTGTTGGCTGAAGTAGTAGAACACAAGACTATTGAGCGGAGGGTCCTGAGTTCAAGCCCGCGCTGAAACATGAAATATTGTGTTGAATTCTTCTGATCAGCATTAGTGCATGATCGTGTTGGTTGTTGTCAGCCTGTTTTCAATGATGAAGCACTGGTCACTGAATATATTTGGCAGCGACTGACACGATCATTTACTAAAAAGCAGAGTAACAGCACCCTCCTTCGGCGGTCCTGTAGCAAAAAATTAGTCGGCGAAGTAAAAAAGTTGAAAAAGCTACAAAAAAATTCTTCTCATCTTTCATCTGTACCCTCAATACTATCCCCTCCTTTCTAGTTCCGGCGCAATGCACTGCATATGTAGGGGTCATGCCCAGAGTGCTGGTCCATGATAAACAAAAAAAAAAATTACCTTGGGTGTTTGTGGTGTTTTCGGGTAACACAAAGAGATTTACTAGGACCCAAGTGTGCTGGATTTGTTATTAAAAAAACTGGCAGCCTGATAAAAAAAATTAGTCGGCTGGGGAGGATCAGGCAACGTCTCAGCGTCGTTATAAAAGCTTAAAAATGTTATTTTTAAGGAGTGTAGGCTTAAGTAATACAAATTGTGAAGTGTTTACACGATTTTTGCATATAATAACGCCCACTAAAGGGGGCGGGGTCCAAAAGTAATTTTTTTTTTATTTTATGACGCCAAGTTTAATGCGTTGGACCTACTTTGACATAAAAATATATCATTTGCTTAACAAAATTACACAAAAAAAAAACTTTAAAAATTATCATGTATGTGCTGTGAATCGCACGATTGTCGAATCACATGCGACTTGAAAAACGCCAATTTCTTTTGAACGATTTTGAGCGATTGTGAACTACAGCACACCAATTTTGTGACTTCAAATCGAAAACGCCTTATTTCATGCGATAAGCGATTTCCATCACATGACCGTATGTTTTGTTTTTTAGAGGTTGGTTTAGTTCCTCTTGCGGGAACTTTTTTCCCTCTGGCCCGATTCATCCCATTTACGTACTTGACTTGTGCTATCCTTCAAAATATATTTATGCCAAATTTCAGCGATCTGGCTCTTTTAGTTTGGACTAAATACTGATTTCCACTGACGGACGGACAGATATGGCCAGATCGTCTTAGTTTTCATCACTGATCAAGAATAAATCGTTGGTCTCAAGCAAAAAGGCCCTAACTCCAATAATTGTAACTTTACAGGAGAATAGAATACTAGAACCTAGAACTATTAATTGCTGTTAAAATCGTTAGTTTTGATGCCAGTGCAATAAATTTTTGTGACGGGGTGTATTCGCTTAAAATGTATTGGAATCACTAAAAAAATTCAATTTCGAGAAAAATACGAGTTAGGGTCTTTCTACTTGACACCAACGAAATATAATTTATGGGGTTTTAGAGGGTTATTTCGCTGCATTACATACGGAATGACAAAGTGAATTTATCCTCCAATTCCTTTTTGGAGGGTATAAAACACGCTATATAATATTTGGAATGAGGGAGTATTTCGGTTACCAACAAGAAGTGTGTTCCAGCATTTAAGTTGTGGAACCAATTAATGATACATTTTCCAGACTATAAAATGTCTCATAGCTGCACATCTTAAAGCTGGCGCTTGCGAAAAATCCATTTATGCACAAATTCCTAAAAAATGCAGACAAACGGACAGACAGACTTTTATAGTTAGTAAATATATAAATACAAGTTATTTCCATCTGTGGTAAAGGATATTAATTAAAAAGGGGGAAAAAACTTTCAATCTCTAAAACAAACGAAATTTAATTGTTGGAAAAAGTTCAGTTGAGTTTTTAAAATTTCTTAAATTTTTCTTTCCTTTGTTGTTTGCATTTGCTGACTTTTCCTTGTAATTCTGCAATTTATTTATTTATTTTTCCAGGCATAAAAACGAGTATAAATATTTTTTTCTTTTGTATTTTGTGTGAAAGTGTTTACTTGTGCTTCACATTTGTTTTGTAATCTTTTTCGTTTTTTTTTTTTTTTTTGTATTTTTATTTAAACATTTTGTTAATGATTATTTAAAGAAATTTGAGCAGATGTGTTGCTATTAAAATAAACGTTTGTTAAAGGCATGACTTTTGTAAAAGTTAAAAATAAAAGTGAGGGGATGATTTTTTTTTGTATGCCCGTCACATATTTCTAAAGTGTAATAAAAATATCATCGAATATTTCTTTCATACATTTTCTTGGATATCATTTCCTATAGAGTGGCTTTGCAGGCCAACTGTTGGCTTAAAATCCTCTTTTTTTAGAGGATCATTTAGTGGAAAATGGTGGGTGGAGGGGTGGGGCAGGGCAGGACAGGGCAGGGGAAGGCTTGAGGAATACAATTTCTTAAATACAGTCGACTCTTGATAATTTGAAACTCGTTAATTTGAATCTCGCGGTAATTTGAACTGTTTTCCAAGTCCCTTGAAAAACACTCAATAAATTGAAAAATATCTATGTAATTTGGTCCCCTCAATAATTTGAAATTATTTGAATGGCATTTTGATCGCCGAGTCGCTATAATTTGCATTTTTTTGGCTCTACGCTCTATAATTTGAATTATTTTAATTGCTGTGTTTTATGCAAAATATAAAATAATTAAATAAAATCATTTATTTTAGTGCGTGCAAATGGTTTTACTTTTTTTATGAAAACTCTAATTTGAATTTTTTCTGTCTCTCTTTCGATATTTTGAAGTCTCGTTAAAATGAAAACTCGATTATTTGAACTTATTCTCTGGTCCCTTCAGTTTCAAATTATCAAGAGTCGAGTGTATTTACATTATTTTTGCGTATAATATCTTACGTCAACCCCCACTAAAGGGGGCGGGGTACAAAAGTGGATTTTTGTGATTTTCTGGTATAAGTTAAATGCTTTGCTTGACAAACTTATAAAAAAACTTAAGATATTGCGTTGTTTTTAAGAGATTGGTTTAGTTCTTCTTAGGAGTACTTGTTTTTCCCTGTGGCCCGATTCAGCCCATTTACGAACTTGACCTGCGACATCCTTCAAAATTTATCTCTACCACATTTCAAGGGTCTAGCTCTTTTCGTTTGGACTGTATCGTGTTTTCCACAGACGGACGGACGGACATGGCTAGATCGTCTTAGATTTCATCACTTATCAAGAATATATATACAGTTTACAGGGTCTTCGCTGCCTTACAAACGGAATGACAAAGTGAATACACCCTGTAATTCTTTTTTGGAGGCTGTAAAAATAGTAATTGAAAAATTTAATAAATCACAGCTAAGAACAATTTCTAACGGGTGATTTGTTAATTTAGAGAAATATATGAAATCTGTATTGGAGTCCATAAAACCATCTATATAATTCCATATTTAAAGATGATTTCATGTAAATTTCGAGCGCGGCTACTCTT
Source organism: Linnaemya tessellans (assembly GCA_951800035.1). Classification (NCBI taxonomy): domain Eukaryota; kingdom Metazoa; phylum Arthropoda; class Insecta; order Diptera; family Tachinidae; genus Linnaemya; species Linnaemya tessellans. The sequence goes on along the minus strand of OX637536.1, from coordinate 41,150,540 downwards.
CAAATGAGTCATACCCTGCATCCAGTTTTGTCATACTCTTTGCAACATATCGGACGGTATCTCACGAATAAATTCTTCAATATTGGCCTGCATTGCGTCAAAAGTTCCCTAGAGGAATGAGCCTTAACATAGACCCACAAAAAAATTTGTCGAAAGGCGCTTGATCGCAAATAACTAGGCGGATCCAAAGGCGAAATAAATTATTCTCCGTATTTTTCTCTCAATTGGTGCCATTGTTTCGCGTGCTGTGTGTCATGTGGCACTGCCTGCTTGACAGCGCATGTCAGCCAAGTCTAGCTGTTCCATTTCGGGCACTCGCCATTAACAGGAACAATCCTGTCTTAGTTGCCTTTGAAAAAGTACGGCCTTTAATCCAAACAAAACATTCATTTTTTTTTTTTAGGAGTAGGACCAGCACTCAGGGGATGACCCCTAAATATGCAATGCACTGCGCCGGAACTGAAAACGAGGGGATAGTATTGAGGGGACAGATTAGGAAAGATGAGAAGATAAACAGTTTTTTTTGTAGCTATTTCAACCTTCTACTTCGCCGGCTAATTTTTGCTACAGGGCCGACGAAGGTTGGTGTTCACACCAACCACGTAAACATTTAACCAGATATGAGCACGAAATATTTTCTTAACCGAACATTAATTTTAGCAATAAAATTTAATAATCTGCAAGAGTTGTTCGTTTGTAAGTCGATTTTAGGTTAAATTATAGACCAAACTGAACATGTTTAACAGCAACATGTTACACAAAAAAACCAGCTGAGCTGCCAAAAACAGCTGAGCTTTTTTAAAAACAGTGTTGCCAAAAAGAAAGTTAAATAATTTCTTCCTTCCGGAATTGTAGTTCACGAAACGTAATCACATTCTATAAAAATATAAAATTATTGGAGTGGAAGGCAGCGTGGACAAGATTCGGGATGTCGTATCGAAATTAAATCGATAATACAAAATGAATTGTGTTAGAGTCGATCGAAGTGGAGGATTTTATTAAAGGAACTTGTCTAATAGTGTATGTATGTGTGGATTTATCTACCCTGCAGGAGATCGAACTAGTATCAAATTAGTATTGCACTAGTACAAAAATCACCAGTACTAGTTTCCAACTGTGAACTTTCCTATACCATGTTAGTGCTCAAATTAACATTGAGTGTGTTTGGGAAGTTACTAGTACCATTTGGTACTAGATGGAAACTAGGGGAATACTAGTACTATTAGTACTAGGTGAGTACTAGTATAATTTCTTCTAGTCGGATACTAGTGCAATCAGTTCTGCATTAAGAACTGGTTTATATTTTAAAAAAATCCCTAAATTTATTGGTTTTTTAAACCCAATGAAATTTGTTAAGTCTTTGTCTTCACAAGCAATTTTTGCTTCATCAATTCTTAGTTTATAACAGGAAATGTAAAGTTCCTTCAGGTCACACTCAATCCACTAGCACCTTGTACAATTTGAGTTACGTTTGGTACTCCACCATATACCAAACACTAATGAACATACAATACATATATCAGTTTTTATTATTTTAAAAAAGATCGCTGATTTTACATATGAACACGTTTAAAAAATTTAAAAGTTAGCTTTTAATTTTATTTATTTTTTAAAATGTCACTTTTTTAACACACAAGAAAACTCCGGCTTACCTACATAAATTATCGAATAAATAAACTGATATGCAGGTGGGAAAGTCTTCTAATACTATTCTTCGTTTCAAATTTTAATTTGTTTAAAAATTGTAACAATAAAAAAATTAAAAATAAAATAAATGAAAATGCGAATTAACAATTCGCTTTAAAACATGATCAAAAAGTAATATGAAATTCTGCAAGTAAAATCAATCTACAAATGAACTAGTGCTTGCTATACTAGTAATCGTACTAGTAGCTTAAAGACAATTAACGCTTATCCTTTTGCAGGGTACATACAGACATACATAGACAAATGGGTGTGCATGTATTACGAGCCCTAATTTATGTGGAATACACAAGTTTTTATAGCCATTTTCACTTGCAGTAAAGGGTCTTGTAAAAAGACAGACATTTGCTTGCAACCAGTTAATCCATTCCGTATACACACACACACTCATATTTATGTCTTACAATCTGTGTGTGTGTGTGTGTGTGTGTGTATTTTGTGTCTCTTGTTTCTTGGCTTGAAGTTGAAGTTTTGTTTTGGTTGTTGGAAAATTAACTGAAGACAAGAAAAAAATAGAAACTCAAGAAACCAGTAAAACCACTTTAGTTTTTTTTGTATCTCTTCTTTTTTGCTTAACTTTAATTTTAGTTGCTCATTATGCGGAAGATAAAAGAGAAAAAACACTTCACTTAAACGTAGCAGTAGATACAAATGCACACACACGTGCGTACATGCGTACATTAGGGTGGCCTTCTGCACGAAAAGTGTGTTTCTTTGAATTTCCGGTCTCATCGTCTAGAAGCACACTACGGCGGTGTAAATAGCAGAGGCAACTACAAATGCGCAGTTGCCTGTTTTGTACTTGTGTTTAGGATAAACTTTTTAAATACTTAGAGGCATTCCGTTTGTGAGTGCAGTTTTTTTTTCAATATCTTGCCCTTTACTGCCCCTTTTTGCCTATTTTTGTAGTTTTTACATATTTTGTCATTTTCTTTGCCTATTTCTGTCTTTAATGGTATGTTTTTGTAACAGAATAATTTAAGCATTCGATTGGGAAAATTTTGGGATCTTAGGCATCGATTTGAGTGCATATTTTATGCTTTAAAGCATGTTTTTGCATTATTCGGTCTCAGGCATTTATACAGCTTTTCTGCCAGGGGGCAAATTACGGCATTCGATATCAATCGAAATTCGTATTTAAAATGTATTGAAATTTCAATCGATATCGACTGCGGTAATTTGGCCCCAGGTCTAACCCTGTTTCGTGCCGCTATAGCTGCACGGGGTAGCATTACTATCCCGTCAGTCCAGGGGGTGTTTTGCACTGAGTAGAAAATCGGTCCGTGGTTTCTGTTTAAAAAAAAAAATGTAGCCCGTTCTTCCAATTGTAGTCTCGCTTCAACTACTTCAGCCAACAGTCAAATAAAATCATGAAAAGTTATTAACTTGCGAGGCTGTCAGCGATATACGGGGGCTGTTTGAAAGTTCCGTTTAATGAAAGTTGAAATATCTACCCCATCCAGCACATTCTCCAGACTTAACCCCTTCCTTCTATTTTATTTTTCCAAACCTGAAGAAATGGCTGGGTGTTAGGAGATTGAAACAAACTCCTATTTTGAGGGCCTTGAGAAACCCTTTTATCTGGAAGGAGTAAAATAATTGGAAAGACTCCAAATTGTATATTCATCAATACATTTTTAATATCATTCATGCTCATTCTTTTCCCAAATTTACAAAAAGAAAGTTCAAAATTGATTATCGAGAGGTTTAGCTAGTTCCTATGCGCAGTTCATTGCAGATAGTGCAGATCATCTTTCGTAAAGGTTCCCGAATTTTTACCCAAAGATTTTTTACATTAACTAAAGATATTATTTTAATTTTCGACTCAATTGGAGCAGAAGAATTGAAAAGGAGATTGTGTTGAAAAATAGAGCGTACGAGTATATTATTTCTTTAAAAATATTAATTCATATATTCAGGGACTTATCAAACAGCCCTCGTAGAAGAACTATTATTTATTTTAATTTTAGTAGAAAACTGCTTTTAATACTAAACTGATGTTAATACCATTTGATTTTCCCTTTTATTTCTCTTGGAATATTGATCAGGTTTTTCTAAATCTAAATTTTATAAAGAGAATTTAAAAGAGTTGCATTTGAAGAAATCGACAAAATATTTACATTGAATAATAATTTAGATTGTGGGCTATTAATTTTTTTAAAAACTGATTTGGGAAATTTTTAAAATTTTTAACGGTCAGTGTAATCGAGATATTTACTCACATACACACGTGGCTATAAACGTGAGTATGCATTTGTGTAACGTGTTCCTCGGCGTGATGTCCGTACGAAAATGTGCTGGAGAATGACAAACAGAATTAATTGTTTTGTAATATGGAAAATTGCGTAAATTATTTCTTTAAAAAAATAGTAGTGAACGCATGTGTGTACCAAACCATACGCACGTACACACACACACACACACACTCATATATCATCGGCATTTATGCTGCACTACAGGAAAAGAAAGTGTCAATTATAAATTTTGATTTGTTACACATAAAAATCCACATGCTCCAGTTGCTGTTTGTATATTTTGTTTTTATACTCTCCAAATAAAAATATGGAGGGTATATTCACTTTGTCATTCCGTTTGTAACGCATCGAAATATATATCTCAGACCCCATAAAGTATATATATTCTTGATCAGTGATGAAATCTAAGATGAACTGAGCATGTCCGTGCGTTCGTCCATCTGTGGAAATCACGATTCAGTCCAAACAAAAAGAGCTAGACTCTTGAAATTTGGTATAAATATATTTTGAAGCTTAGAGCAGGTTAAGTTCGGAGATGGGCTAAATCGGGCAAGAGGGGGAAAAAGTTCCCCTAAGAAGAACTAAACCAACCCAGAAAAACCAACATAATTTGTAAAGTTTTTTGGTTATTTTGTTAAGCAAATGATATATTTTTATGTCAAATACGGTCCAAGGCCTTAAACTTGGAGCCAATAAATAAAAAAAATTATTTTTGTACCCCGCCCACTTTAGTGGGCGTTATTATATGCAAAAATTTTGTAAAAATAAAATAAAAATAAAAAATAAAAAATAAAAATAAAAATAAAATTTTTAATCTTTAATGACGAAGCTTAGACGATACCTGGTACTCCTCTGCCCTACCCCCTCCTCCCCAACCAACCCCTAAATGACCCTATAAAAATTTTTTTTTTTTTTAATTTTGTATGTAATCATCGCAAGCATTTATTTTTAAAGTTTTAGGACTGCCGATTTCTGCCCTACCCCCTCCTCCCCCTTCACCCCCTAAATGACCCCACCAAAAAAAAAAAAAAAAAGAAATAAAATTAATTTTGCATACAATTATTCCAAGCATTTATTTTTAGAGTTTTAGGACTGTCGATTTCTGCCCTACCCCCTCCTCCCCCCTTCACCCTCTAAATGACCCTACCAAAAAAAATAAAAAATTTAATTTTGTATACAATTATCCCAAGCATTGATTTTTAGAGTTTAAGGACTGCCGATTTCTGCCCTACCCCCTCCTCCTCCCTTCACCCCCTAAATGACCCTACCAAAAAATAAAAAATTATAATATTGTATATAATTATCCCAATCATTTATTTTTAGAGTTTCATGACAAATCTGAAAAGTTTCCCCCACAGCCCTTGCCAGAGCGACCCCGCCAAAATACAGTTTTTATACCCTCCAAAGAGAATTGGACCCTATAAAGTAAATATGTATATTCTTGATTAGTGATGAAGTTTAAGACGGTCTAGCAATGCCCGCCCATACGTTCGTCTGTGGAAAACATGATATTGTCTATTTTTGAACCCCGCCCCCTTTAGTGGGCGTTGAAGTACGATATTATATGCAAAAGTAGTGTAAATATGGAACAATTTGTATTCCTTAAGCCTATAAGAAGCTGAGATGTTCTCTGATCTTGCAGAGGTGAAACGTTTCTCCCACGACTCTTCCCGAAATGACTCTCTCAAAATAGAGATTTAAAATTGGGTACAGAGATGTCTTAAAGCAACTCTGTCCCACCAAGTCAAACATTTTAAATTTACTTGCTAAATATTTAGAGGGTATTTAAGATTCGACCCGGTCGAATATAACGTTTTTACTTGTTTTTATTTGTTTTTTTATTTTTTAATTACTTTATGGGCTTTTATCGTCAAAGTTGTGTTTGTTTTTATTTATTTTTTCTTTTTTAATTATTTCACATAAAACATGTTTACTGTTTGCTTTATTAATAATGCAAATTTAATTTGCACAAACCTGCATGAAGGTGTTTTGGCTGCACAGAAATGCTCTATTGTTTTCGTATTGTATAATAAATTTTCGTTGTTGTTTTTTTTTTGAGTTTTTAAAATAATTTTACGGAAATATGTAAGCAATTATTTTGATAATATTAAACGTTGCCTTATACAACCGAAGTTTCGCTAGAAATAGCCAAACTCTTCTTCATCAGCGAAACGGCAACGCCAACGGCAAAATATGTGTGGGTGCTGTTGGCTGAAGTAGTAGAACACGAGACTATGAAGCGGAGGGTCGTGAGTTCGAGCCCGCGCTGAGTCATGAAATATTGTGTTGAATTCTTCTAAACAGTATTAGTGCGTGATTGTGTTAGTTGTTGCCAGCCTGTCTCAATGATGAAGGCATAGTCACCGATCACTGAACATAATTGGCAGCGACTGACGCGATCATGTACTAAAAAGCAGAGTAACAGCATCCACCTTCGTCGGCCCTGTAGCAAAAATTAGCCGGCGAAGTAAAAGGTTGAAATAGCTACAAAAACAACTGTCTATCTTCTCATCTTTCCTAATCTGTCCCCTCAATACTATCCCCTCGTTTTCGGTTCCGGCGCAATGCATTGCATATATAGGGGTCATCCCCTGAGTGCTGGTCCTACTCCTAAAAAAAAAAAAAAAAAAAAATGCAGACAATAGGGTACCATAATGAAGCGAAAATTTTCTGCGTAACGAGTATTTCCTTTATTTGGAATAAAAGCAAAATTATTTACCTAATTGCCTTTCGACAAAAATTATTAGATATTTTCGAAATTGAATTACAAATAGAGTCAATAGTGCAATAGATTTGATTAAATGATCTTGTGGAACAGCGAAGATCGGCAGCTCATTGCACTGCAAAATATTATGAATTATAAATTAAAAATTAATTCACCATTTTAATCTGTCAGTTCAATTTTGTTACATATTTTGTATTATTTACAAAAGCATGTGTGTGTGTGTGTGTAAAAATGTATTTAATTTCTGTTTGAAATGTTGCCATTGTTGCGTCTTTATCTCTTGTGTTTATCATTTTTTAAGTTTTAAATATTTCAGTTCACTGAGTCGATACGAAATAATTGCGCAAAATGTTGTTGTTACTCTTAACGCACGTACGAAATTGTGAAATGGTTTTTGTTTTTGTTGTTGGTATTATTAATTTTACTCTTGGCATATTAACAGTTTTGAATTTCAATATGCAGATCTTTTTTCTTCAAACTTTTTCCCCCTCTGACGGACTATAGTGGCTTAAAATACGAAACCGCAAAAACGATTTTCTTGGTCAGTAAATGAATGAATAAAAAAGATAAATATCGAAATGGAGTTTAACAAAAAGCGTACGATGACAATGGCTTTTAAGCAGAATTGCTGCAAGAAAAATGATGCAAACACCAGATTGGCAACGAAATGGAAATTAAAACGAAACAAAACAAAACAAAACATTTGAAAACGAGTCTTGTGCAATTTTGAAATACTAAAGCAACGAAAATAAAATAAAATACAATAAAAGAAAATAAAAAAAATTTAAAAAAGGAACTGCCGCAGAATATCGAATTTGCATGAAATTTATTAATTTGTTTTAAACATATTTTTTTATCGCATTTCAATATAAAAAAGGACTTTGAAGCGATTTTTTATTTCAAATAATTTTTTTCTTTGCTTATGTAATTTTTATTTAAACTATTATTTGGGAGCTCCTAATAGTTTTTAAAGAATTATTTTTGACAACAAAACGAGTGGTTTTCGCAGTTCACCACACACTTTTTCATCCAGCTTTTTAAAGTATTTTCTAAAGTAATAAATAAAACTTTAAGCCCGATTAACTAATTGTAAAGTAATCCCTTGTTAGACCAACTCAGTTTCACTAAAACTATTTTCAAAAACGAGCAACTTTAATTCAATTCAATTCAATTCATTTCATATATAATATGTTACATCTCTTTTAGGAGTAGTTAAAATAATCTTTTTCCCTTTTAAAAATTTTTATAGTAAAAAGAGAAATAGTAAAAACAATCAACTGTTGGATTTTCAATAAAAAATTAGGATTTTCAGTGAAATTTCATAAAATTTCTCTAAAAAAAATTATAATAATAATAAAAAAAAAACAGGAAAATGCGCTTAACTGAGCGAATAAAACTTACTGACCGGTGTGAAGATAAATTTCGCAATTTATAACCCTAGACACAAACCCAGTACGTTAACAGAGCTCTGTTAGCATATTAACATAGCGCTGTTAAACATGAAAAATCCCAGTGTTTGTATTCAAAATGGAATACTGGCCACATATCTGGACCAACCTTGAAAATAATTAACTGAACAGACAAACAGGTCAATGGGTTTCATAATATACTAATCCATACTTTGGCATAGCTTTGCCGATAAGCTTTGATTTAATGTACACAAAAATTTTAAAATTCTAGAGAGGATAAGCCAGTATCCTGGGAAAACGAGAATATGTGGGGCGGCTAAAAATAGTTTTATTTTGTAGCTCTTGTGATTGTCTATCACGTCCAATGGCCATAACCCTTAACAGTTCGATTTTTAATAGAGAAATTTGGATTTTAGTGAAATTTCATATTTCGAATTTCTTTAAAAAATTCATATCAGGAAAATCGAAATATCAGACTGAATAAAAATTATTAACCTTCTGTACATTTAAAACTCCTTTCAACTCCTTTATTAGAAATAAACACTATTTGGACAAAATTGTGTTACAACAAAAAATTTATTTTTCCAAAAAAATTAGCTAAATTTTTTTCTTCTTAAATCTATACGATTAAAGGGTTTTTTTCAAAGCTGCTTCACTTTTGAAACTCCTTTCAGTTCGAATTCATTACAAATAAATACGTTTTGGGTAAATTTATGTTACAACCAAAACTTGAATTTTCGCAAAGGGGTACTCCGTTCCAAAAAAATAAAAAATTTGTTTCCCAAAATTCATGCGATTTAAGGTTTTCGTTGAAGCTTTTTTACTTTTGAAACCACTTTCAATTCGAATTCATTAAAAATAAACGCGTTTTAGGTAAAATTGTGTTATAACCAAAAATTGATTTTTTGCCAAAAGGAACCCCTTTCCAAAAAAAATTATAAAAAAATTTGTTTTCCCAAAATCTATGCGGCTTAATATTTTTTCAAAGCTGCTTCACTTTAGAAACTCCTTTCAATTCGAATTCATAACAAATAAATACGTTTTGGGTAAATTTGTATTACAACCAAAAATTCGATTTTTGCCTTTCCAAAAAAATTTTGCAAATAATTTTTTCTGCTTAAATCCAAGCGATGTATGGTTTTTTCAAACTTGTTTCATATCTGAAATTTTTTTTAATTCGAATTGATTAAAAAAAACACGTTTTGGGTAAAATTGTGTTACAACCAGAAATTGGATTTTTTCATAGGGGTACCCCTTTCCAAAAAAATTGGTCAAAAAATGTTGTTGCTTAAATGCATACGATGTAAGCTTTTTCGAAAGCTTCTTCGTATTTGAAACGCCTTTCAATACGCATTTATTAGAAATAAACGCATTTTGGGTAAAATTGTGTTTCAACCAAAAAATTGATTTTTTTGCAAAGGGGTACCCCTTTCCTAAAAAGTTGGCCAAAATTTTTTTTGCTTAAATGCATGCGACTTAAGCTTTTTCGGAAGCTTCTTCGCATTTGAAACTCCTTTCAATACTTAGTTGTTAGAAATAAACGCTTTTTGGGCAAAATTGGGTAAAATTGTGTTTCAACCAAAAAATTGATTTTTTGCAAAGGGGTACCCCTTTCCTAAAAAATTGGCCAAAAATTTTTTTTGCTTAAATGCATGCGACTTAAGCTTTTTCGGAAGCTTCTTCGCATTTGAAACTCCTTTCAATTCGAAGTCATTACAAATAAACACGTTTTGGATAAAATTGTGTTAAGCCAAAAATTGCATTTTCGCAAGGGGGTGCACCTTTCAAAAAAAAAAAAAACATTATGAAAATTTTTTTCCCAAAATCCATTTGACTTGAGGTTTTTTTAAAGCTTTTTTTACTTTTGAAACTCCTTTCAATTCGAATTCATTAAAAATAAACGCGTTTTAGGTGAAATTGTGTTACAATCAAAAAATTGATTTTTTGCAAAGAATTGGTCAAACATTTTTTCTTCCCAAAAAATTAGAAAACTATTTTTTTTGCTAAAATTCAGGCGGTTTAAGGGGTTTCAGAAGCTTAAAAAAATTAGTAAATTTTTTTTCTTGAAGTACAGGGGATTTAAGTTATTAAGCTTTCGTTGGGTGGCATTCCAATTTGTCAATTTCCAAATTGATCAACAAAATAAACTTGATAAATTATAATTTTTTTTTTTTTTGTTTTGTTAAATTGAAATTAATTCAAGAGACGGCAACAGCATCTTTTACCAATTTTAATTAAATTAAAACGAAATAAAACCTGCAGTTTTGTGAGTTCATGGAAAATCGATCATTTAAGTCGTTCTATCGAAAAGTTGTTTAAAACTCTTAAACAAAATAAAATTCCAGCTCAACCTTTTTTGTTGTTTTTTTTTTTTTGTTGAACATCAAACAGACTGACAGACAGCCCAACAGCGTCCAGCCAACATACAACTGCATTAATCACAGAGAGATAAAAGTTTTATTATCAAAGTTTTTCTTGTAACATTTTCATTCAATTTATTTCTAAGAATGCAGAAGAGACAAACAGGTTTTTTTTTGTGAAATCTGAAAAAGATTTGAGGGAATTGAAAAAATTTTAATTAATATTTTTTAATGGTTAAATGACATTTCCGTTAGATTTTAACGGAAACATCATTGAGGAGAAAATACCAGAAGAATTACAATAATTAAAGTGCATCTCTTCTTTTCTTCTCTTTCCAGGTACGTAAATGCATATTTAAATTGGAAAGCAATTAAATTAAGTACGTATGCAATAATTATTATGAACACTAAAATTAAATGAACAACTTTCAGCGCAAGTAATTCAGAAATTGTACACTATAGTAGAGTTGCTAACATTTTATGCACTCGGAATTTTTAGTCTATAATATCTTTTTTCATTAAAAATGTAATTCAATTTAATTTTGCTCAAACTACTCATATTTTTCTAAACCCATTTACTTATTTGATCATAAAACAATTTCTAAAACTTAATTTCTTTTCTTGCCAACTCACTTTGCTGCTGAAATTCTGCTAAAAACCTAAACAACAACTCCTTGTTGTAAGCATTTTCATGAATAAACTAAATTTCCTTAACAAGAAAATTGTTTGCTGAAGTTGCCTGCAAACCTCGGCGCCGCCGTGACACTCCCTCCCCTCCCCCATCCACCATCGCCATAATGGAAATTCTAATTTGACTTAATAAGTCTTATTAACAGAGACTCTGACTGCCAAAACGAAAGAGTTTCTTATAAACTTTAAGTCTTAACTGGGTTTATATTAACGGTTTATTTTATATTTTGTGGCATTATGCTTTTAGCACTCTGCCGACAACAACGAGGAAAGAAAGAAAGATGGCAAAAAATAATAGAAACCAGCCAACAAAGCAGCATTATTAACACACTTTTTGTTGTTGCTTTTGCTTTTAAAACTAACAGTTTCAGAAATAAAATAAAATAAAATCTAAGATCAGCATTACGGCGCTGCGAGAGCCGGAGTTGGGTTTCACCTATACAACAGAATGAGTGGTTGTCACGGCTTGAGATGATGAAACAATTTGCAACATTTTAATTGTATGGGCGGTTGAACAACGAACGGCTAAAAAAATGCTCGTAAATGTGTCACTTGTTAATATGAAAGCGCTCATCAGTTGGTGTGTGGTAACACACTTGCGTTTTTTCTTCTTCTGGCTCTAAACTTTTTGGTCTAGTCATAAAGAAAGGAAAAAAAAAAATAGAATATATATGAGTCCCGTCCAAAAAATTGCCTCCAGTTTAATTTTTCTCCAAAAATATTTATTTATTCATCAGCTACTATTTTGTAGTTCTAATAAAGGGTGGGCAAATTTGAGGTTAGGAAGTAAATTGGTTTAAAAATTTATATTTTTTTTTGTGGCAAATTCAGTTTTATTTGATACAATGTAAAGTAGAAATATGGGAATTAATAATGGAATATGATGTCGGGCAAATGTCTGCCTCTAGCTCGTCAGCAGACGTCCGTCCACTCTTTTCACAAAATTTTGAAACACATTTTGCAACAAATTTTCGCTTATTTCGTCAATGCAGCGCCGAATTTCATTTTTGAGAGCGTCAGTTGTTGAGAAAATAGTCCAGCGGCGTTAAATTGCAAGAACGAGGCGGCCAACTGACATGTGGGTGCTGTTGGCTGAAGTAGTAGAACTCAAGACTATTAAGCGGGGGGTCCTAAGTTCAAACCCCGCGCTGAGTCATGAAATATTGTGTTGAATTCTTGTGATCGGCATTAGCGCAAAGTTGTGTTAGTTGTTGCAAGACTGTTTCAGTGACGAAGACATAGCTTTGGTCACTGAACATAATTGGCAGCGACTGACACGATCATGTGCTAAAAACCAGAGTAACAGCACCCTGCTTCGTCGGGCCTGTAGCAAAAAAAATTAACCGGCGAAGCAAAAAGGTTGAAATAGCTATAAAGATAATTCTCTATCTTTCCTCATCTGTCCCCTCAATACTATCCCCTCCCTTCCAGTTCCGGCGCCATGCACTGCATATGCAGGGGTCATCCCCTGAGTGCTGGTCCAAGATAAAAAAAAAAATAACATCGCCAAATCGAGAAATTACGCGACCAGCAAATTTCTCGTGCAATAACTGAATTATTTGGCCGTCTGAGTGTCTTGTAGCGCCGTCTTGCTGCAACCCAAGGTCACTTCTGTCAACATTAGCCATTTGTGGCCGCAAAAAATTGCTTATCATGGTTTGGTAGCTCAGAGAATTCCCGTGAATTCACCGTGGCGGCGTTTGCTCATTTTCGAAAAAGTACGGGCCGATGATACGGCCTGACCACAAAACCCCACCCACCATACGTCACTTTCTTTGGATGCAATGGTTTTTCGAGGACTGTTTGTGGATTTTTTGAGCCCCATATGCGATAATTTTGTTTGTTTACAAAATCGCCTAATTGAGAAAGGCCCTCATCAATATAGACGATTTTTGTGTAAAAAATGCGTTATTTTCGTTCAGTTTTTCAAACAGAAAATTTTTACAAATTAAATATTTTGTTTTCAATAGTATAGGCTTCCGTTGTTAAATTTTCCCAACTTTTTACTACATAAATGTCAAAGGATGCCATCTCGATTCTTGACATTTCATCATTTGACAGCCAATTTACTTCCTAACCTCAAATTTGCCCATCCTGTATAAAACACTTGCATCGCCGTTTTTTTTTTCCAATACTTAAAGCAGTTCGGGCTCCAAATTCGATATCGAGCGAAATGTCCATAAAATTTAAATACAAATTTCGATCGAAGTCGAATGCCGTAATTTGGCCCCTGATAAATGTGGTCCGAAAACGATCTATTGTTCTTCGAATTAGCCGATCTGTTCTGAAGGACGATTATGAACGCCATAAAAGGGAAAAAGTGCACGATGAGTTTGACGAATAGAACAATTATTTTGATTAAAAATTTCAACAATTTGCACGCGTTTGCTGTAGTGTAAGTCGATTCATAATAAAATTTCAAAGCAATATAACGAAAAAGCAATTATCAGCTGTTAAATGTGTGCTCAAATGAAGCAGTGATGCCAACTCAAAGTTGTGACACTCTAAATTAAACACGCTTTAGTTACAACTTCTCATATAATTTATCGATTTGCCGGCAAGCAAAGTTCTAGGAAATGTGTTTAAATCTGGTGTTTACACGTAGTTGTTGTTGTCTATTTTTTTTTGTCATGAGATGTAACAAATTCGCTGCCAATATCATTTACAAATGCACAAAGAGAGTGATAAATTTAGATTTTATGAGCTCCATAAACAACGAAATGTCATCTTTTCCTCTTCTCCTTTGAATTGCCTTGTACAAATTCAAGGTTTTGGGAAATACACTCGCGCGGGTTAAATAAAACTGAAGCACCCTGTAGTACCAGAATCATTTGAATAGATGGCATGCCGTCTCTCCCGCCCTCTTGGCTGTCATAATTTCTCTTCTTTTTTTTTTTTTTTAATTTTATTTCTTATCACAGACTTTCAAAATATTATCGGCCATAACGTGTCCAAATTTACAACATTCAGCCAAAATTTCAAGCAGTCGTAAAGTAAATTAATCAACCTACAATTCAGTTCTATGAAAACACTTGGCGATTAATTCTAGAATCTACAGTCATAAAAAGTAAAACACAAAATTGATTAGCAATTTTTTTTAATCAGTTGCAACTAAAACGGAATATCTTGAAAAGTGTGTTAAATAGTATTCACAACCTCAAATCCGTCTCGTTAAAGAATACAACATTTTGTAGCAGTAAAAAGTTGGTGAACTCAATCAACTCGAATATTTTTACGTTTTCTTGCATTCAATTTCAACGAAAATGGAAATATTACAAATTTTTCATTCACTCATTCGTTTAGTTTTCATTTGAAAACGGATTTTGTTAGCAACGGCTTTAAGTGATATTGCCCCATCTAACTAACGAACCAGCCATCCGTCCATCCATCCATTCATTCATCCAACCGTTTAGCCAACTGCAGCAATCTTATTTGAAAACAAAATAGACACACACACAAACACGTACACTAAAAATACTTGCTAGTAGTAAGAGTATTCCCGTGTACATGCATCAAGTTTATTCTTTGCCAACCAGAAAAATAAATGACAACAGCTGGGCCGTATTTTAATGCCAAATAATTCAGTGGATAATTAAACGTCATTTATTTTTAAAATTTATTTTAAACAACGAATTCATTTTCATAGATCATATTTAAATACAATTTAACTGCCTGTTTTTGTAAAATGAATAAAAATGTTCGTTTCACACGAAGAGGAGTGTGACCGGCCCAGCAGAAGGGCAGGTTTAGACTTCTAAGCTGTCGTTCCCTGTGGGATCTAGTGCCTCAGACAAGCATCACTTGCTGCCCTAGTGGGCTTTAAGAGCTGTTCTGAATGATTTTCAAGAATAGGCGTGTCAATAATTCATTGGATTGTGTAGGGTGTAGCCCTCTAAAGCGGCATGGCCACACATCAAACTGATGCTTCAAACTTGTGTATGTATTGGTAAAATTCAGTTTGAGAGTGGAAATCTAAATTGTTTTGATATTCTACAAACTCACATCAAACCATACGTGTGAGTTTTTTTCACTAACACTAACACTATCACAGAAAAGCAGGGTTTGAAGCGTCAGTTTGATGTGTGGCCATGCCGCTTAAGATTCACAATGGGTCTTTAGGGCTTTGCCAGTGTTTTTGGCAATTTTGCGGCAGGCAGGCAGGCCTTTTAACCCGGCCTAAAGAAATAAAATTTGTTAATGTAAACTATTTAACAGAGTTTCCCCTCATTTAATCTTAATGCCTTAAGAGTATTTGTGGTATTTAATAGAAATTGTCTGATGATGTTCTTTTCTTCTGTTATTAAGTACAACATGAAAAGAATTAAAAAGTCTCGCTTTTCCAAGCCTGTTTAGAAGAAAGCAATGAGCATTAAAAAAAGTGCTTGTTGCTGTGTTGCGTTCAAATAAGTTTGAGTGTGTGTTTGCGGTACGTAATTATTAAAATGATATTGTCGAATAAAAAAAAGTTGGTTAATGAAGGTGGTTATGAATTTAATATGCCGCCTTTGTTGTCGTTATTTTCCTTCTTTTTTTTTTGTTAAATTCTAATACGAATAAAGTTGTTTTTTATTTGTTGTTGTTTTTTTTTTCTAGAACACCAGACGACAATATAAACCTTAAGAGGTTTAATTTACAACTCCAACCGACAAATGAGTTCAACACAATGATTTCTTAAGAACAAGAGCTGCACATAAATATTTCACAATTTTCTTGTGATTATATTTGCCCTTCTTTTCATTTCCACAATTTACTCTTAAACAAATAAGACGCGTTTTTTTTTCTGTGAAAGTTTTCCTGCTGGTGTTTTCTGACATTTTTAATTTTGTTTCGTGGAGCTCAAAATCGCTGTAAAACTGGGACTTACAATTTTAATATTTTATGGCGCAACATAAAGAGTAATTATAGGCAGAGATATTAAAAATAAGCTGTTTGACTGGGTAAAATAATCATTTTGGGAAAATACCTGTTGATAAAAATGCTATTTTTGCTAAAAAAAAAAATTAAAAGAAAAAGTAAAAGTGTCACATTCGGCTGTGCCGAATCTATGGCGATTTCTTTTCTTTAAAATATGTAACATTTTGTCACTTTTTATTCTAAAAAACCACATTTAGGAGCAATTTTAAAATAAAACACATCTTCACAAGAGATGGTAGATCAATTTCCAATAAATTCACTATTTTCAAATGCCATAATGTTACCATTTTCCATTGAAAACTGCAAAAAATGTAGCATTCTTTTTTAGAAAAGAAATCAACATTAAATGCCCTTGCCCGAACTACGCCTGGAGTCTGGCATCATCGTTTTGATCTTTCGGATTTTCATGAACACGAATTTTTTTCTTTCCAAAATATAAAAGAACAATATTTTTGTTTAGTGGAAAAAAATTTAATTTTCCAGCTCTGGGGTTGTCTTTTTGGCTTTCGGATCTGTTTTCTGAATTCTTTCAAAAACATTTTAAGTAAATTTAATTTATAAAGAAAACTTTTGTTTATTTGGCTTTTGGTACATAAACCAAAAAAAATTAAATTTTCCAACCCTGCAATCGCCTTTTTGAGTTTGTTTTTTAATACCAATGTTATTCTTCCTGAAGTAAAAAATTGGTTTAATTAATAAAAAACAAAAATTAGTTTTAACTGGATAACAAAAATAAGTTTAATATATCCAGCTCTGGAACCGTTTTTGAGATTTTGCTGATTTTCAGTCTACATATTTAGGAATATTTCCAATACAACAATTTAGGTTTTCCGCGGTTCCGGCAAACCGTTTTCATGCATAAATAGACGGACAGACGATAATCGGTTATTGGGGTTCTGATCTTCATGAGAAAAATATGCAAATTCACAAAGAAAATATCTGCATGTGCTGGAATTTCTGGCCCATTATCAGCTGTTTACAATATTTGATGTGGCAACACCCATCTTAGCGCAGACAAAAACAAGGTTACATTTCATAAAACTACTTAAAACCTGAAACTGAAGAATGGTTTTAAGGAAATCATCTTGTGTGGTAAAACTCGGGGCCCGATCGAAATTGCAATATAATTTATATACAAATTTCGATCGCTATCGAATGCCGTAATTTGCACCCGGGGCTTAAATTTGAAATCAATATTTATTAAAAGTTACTGTGGGCAGGTTTTTTTTCTAAGCGACCTTGACTTTGGCTAATAAAACGACACTTGAAGGTTGATATGCGATACTCAGGCTTTTCTGCTGTCCAAACTAGATCTGACAAATCTTGTTTTATCCTGATTTTAAAAGCATTTATTATGCTATTGCAAAAGTAAATTAAAGCCTACTAAAATAAATTAATTAATATGTCAACCAGAAAAGCCGGAAGAATATTTTTATGTACATAAATATTTTGTGCACATCCATTTTAAAATTAATTTCTACATAAAACGGTTCAACAAATAAGTTTCTTGCTTGTTGCCATGCAGTAACTTTAATTTATTTTTATTCAATTGAAACCTGATACAATTTAAAAGCTAAAAAAAAGAAAAACAAAATAAATAAAAAGTAAACAGAATAGCGATGCAAATTGCTCAACATTCAAATTCAACTCGATGATACAAAATAGAATTGCAAATATATCACGTTTCATTATTTCTTTAATGGCATTCGAACGCGTTCAATTTTTTTTTTATTATTTTTTTTACATCTTTTCAAATATTTCTATTGAATGAAACGCAATTTTCGGGGCAGTTGTTTTCAATGGGAGTTGTTAGCAAGCGCGAGAAATATGTTTGTGTTCATGTTACTTTTACCTTTTTCTTTTCTTTTCTTTTCGGTTTGTTTTTTTATCATCAAAACAGACGTACAGACTGGGGAAAATATTGGCTTAATAAAATGTGTTATTTTTTTTTTGTTATAAAGAAGTTTAATAAACAAATATTGAGCATCTGAATAGGGAGTTTAAGAAAATTAGGTCCCTCGGGTTTCTTAGAAATGAATGAAATTCCCTTTTTATTTACTTTAAATGATAATTATAATTCCATATAAGAGCATAAAGTTATGGGAGCGTCGACCTCGGCGGTGTTATGAGTGGTAACATCTGATGCATGTTAAAAAAAAATTGCTTACAAATATTTTAATTTCATTAAATAAGTAAAGAAAAATTAAGTAACACGATTGAAATTTTTTACCACGCATGCCAACATGTAGGCAATGACTTGCATAGTCAGCTGTGCCCAGCAGCCATTGTTGCCATGTGGTTTTTCTATAATAGGTTTAAATTAGAAATCTCCTCTTAGCTAAAATATACGATGGTGAAATAAATATAAGGTGGCAGTACTACGGCAACAAATACAACATTACAACAACCAAGGGAATTTTTGTTTGTGTAAATTCATGGTCTACATCAAAAGTATAACTACTAAATACATTGTATAGATGCACACATGCACGCTCACATATACAAACAAAAGCAGCACTTATTGTACACAAAATCTTGAGATCAATATAGACTCACCATGGCATTGAGCAAAAAACTGCCATCTGGCATCCTTATATTTGTTTCACCATGAAATATTCCTATTTTGCAAGGTGACACCGTTAAACTTGTTTTTGCTCAAAACTGTTATTGTGCTTGAATTGATTTCAATCTGTCACCATTGCACATCTCAAGTGTGGTCAATATAAGTTTTTTCTCTTAACAATTCCGGCTGATTTATTTTTAAGTTTTAATTTTAATCTGTAAAAACTAACTCTACTTATTTTTAAAGGACATCTAAAGTCGCTCAAGCTGTTTTCCAAAGTAACGAGTTTATGTTTATGCAGTCAGGCAGTCAAGTGTATATTTGATGAATAAATTTGTAAACAAAAAGAAAAGAAAATATTAATAGCAACTCGAACAAAATTTGAAAACTGTTCGTGCCTTAACGCATGTGAGAATTTATTACATTTTATTACGTTTCATAAAATAAATTTTTACCTTTAAACAAATTGGAATAAATTGAATTTTATTATAATTTTTGTTGTTGTTTTTTACTTCAGCTACTCTTTTATTCATCACAAGTTTTATTTTTGTACTCGTATTTTAACAGCCATATTTTTTATCGACATCTTTCGTGCAGTCTTTATTTAGAAAAACAAAGCAACAATAACAACAAATTTATTTCAATTTGCTTAAAGGTTTTGTTGGGCAAAATTATATTGTAAAAATATTAATTGAAAAAAAAATTTTTTCGTTACATGCACACAATTTATTTGCGAAAGGGGTTATTTGTTTAAATTACACTCAGTTGCAGGTGCCAAAGGTTGCTACACTAATTTTGAATATAAAACGGCAAGTGTTTATTTTTGTGGTCAACATGCCTTTGTACAGGGTCCGCCAAATAACTTTTTGTTTTGTTGAAAATGCTATAAAAAAAACTACTGAACATTTTCTCAAATTTCTTTTCTTTATTTGAAAGTACAATCCTTCCGGTTAACAATGGAAAGTAGTTTCATTCAAATGGCTGCCTCGGCTGGCCATGCAGTAGCCTACACGATCGGTCCAATTTTTAAGAACATTATCGATTGTGTGCAGCTGTATTTCACCAATGGCTTCACGAATATTGTCCTTTAAGGCGTCAATTGTCTCTGGCTTGTAGGCGTAACACTTATCTTTGACGGCACCCCACAAATAATAGTCCAACGACGTCAAATCACAGCTCCGAGTTGGCCAAACGACATCAGCTCTGCGGCTAATAATGCGATCTTCAAAAACAGGGCGCAAAACATCGAGTGTAGCTGCGGCTGTATGGCACGTAGCGCCGTCCTGTTGAATCCAAATGTTGCCAATATCCTCTTCTTCAATTTTTTTGAACAAAAATTCGTTCAACATGGCCCGATAACGATCGCCATTGACTGTAACGGCCACTCCTTGGTCATTTTCGAAGAAATATGCCTCTGGACCAAAATCCGCACCAAACAGTGACTCGTTTTGGGTGCGTCGGCTGTTCAATGTATGCGTGCGGGTTTTCTGTGCCCCAAATGCGACAATTTTGCTTGTTTGCATACCCGCCAAGATCCAAATGAGCTTCATCTGAAAATATGATTATTTTGGCAAAATCGGCATCTTCTCTAAGTAGATCGGAGGCCCACTTAGCGAAGCGTTGTTCAAGCGTATACACAACCATATTCGTTCAGCGAAAGTATAAAACATTCACCAAATAACCACTAGTTGAAAAAAAAACGTTAGATGGCGGACCCTTTATTTCTTTTTAAATTTCTAAACTAAATCCATACCACTAGAAATATTGTACAGCCATGTGAAGGAGTGCGTTCCCTTTCGGAAACGGTATTGATTCCGAACTTTCATATGGTAGAAAGAAAATAAGAAAAAAATCTGTTTTACTCATGATATTTTATTTGTCGTTTTCTGAAGATCTAAAATACGGCATTAATTCCGTTTTCGAACTTAATTAAAGTCTGTGAAATTACAAAATAACTAAATAATAAATTTCTTTCGAATGATCTATAAAATTCAATGGTTAAAGATATAGCATGCAACTTTATAATAAATTTCAAAAATCTGAAAGCGGCATTCTGTTGTAAGTTGATTCATGTTACACGAAAACAGCTGAGCTGCCAAAAATAGATGAGCCTCTAGAACCAGCTGAGTTGCCAAAAACAGCTGAGCTGCCAAAAACAGCTGTGCTGCCAAAAACAGCTGAGCTGCCAAAAACAGCTGAGCTGCCAAAAACAGCTGAGCTGCCAAAAACAGCTGAGCTGCCAAAAACAGCCGAGCTGCCAAAAACAGCCGAGCTGCCAAAAACAGCCGAGCTGCCAAAAACAGTGTTGCCAAAGAGAAAATTGCTAAAAAAATCAGTTTTTATTTTAGAGTTAAAAAAAGGTGGGTTTTCAGAAACAACCTTAAATGCCATCTCTTTCGTAAGATTTACAAATAAAGGCCAAACCAATAACAATGCATTTTTCTATTTTAAAATAAAAACACGTATTGAGATGCTCCGATTAAGTATGAAATAAAATATCCATCAAATGGATATATTATGAATTTCAAATAACTTTTCAAATGACGCGTGTGATCTCGCATTTGAGCTGAGAAATTGCATGAGGCAATTCTGAGGATTTTTTGAGCCCCAAATTCGATAATTTTGTATATTCACGAATCCATTCAAATGAAAATGAACTTCATAGGAGATGACTTTTTCGAAAAATTAACTTAACTTTGTTGTCTTACCCATTGAACGCGTTTGCCGGCGATTACCGTGGTCCACCGGTTTGTTGCGTAAGACGCTTAATTTTCAACAATAAGAATAAACGGGGCTGCCACCTGCCCAAAAATAAATTAATTTTAAAAATCCATTCTTCTTGAGACACCCTGTGTTATAAAAGTGCTCAACTAAGATTTGGTGTTGCCATATATTTTTCCACAAGAATTTTTAAATCCTTGAGAAATTGGCATTTTCCACACTTAATTTTATTTAAATGAAGTTCGTTTGTTATATTTTTCAAATTCATTAAAACACTTGGCAAAATTTTAAATATTAAAAACAATATCCCAAAATTACCCATGTATAATATTTATATATTTAAATATTTCATCTAGAAAATATTTTTAAAGCTGTAACAGCAAAATCGTCAAAGAGAAATTATTAAACGAAAGAAACATTTTCAGGTGCACAAACTTGCACAAGCATGTCTGAGCATGTTTCATAATGCAAACTGTAAAAACTTTTGCCTTTAATCGTGACAAGTTAATGAAATTTAATACTTTTCTCTTAATAATAACATTTGGCGTGCTGAAAAAGTTTATGAAAAAAAATTATTTCCTTGTAATTTGTTTTTAACTTTATACTTTAGCTAACTTGAATTGCTTCTATACTAAATTAGTTATTTTATGTCAAAACATTTAAAGACCTTAAAAACCTTAAAAAAATAAATAATTTCCTTAATCTGCTGTGCCAACATGCATATCAAAATGCGATAGAAACAAGAAGAAAAGATATTAAAAAAAAACTCCCAACCCCACGCCTTAAGGTTAAAATAGTTGACATAGTTGTGCCAACAAAGTGTCCAACATGCAGTTTAATATTTTTTCGTTCTAATTTTTCTACACACTTTGAGTTATTTTTAGCTTGAAGTTATTAATGGGATGTAGAGAGTAGAGCAGCACGGAAAAAATAATACAAATTCGAACTAAAACACTCACACTAAATTTGTACTTGCAGTAATTTCCATTTATATAAAGATTAAAGCAAAAACTCACAAACTCACACCACGGCAACCGCAAAGTATTATTATTATTTCTTTTAACTCACGCTCAAGATCTTAGTTACTGCCTGGAACACGAGCAAAAAATTTTAATGCAGCAAAAGGAATTGAAATTGCAATGCGTCTGGCAGGGTTTTAATTAAAATAAAACTGCTGCAAATACAAGTATCACTGGCATAACGCGAAGCTTGAGCAAAAATATCTTATCCAAATCAGTTTATGTAAGAATTTTATAAAAGTTACCTGAAGAAACACAATTACAACTTCTATTCTGATTTAATTCATGCGTATTGAACCAGTGGAGACACGAATCACATTTCTTCTCTCAGCTTAAATTTTGTATGCCTTAACTTTAAATATTTTGTGCGCTTTTTATAAAATGTATAGAACTCCTAGCACATTTCCTGCTACCTTGTAATCAAAATTTACTAAATAGCCTTAACCCATAGCAAAAGGAACGTACTATTCCTTTTTGCGATTTGTAGTGAAAAAGAGATAATTACAATTATTTTTGTAGAAATGGCTTAACATTTTTATATTAATTTTTCATAAATAAAAATTAATTTTTCCTAAAACAATTTTTGCAACAAGTGCTATTTCCAAAAAGTACTTTTTACAAACAGCAAATTTCAAAACATACTTTTTGCAAAAAGTACTTTTTCAAAAGGTACCTTTTTTTTACAAAAAGTACTTTTTCAAAAAGTACTTTTTACAAAAAGTATTTTTATAAAAGGTACTTTTTACAAAAAGGACTTTTCTAAAAGGTACTTTTTATAAAAAGTACTTTTACAAAAAGTGCTCTAACAGAAAGTAATTTTTACAAAAAGTACTTATTTAAAAAGTATTTTTTCAAAAAGTACTTATTTAAAAAGCCCTTTTTCAAAAAGTACTTTTGTAAAAAGTAGTTTCTTATAAAATACTTGCCAAAAAGTACTTTTTATAAAAAGTATTTCTTTATAAAGTACTTATTCAAAAAGTACTTTTTTATAAAATACTTTTTAAAAAAGTACTTTTATATAAAGTACTTTTTCATAAAGTACTTTTTCAAAAAGAACTTTTTTATAAAGTATGTACTTATTCAAAAAGTACTATTTTATAAAGTATGTACTTATTCAAAAAAGTATTTTTGTACGAAGTACTTTTTCAAAAAGTACTTTTGTACAAAGTACTTTTTCAAAAAGTACTTTTGTATAAAGTACTTTTTCAAAAAGTTTCTTTTCCAAAACCACTTTTTGCATGAGTACCTTTCACAAAAAGTACATTTTTAAAAAGTACTAGGAAAGTGCTGTTTTCACCATATCTTAAAAGTACCATTAGTGCTCCTTTTCATGAAAGAAATAATTTTTCAAAAGCAGATTTTTAAATGAATTAAGCGGAATGTACTACTTTTTGAAAGTACATTCTACTTCTTAAAAGTACTTTTTAGAAAAGTACCTTTTACAAAAAGTACCATATCTTAAAAGTATCATTTGTGTAAAATAGTATTATTTTACTTTGTTTAAATATACTCTTCCTAAGAAGTACTTTTCGCAAAAAATTTCTTAAGAAAAATAATTTTTCAAAAGCAGCTTTTTAAATGAATTAAGCAGAATGTAGTATTTTTAAAAGTACATTCTACTTCTTAAAAGTACTTTTTGAAAAAGTAGCTATCACAAAAAGTACCTTTCCAAAAACCACTTACGAAAAAAGCACCTTTATTTAAACGTGCCTTTTTTTAAAATTACATTCTACAAAATTACTGTTTTCAATAAGTACATTTTACAAAAAGTACCTTTTCTACAAAGTACTTTTTTTCTAAAAAATTTTGTTTGTTTAAAAGTCCTTTGCCTAAAATTGTATTATAGGATTACTTATCATTACAAATTAGCAATGGGCGCAATTTTATTTAAGTTAAATTTTTATGGTTTTATGCAAAATACTGGTTTGGAACTGTTTAAACATAAATTGTTAAAAAGAAATCGATTAAAATATTTTAACGGGTATAAATTCATAGGCCGAAAATGTAGTGATTTTTATTGATATCACAGTATATTTTCTGAGTGACAATTAATACTTTCTGAATTGACTAATTAACTAATCTGAATTATAATTGATGTTAAAATAAATGACGCAAAATTTTTTTAAAACAGTAGGGCATTTGAGAACACTGTTTCCATGTCTGAAACATCCAAAAGTGAACATAAATTTGTGTTTAAAAAACAGTGGCCATAATTTTATTCTTTTTTTTTTGTTTTGTATAGTTTAGCATAGATTTGTAATCTTCCTAAAGGTATGCTACAATTAATTAAAAAAATACAAATTTGTTTAAAAACATTTTAATACAAAATCATTTAGGCGTTAAATTATAATTAAAACATAACGTTGACCAAATGTCCAGAATACATATAACTTATGTTCGTTTGTGGCATTAGGAAAAATGCCCGATTCGAAAATCCTAAAAGTATACTATTAAAATTAAATAATATATGTAAACAAATTGCGGAATATTACAAAAAACGCAAGCTGTTATATAACCGCCAACATAATAAACCATAATGGTATAATAAATTAAACATCAACGCCTTTTTCCTGCATTTAAATCATTTATTCATTGTAACACGTACACGGCGGGGCATAAATAGTGAAAAGTGTGTAAAATAACCAACAGCACCAACAACAACAACAACGATAACAGTAATAAATATGGGATAGTGTGTGTGTGTGTGCTTGCATGTAATGCCAACTGTAAATTAAACAACTCAGCAAAATTAAAACTCTCATCGTTTTAGAACACGGAGAGTGAGAGCAAATGGCGACTAAAAAACGCAATACGTAATAAATGCAAGAGGGAGCAAATAAACTTTTTTTCAAAGCCTTTTGCAATAGGAATACAACAACACTCATGCTGAAGCACCACCACAATACTTTCATAGACCCGGGAAGATGTGCAAAAACTTAAAAAAAAAACAAGAACAAAAACAACAACAACATTTAATAACACATTTGTCGCATAAATACTAAGCAAATATGTTGCATATTTAAGAAAAGAGTGAGTGTTTGGAAAAAAAAATGAATCTAAAAGGGGGGTCCGCCGTCACGTAAGGTTGTTGCCATGTCTCATCATCACCAGCTAAATATAAAAACAAACAGCAAAGTTTTAACGTCAGCGGTATTGTCGTCATTCTCACAAGCAGCATAATAATAATCATGCAACAAACACGCACGCAAAGGTTGTGTAACGAAACTCATAAATATACGAGTATTTCATATTTGCCAGCACAAAGGAATACTTATGCTAAAGCCCAGCAGTTCTGATAAATACATATTAGTTTAAATACAAGCTAGGATATTTTTATAAAATTTTTCCCAGGATTTTCTGCTGGCCTCTGGTTTTTTTTTTGTTTAATTGAGGTTGCTGTTGGCTGAAGTAATTAATGCGACTCTAAGAAGCTGAAAATTTCGGGTTAGACTACGCTCTCAGTCGAGAATTGTACTGCTCTGCATAAGAGCAAGGAACATTACTGGGCGTTACAGCATCCTCCTCCGTCGTCCCTGTAGCGAAAAATTAGCAGAAGAAGTAAAGATTAAAATAACTAAAAAAAAATCTCTATCTTCTGATCTTCCTTCATGTGTCCTCTCAATGCTCTCTTCTCTTTTCTAGTTTCGGTGTAATGCACTGCATATATTGGGGATCGAGCCATTGTTCGTATAAGAGACATTCTTTTTCGCCTTGAATTATTCTAGAAAATGATCAATAATTAATTTTTTAAATTGTCTGGTGCGCCATCAGAACTGGAGGACACAAAGTCCTTCACATGGCCACCCACACAAAAGTTTACAACTACTTATATCTCTGCATACACACATGTGTACTATACATACAGACATATGCTTTTATGTACGAGTAGGTGTGATTGTGTGTGTGTGTGTTTTGTTAATGTTTGCTACTTTTTGGCTGTGGGGGAAAACTGATTTCAGTGTGTGAGTGAGTAACCGTGTACAAGATGTGCACAATAGAGGTGGTTTTTAAGGGTGTAAAAACAAATTTACAAAAAAATATATATAATTTTGTAAATATGTACACACACTTGCACGCACACACACACACACCCACCCACTCGTATATAAAGTGCAAAATAAAAGGTCACATGACTTATCTGACTTTTTAGCTTCAAAAAACATCAGACAGTACTTGAGGCGGAAATGAAAGGAATGAATATAAAACATTGCATACTTACAGGGTAAGTTTTCCCATTAATGGATGAAATATATCAACGCAATCATCACTCATACACGCAGTAGCAAATTTTCACAGTCCATATAAAATGGCTTTGAATTGTAAAGTAACAAAAACCATATTTAGATGCAGACGTGCGTCATAAAAAAAATCTATTTGATTTAGACGTAATAAAATCGTTAGAAAAAAAAACATTTAATTTTCTATTAAAAGCTTTGGTACAGTTTCAATGTTAGCAGCTCCGTTTCTGTATGCCCGCACTCGAAATAAAATATCTTCGAATCAGCTATAATCTAAGATGAGTATATTACGAGGTCTGTTCAAAAAATAAGGTGAAATTTTTAAATTTCACCTACTAGTAAATAGCACTTGTTTTTAATGCCGCTACACTTTCCTCGAAAATGTGTTCAGCAATTTAGCCGGTTTAATTTGTTTGTGAGTATCATAAAATTTAGACGGGTTTTGCCTGTTCGCCAATTTTTTCCTGTTGAAAAAATGGACCAAAGAATTTGCATAACATTTTGTGTAAAAAATTAAATTAATTTGCTAAAAGGCGCTTGAAATGTTGACCACACTGGCTCACGGTGATACAAGGACAAGAATACGTGACCGACGACTACGTTTCTGGACGCCCCAGATCATTAACTACCGGTGAAAATGTTGATAAAGAATTGAGAATTCTTATGCAGAATCATCGAATATCTATTACAGAAATTGCTACTGGATGTGGGCATGTCGGCTGGCTCATGCCATTAAATTCGCAAGTTTTGGACAAGAATTCATGGCTTTTGCATCACAATAATGCAGCTGACCACTCGCTATTGCCTGTTCGTATTTTGGTTTTTGTCCAAAAACAACATCGTGATATTTTCTGTTCCCAAGATTGATACCAAGTCGCTGAGAGACTCAACTTCATATCAGAATCGAAGATGGGAAAAAACGCTGGCACAATTGTTTTGTATATGAGATGGACCACTTTAAAAGCAACAAAATAGAAATTGCTGAAGAAATAATTATTAAAAAAAAAAAACTTCAAATGCCACGGCCTGGACAACATTTTCACAACTCTTTTCCTGACAGTGGAAAAAAGGAAAAATAATTGGTCCTCACTGTTGCAAAACATGTTCGGTATATTAACAAAAAAAAAAAAAAAATCTTACAACAGTCTGAGCAAAAAGTATGAGGACCAGGTTTCCATTACCAAAATGCAGTTATTTAGAAGAATAATTTTAGATTTCACGTTCGGGACTTCTCAAACAACAAAAATTAAACTAAAAATAATTTCCTTATTTGTGAGGTTATGAGACAAAGTAAAACATTTGTAAAGTAACGAAATAAAAGAATCATCCTAAATATAGGCAACGTTTATTATGCACTCTTATACAATATGTATGGCTGTATGAGCTGTGACAGAACGAAAAGCAAAAACAAATGCATTCAAGTGGTTAAAAAAAATCCCTCATCACGCACTCACAACAACAACTACAACTACATATTTCTCTTACTCTCTTGCTCATATGCAGGCAAACAATTGAGACAAAACTGTAACTGTGATTTATTTTATTTTAATACTTTTTTCTAAAGATAGTTTTTTTTCGTTTCTTTTCCTGTTTCCTGTTTTCATATTTAATGTTAAACAGTTTTGTTTTCATTCGAAACATTAAAAATTTAAATTAAAGTAATAGGAAAATACATAAAAACACTAGAAAATAAATAAATTTTCATAAATGCATTTAAATTAAAACACATATAAATTTATGATTTCTTTTAAAATAAAAAGATAATCGTAAATAAGGCAAAAAAAGAAGAAATTAATGGGAATTTGTTGTTTAAGTCTTAGTTTCTAATATTTATTTATTTATTCAGTCTTGTAATAATAAGCCAAAGGCCAATAAAATATTTATTACATAGCTTTAATTAACCTAAGTAGAACCATGTAGAGAAATAACAACTCATTATCAAATAATTATAAAAATAATAATAACTGCAATAATCCATCATCAACTCCCGAGCCACCAACTATTTAAGAAGTCAGTATTTCAATATGAAACACCATCGAATAAGAACCTTATAAAGAATACTAAATATGGAAGTCCAATTAATGGGAGCAAGCGCAAAAAGAATTAAGGAAATAAAGAGCATACAAACAGACTAACCTACTCAAGTAGGTAGAAAAAACCTTCTAAGTTTAATTTTAAAAACATTATTAGAATGGGTAAAAATACGTAACTCCAAAGGTAGGCTATTCCAGCTACGATCGATTCTTACAAGAAATGAGCTAGAAAAAAAAGGCCTTGAAAATACGAGGTATAACAATGTGAGGATTCCTGTTCCGCGGAGAAAAATTAAACGAGCTAAATAGTAACTCAGGCCTGCCGCTTTTTATAAGCTTGTGAAAAAAACATAAATTACGCCATTTCACAAAGTCATCAAAAGAGCAGCCTAGAAAATCGGATACGCGATCCGAAATGTGGTCCCTACGCCTGACATTATAAACACATCTAACTATGGAGTGTAACAACCTGCGTAATCTAGTCATTACTATCCCAATATTAAACGTATCCATTCTTTTAATCCAAAATTTACAAAAAAGGCTTTAAATTGATTATTGTGGCTAAATTCGGTCTAGGTTAGGTTGAAAAGAGGGGCATAAGCAAGGGCTATCCCAATCCGTTCAGGATTACACCTAGGCCCCTTAGGCCTGTTGTGCGCTCTATTATAAGGAGTTCCCATCAGAGTTGTCAGATAATTTGTTTTCTTCCCCCCAAAAAAATTTAGAAACCCCCTAGATTCTACACTTTTTCTTAAAAAACCGCCTAAAGCAGAAAAGTTTAAGTGGTAATTTGGTTTCATCATTCTTATCTCTATTAAATTTGAATTCAGGTACTATCATTCTTACGCGAAAAGCACGAAAACATCCAAAATTTTTATTTAATTTTTTTTTATAAAAAGCCCCCAAAAAAATATATCTGCAATCTGTCTTTCTTTTGTAAGAGACGGCTTGAGGAAGTTTGCTACCGGTACATGTACTTCTTTTGTTTGGGATGCAAATCCAATATGTTTTTTTCGTATTTTGTTGTGGTGCAATAAGGTCTCCTGTTAGCCACCATAATGCTTTTACAATATTTGCATAAAGCTTTGTAGTTGTCTCCCTGGACAGGGGCTAACCAATCTGAAATTTAATTTTGCATTTATTGCGTTTAAAATTTTATTTAAAGGTATTTAAACTGCTGATCTGCTTCCCACTCCTTTTTATATTTTTGGTTATATATGTTATCCTTGTTTGGCATATTGGTAATAAATTGTAAAGATGAACAACTTTTTAAAATTTATATTTTGCAGTTCAAGGAAAACCAACAAAATTGATTTAACGAGAAAAATGTTTTAATGTTTGTATTTGCGTGATTAATTTCTAAATCAGCATATCTTCGACATGCTCTCAGTGGTTAAATTATGTACTATTCGAAAATCCCTTAAAAATCCCCTAAATAAAATTTGTTTACCCCCAAATTTCCCCCTAAAGAATATTAACCCCTAAATCTGCCCCTAAATAGAAAAAAACCCTAAATCTAGGGGGAAAACCCCTAATCTGACAACACTGGTTCCCAATCTCTTATAGAGAGCCTCCATTAAAATCATGGAAAACCTTTGGATTTGATCACGATGAGAACCTAGTTTCGTCAATGTATTTTCTTAAGTCCCTCCAACTAGAGCCCCTAAGAATTCCGTCCGCTGTATAATCTTTTGATTAAATGTTTGTCTTCTGATTTGACTAAAAGCTGGACAGTAGCACA
Source organism: Linnaemya tessellans (assembly GCA_951800035.1). Classification (NCBI taxonomy): domain Eukaryota; kingdom Metazoa; phylum Arthropoda; class Insecta; order Diptera; family Tachinidae; genus Linnaemya; species Linnaemya tessellans. Next base: position 41,120,168 of record OX637536.1, on the reverse strand, counting down.
AGTAGTGCTCCAGTGTCTCGCCATCCTCCTGACAGGCCCTGCCTATTATATCGTCACCGATACCCATGCGTGCTCTGTATATCCTGTTATTAAATAAACCAATCTCTGTAGTGCTGGCCTACTCAATGTTAGGATCTCCTTTGTCCTGTTACCATCTGGGTTTCCCCATAGAATTCTAGTCACCCTGCCTACGGTAGAGTGCTGCCAATGCCTTGTCTGCAACTCTATAGCCCACTGTTTTAGTTCGTCCTTAAAAACCTGAAATGGCTTTGGATTGTATAGTTTGCCATTAATGCTCCCATCTTTGCTAGCCTATCTGCCTTAACATTTCCAGGTATTCCTCGATGTCCTGGAACCCATGGTTGGTTGGTTCATTGGTTGGTTGGTTGGTATACGTGGCTGCCTGTAACCCACAAGCATTCAAGTAGGATCTCTGATAAGGAAGCCATATTATCTCTATGCTTCCACAATGCGTGTATGAGTTAATCTTATGCTTGCATTGTAGTACACACCGAGATTGAACCACAGGATTCTTCAGGGCCTCGATGACTTTCCTACTATCCGTGAATATACGAACTGGTAGTTCCTTTAACCAGTTTATCCCTTCCGCAATAGCCACTATCTCACTTTGAAATACTGTGTAAATGATCTGGCAGGCGGAAGGATTTACGAAAGTTACGATCCATGTCCTAGAATCCTCCGCCCGATCGGTTAACAAACTCGGCCTAAGACACAAACAATATACGCTTGAAAATATTTTCCGGGTAATTTTATATAACAAAAATCTTTTTTTCACTGAGCATCAGGTTTATTACATCACAATAGAAGGCACCCTCGTAAATACATTTAAATAAAAAGCAAAAAAATTTTATATACTTAAATACGTGTAGAAAAACAAATGTTCCTTAATAGGGTTAACATGATTTATTTTTATTTACTCAAACTCTCCAAAGTAAAATATTTGTTTTTATTGTTCTTTAAAATTTAAATGAGAATTTGATTAAAGCAATAACTTTTTTTTTAACAATTGCTTAAGTTGTATGCGTGCGGTGCTGCTATGTTTTGCTTATTTTGATATTTTAAATTGCCACCATTAAAAATAGGAAAATAAAAACAAGGATTTATCTGCTTGAAGTATGCCAACAATAATTTCACTAAACTCTACCGTTCTTACGGTTCTATTCTTATGTCTAGCGGAAATGAAACGCAAAAAACAAACAAGTCGGCATACACACGCAAAAACAATGTCCGTCAGCCAGCCAGTCAGTCAGCCAATTAGATTGCATGATACAACTGGTCATTTCCTTTTGAAACACCTAAAAATTACAACATGAAACCACACAAAAAAAAAAAAAAAAAAAAAAAAAAGAAACAGCCTTTTGAATTTCATAAAATATTTTATGGAAAACTATGTGGTTTTTTTTATGACTAGACAGACACTCGTAAATAGTAAATTTTATTAAGATCTTTAGGCAATTCGGCAAATGTGCCATTAAATTTTATTACCCAAGAAAACTCTTCGCATAGTCATGCATTTGTGAACGCCAAGAGCTTAAAATTATTCATCATTATTTAATGTTTAATATCTCGATAATGTTCATAGCAACGCACTTAAATCAATAAAAATCCTATAGTTTCACTGCCCAAATACTCTTATTGAAGATTAAAAATTTAATTAATAAAGTTTTTACTTTAATCCCTAAAATTATGCAACACATTTGAATTTAAATGCAATTTAATGTTAATCAATGAAATATTTCCATATGAGTCAATGCATTTTCATTCAATTAAGGAATAAATAACTTTTTTGTGAATTATCATCACATCAACACAACCCAAAGCCAGTTCAATGCTAAAAGCAATTAGAAAAAGCTTAATTGCCCAAAGATGGAGTGTGTGCCTAAGTGAATTTAGGCTTTGCAGCTGAAAAAATAAACGTCCACAGCCGAATACTGACAGTGGCAATAGAAAATAATATGTTAGAAATATATTTATGAATATCTATCATACTTTGATTTTAAAACTAACATGTTGACAATTGCGATACATATTTGAAAAAATAATTTTGAAGATCTGTATCTAAAATACATTTCATAAATTTCATATATTTATATCAGAATAATAAAAATTGTTTGCCTTTTAAAAAAGTAACTTAAAAAGGAATATGAAAGAAGTATCTGTACACACCATTTAGAAGAAGTGGTTTTTAAAAGAATGTACCTTTTAAAAAATATCCTTTAGAAAAGTACCTTTTAAGAAAGTATATTTTAGAAAAGCTCCTTCTCAAAAAGTGTTTTAAAAAAAAATTCCATTGGAAAATGTACCTTTTAAAAACAGCCCTAGAAAATGTGCCTTCTAAAAAAATGGCTCCTAAAAAAAAGTACTTTCTAAAACAGTACGTTCAAAAAGTGGCTTCTAAAAGAGTGCCTTTTAAAAATCTAGTATTTTAGAAAGCAACTTTTAAATAATTCATTTTAATATAGTAGACTTTAAAGAGTGCCTTTCTTAAAGCACATGTTAAAAAAAAGTAACTTTTAAAAAAGTATATTTTAAAATAGTACCTTTTAAAAAGTACCTTTTGAAAAAGTACCTTTTAAAAAAGTACCTTTTAAAAAAGTACCTTTTGAAAAAGTACCTTTTGAAAAAGTACCTTTTAAAAAAGTACCTTTTAAAAAAGTACCTTTTGAAAAAGTACCTTTTGAAAAAGTACCTTTTAAAAAATTACCTTTTAAAAATTACTTTAAAAAAAAACCTTTTAAAAATTACTTTTAAAAAAGTACCTTTTAAAAAAGTACCTTTTAAAAAAGTACCTTTTAAAAAAGTACCTTTTAAAAAAGTACAATTTAAAAAAGTACAATTTAAAGAAGTACATTTTAAAAAAGTACTGATTTAAAAAAATGAATTTTAAAAGATTATTTTTTAAGAAAACGCCTTTTAAAATATTATAGATATTTTAAAAATGTGGCTTTAAAAAAGTGCTCTTAAGTACCTTTTAAAAAGTAATTTTTAAAAAAGTTCCTTCTAAAAAAGTACTTTTTAAATAAGTACATTTTAAACAAGTACCTTCTAAAAAAGTACATATAAAAAGTGCCTCTTAAAGAAGTACATTTTAAAAATGTACCTTTGAAAAAAGTACATGTTAAAAAGTACATTTTAAACCAGTACCTTTTAAAAAAGTACATTTTAAAAAAGGGTCTTTTAAAAAAAGTACATTTTAAAAAAGTTCTTTTAAAAGAGTATTTTTTTAAGAAAACGCCTTTTAAGAAATGTTGGATATTTTAAAAATGTACCTTTGAAGCAAATTTCTCTTAAGAACCTTCTAAAAACGTTTCTTTTAAAAAAGTACTTTTTAAAAACGTACTTTTTAAAGAGGTTCCTATTAAAAAAGTTATTTTTAAAGAAGTTCTTTTTAAAAAAGTACTTTTCAAAAACGCTCCTTTTATAAAAGTACTTTTGAAATAAGTACCTTTTAAAAAAGTACTTTTTAAAGAAGTTCCTTTCAAAAAAGTACTTTTTAAAAAAGTACTTTTTAAAAAGTACCTTTATAATAATATTTTTCTTTAAATTGGCTTTCAAAAATATATATGCATATCTTAAGAAGTACCTTTTAAAAAAGTACATGTTAATAAAGTACCTATTAAAAACTTGCGTTTTAAAAAACCAGTTACTTTTCAAAAAAAGGTTCCTTTTGAGAAAGATAACTTTAAAAAATACCTCTTAGAAAAGCAACTCTTAAAAAAGTACCTTTTTGAAAAGAGCATTTTAAAAAGCAGCTTTTAAAAAAGTATTTTGTAAAAACGTACCTTGCAACAAAGTACCTTTTAAAGAGCTGGCGATAAAAAGGTACCTTCTAAAAAGAGAACTTTTTGAAAACTACAGAAAAAATTTTGAAATATTTTTAAATTACTAACGAAAAAGATAGCAAATACTCAAAGTCATAAACAAAATGTACTTTCAGAGTTTTAAAACTAGTATTTCCGTACATCATACTTACTATAAAACCTAAAAGTATGCTTTTATTTTCATATTATGTATATAATAATATAAAATGAAATACTAATTTTTAATAACAATTCTTTTGTTTCCAGGTAAGCATTTTGGAAATTTTATTTACTCTGTTGTAAGTACTATTTTATGTTCAATTCAATCTCGAAACTGATAAAAAACTTTTACATTAAGCCTTAAAATATGCAATATTTAAGACTTAAATAAAAATGTAAAGTAGAATTCAATGTAAGGAATAGAAAAAAATTTTTTCTTTTAATTTATGGCCACAAACTTTAAATATCCAATTTTTTCCATTCGAAAAATAACTTAAAAAAACAGATTGTATTGCCCACATTTAGGCAAGAATTAAATTAAAAAATATTTCATTCCACAGCAACTGCAAAAAAAAAGCAAAAAGGAAAATGTGTTTTACATTCGTTGTTTGTTTTGAACTTTTGCATGAAAGACAAGACAAATCGTTTAATCAATTGTTTTCTTCTGCAAATAAGAGACTTAAATAGAACTCGATATTTGAAAGAAAGAAAAAACGAAAGAAAAAACTTAACCCAGTTTCTTGTACACCATTGTTTCTGTCTTGACAAACAATTCTGCTTGTTTAAAGTTGTAAAAGAGGAGAAAAAAATAATTAAAGTTTTATGGCTAAAAAAAAACTACTTTTTCTTTTTTTGCAAAAACTCAATTGCAGAAAACTCACTGACGCTTTTCAACAAACAAAATGGAATGAAACTTTATTCTTGGTATATTTTTTTTTTGTAAAAGGTTTTCTTTACATTCTTTGTTTTGAAAAAGGAAACTTAACAAAGCGTCGAAGAAACAAAATAAAACAGGAAAAATAAGTTGTGGGCAGAAAGGAAGATGTGAGTGGGGTGAAAGACACAAGAAATAATGAAAATTATAAAGAAACTTTTACAACAACAAAATGTCAAAGGATTTACAGGAAACGCAAATAGAAAGAATTGTCTTGATGCCATGTTTCTTTGTTTCTTTTTGTGGACTGTTTATTTTAATTTCTTTGCTTTAAAGGAAATAAATAATAAGTCAAGTATAAAGAGGCATTTCCCTTTCAGTTATTTCCTTCTTCTTCATCATTGTCACAATTTATGATTTCTTAATATCGAACATAAATCTCACAAGGTCAATCAGTCAGACAGTCAGTCAGTCAGTCAGTCATTCATACATCCATTCATTATTGCATAAATTGTGAAAATTAATTTTTCCTTTAAAGTGCGACTTCTTTTCTGATTTCCACCAAACCATCAGCTTATTTCAATTTCAAAGAAGGCATTCAAATTTTCTCAAGTTACGTCGCACTGTGTTGAAACGGCAGCACTCTGTCCGGGTACACTAGAAGTGGACAAATCAATTAATAAAATGAAAAAATTAAATATTAGTCACAATTTATTTGTTGGCATTTGCCAACGGCAACTGAAAAGAAAATATGTTGCATGTGACTTCAAAAAAAATTTTAGACGAGATAAACTAAAAAAGTATTTTATTCATAAGTCTCGTATTCTATGCTCATCTATTGATACTTTAAAGAGATTAACTTTTCAGTTACATCTGGCCAAGGATGTTCTTGGCTGAGGTTAGGTTAGGTTAGAAGAGTCCGCCATAAAAGGCCCATTGTGATGCCCAGAGGACTATACCCTACACAATCGTTTCAAAACGAAGTACTGGTTCCTGAGAACCACCCAGAAATTCTCACAAAGCCCGCCAGAGCAGCCAGCAGTGCATCCCTGAGGCAGTCCAGATCTTGCAGGAAACGAGAGTTTAGAGTGTCTAAGCCTACGCTCCTGCAGGGCCGGACAGTCACAAAGGAAATGCTGTACTGACTCCTCTTCCTGCTCATCGAAAGAGTTCCTGCAGGGACCATCATGGGAAAAGCCCGAACGCTCCGACATGTGCTCGATTGCACAGTGCCCTGTCAAGACCCCTACCAGGAGAGCCAACGAATCTTACCCAAAAGTTAGAACCTGTATAGTCCTAACTCTGCTAAGCGCGGCCCATAGACTTTTGGATACCCTGCAGGTGGTAATTGTTGACCACCTGCTTGTTACCTTCCTCTCTGCCCACTCCTGAATTCTGTTCAGCGGCTCAACTGAGGAAATGTTAACATCCCTACGTGAGACTGCTCATCCAAGGCCGAACCCGCTCTTGCGTATTCGTCCGCCATTTCCCTGAATACCTTCAAACCCTGGAACCCAAACTATCTTGACTTTGCACTCTCCGCAATCTGTGAATTCACAGATTGCGTAGAGTGCAACGCCCAATAGAAGTGAATACTGTGAATTACATAAACAGTCAAGGATACTCCCGTCAGTTTCAAGGGGGGTGTCTTGCAACGGGCCTCTATGTAGGCTCCCTAAATGTTTGAGTACTTTAATTGGCAGTCCTGATGCCAGCCTCGGACAGTCCTGATGCCAGACTCGGACAGTCCTGATGTCAGACTCGGCAGTCCTGATGCCAGCCTCGGACAGTCCTGATGCCAGCCTCGGACAGTCATGATGCCAGCCTAGGACAGTCCTGATGCCAGCCTCGGACAGTCTTGATGCCAGCCTCGGACAGTCCTGATGCCAGACTCGGACAGTCCTGATGTCAGACTCGGCAGTCCTGATGCCAGCCTCGGACAGTCCTGATGCCAACCTCGGACAGTCCTGATGCCAGCCTCGGACAGTCCTGATGCCAGCCTCGGACAGTCCTGATGCCAGCCTCGGACAGTCCTGATGCCAGCCTCGGACAGTCCTGATGCCAGCCTCGGACAGTCCTGATGTCAGACTCGGCAGTCCTGATGCCAGCCTCGGACAGTCCTGATGCCAGCCTCGGACAGTCTTGATGCCAGCCTCGGACAGTCCTGATGCCAGCCTCGGACAGTCTTGATGCCAGCCTCGGACAGTCCTGATGCCAGCCTCGGACAGTCCTGATGCCAGCCTCGGACAGTCCTGATGCCAGCCTCGGACAGTCCTGATGCCGGCCTCGGACAGTCCTGATGCCAGCCTCGGACAGTTCTGATGCCAGACTCGGCAGTCCTGATGCCAGACTCGGGTGCGACTGGTCCATCACCAGTTCATGTGAAAGCATTTTATCCAAATACTTTTCATGGCAGTGCCACGTTAGCCATGAAGTTTTGAAATGTATTGAAAGTCATGTGCTTGTGCAAACAGTCCCAACTCTCATGATACTATTGTGTGATGTAAGATGATTTACGTTTCACGTCTTTCTGATAAACCATGTGAATGTTGTTGTTCAAAATCATGAACATTAATTATTATTTTATGTTTTATAATTATACATTCTTCTCGTAATATAATTTTGCTTCTTTCATGATTTTCTTCTTTCATAATTTTCTTTTTTTCATATTTTTCTTTGTGCTGTTGATTTTTTCAAATAATACATTTTCCTTTGAAATAGTTTGTACAAGTGTGTGCTTGTGCTACTGCAGCTGCTGCTGGCGGCGTCATATAATCGCATTTACATAAATCTTCTTAGTGTGTTTTTTGTTTTATTTTAAATTTTTTTATTTTTGAGCTGGTTTTAGTGGCCAACTCATGCGAGCAAGTTGTGCTTTTCGTGAAGCTCATTGCGTCCAGTGGTGAAGCTCCCATTTTTGGCTATGGAAAAAAAGAATGAGTTCTTCTATTTTGCTGTCGTCTGAACAGCTCAGCCGCCTGCTGTTTTAAGCCACTTCTTAATGTGTTTTCCAGAGAAATTAGTTACTTTTTTTTATTTAACAATTTTATGAAATTTTCTAATATCTAATTTCACCGTTTAAAAAAAAATTATTTATTTTTTAGTTGTACCGCATTTTTTGATCTCTATAAAAATGTTTCACAATATTTGCTTGGAGATATTAATTAATTCAATATATAAAACAATTAAATGCTAATTGTTTAATTTAATAATTTAGCAGACTTTGCAAGGGTTTCATGTGTACTTTGGTTTAATATATGAAACAATTAACTGCTAATTACTCAATTTATTATTTAATTTATTGTATGGTAAACTAAATTCAATTACGACTTTAGTTAAATAAATTTCTTAATTGCGCAATTAAGGTGCATGTGAGCAAATGGCATTCTCCCTATTTAATAACATTAACTGGCGACAATTAATCTGGGAAAAAAAAGAAATATTTTAGTAAAAATTTCCACTTTAATGACTAAAAATGTGTACAATTATTTTATTTTATTTATACAACATTAGAAAATAATTAGGCTCCAATTTATTTCATTAAAATCTCTCGGGCTCTGGAAAAAACACCTTGGCCTTTCTTTGATACTGGAAAAAGCGAAAATAAATGGGGAAGAAAAAGAAAAAACCAACAACAAAAGCTTTGTTGTTATGTTTACAGAAAGCAAACAGTCAAAGAGAGGTAGTGCCATAGTAAGCACAACAACAACAACAACAAGAGCGCGGTAAATTTCTGTTTTTCAATATTTTAAAGCAGCAAATTATTGTGCATTTTATGTATGTGTGAGTGTGTGTGTGTGCACCATAACTCTCTTGCTCTTTATTTAATACTGTGAAACCCAGAAAGTGTACAGAATTTATACTAAAAAGCCTTCAAAGTATGCAATATTTTTAATTATTTCATAAAGCCTTAACGGTATGCAATACATATATTTTTTTTTTGCTTTTTGTTTGTTTTTTGTTAAAGTATATGAATATTGTTTTGCAATATTAAATAACACTTTATGCCACCATATTTTTTTATTTTGCGTATAATTTTCCACTCTGACGTATTTTTTCTGCACAAATAATTGTTTGTGAAGTTTATTATTTTATAGATGCTCTTTGCCGATTTAATATTTTACAGCGTATTGTTTGGCAGAGAAGTTTGAGTATTTTATTTTTAAATATATAAATTTTTATTTGCTCAACATATTTGCTTGTATGTTTGTGTGTGTGAGTGTGTTCATGTTCAAGTGTATACGTTTTTATGTTCTTTATGTCTCAGTCGTGTTCATGTGGCCTTTGTTGTTTGCATACAACATACTTGAACATGTAAATTTTATCAGCAACTAAAAAAACACGAGAAATAACATGTTGACACATTTCATTTAATACAAAAAGAAAGGAAAACTGCCATTTATGGTGAAATAAAATGTGACCAGCTGTAGAGAATTCTCCTTTTCTCCGTGGCATTAACATAATTTGGAATATAAGTTTCAAGTATTTATTTGTGGAGAAAAAATATGTATCGGTGAATCTGCCACGCAGTAACGCATGCATCATCCATAAGTGTTTTTGAGTTAATCTTCGAACATTTTTGTAAACGAGAAGGTATCCCTTATGGTATCCCTTATTAATAGTGTTTAGAGGGATTCAAGTGAACTTTCGAATGAATGATAATATTTCAAAGGATTTTTATTGAAAAATAATTGATCACGAAGCTGTGTGACGCACGCTACAAAAAAAAAAAACCAAAATATTTCTGAAAGTTGAAGTTTTGCTGTTTTTAAAAAAATAAAAAAATTTCAATTTTAAAAAAGACCCCATGTAATTGTTAAAATAAAAACAAGTAAAAACGTTATATTGGGCTAAACATCGTTCTGTGGCAAACTTTCATTCAAAACAAAAATAAATTCTGAATTAAGATATAAAGCCTAATTGTTCGAAATTTTTTGTTTTAAATTCAGAAAGACATGATAAATATTCCAAGGCACAAAGGAAAGCCAACATCAGTGTTCAGTTATTTAACTTACACAGCAGAGCAGAACAGCTGTTTTCGAAAGCCGCAACGCTTTCATCATCTGTGCTCATGTATATTGTGTTTGTCATCACTTATTAGGTGGCATACTTGAATATGATAACAGTTCTTTTTAAAAAATTTTTTTTAGAAAATTGCATACGAGAACTGTATCAACCTCTGATGTTAACACATTATTGATTTAATTCCCGTGTTACCGTTTGATTATTTTCTTCATGTCCATTTTCTGAATTTTTTGTTTGAATGTAAATAAATCCTAAAATTTTTGATTTGAATGAAATTTTGAAACAGAACGATATCCAGTGGCATTGTGGCTCAGGCACTTACAAAAATAGGCTATACATTTAAAGACGCCTTGAAGGTATGCTTTACATTTCTTCAAACACAAAAATGCTGCCTAAAGCAAATGCAAAATTTTGTAAGCAAAAATTCTCGTATCAGTAATTAAATCACGGAACTTTATTTAATTGTTATTAAAATTAATTTATACTCGTAGTTTTTAAAAAGAAATTATTTGTATTGTTTTTGTTTTTTTTTTTTTAAATAAAATTTAGTTAATGTCATTAGCCTTGTACATTTATTTGCTTATAAACACAACTATTACGTATGAACTGAAATATTTCTAGAATAAACTTGTTTATGAATCATCGATTCCAAGGTGTACTGAATTAATCGAACACCGCCAACGCATACAAAACGGCAGCAATGAAACGCAAATACATGATTAAAAATTAAAGATTTCCCAAACAACTCAGATAATGCCATTAAAAATCATTTATTGCTGAATAGACTGTGACTGAAAATCAAAGCATAACACAGAAATCCAACACACGTGGCTAATGAGTATTAAGAAATGAAAACGTTATCACAAGTCAAAATATATTTAATAAAAGAAAAAACAAATTAGACACGGTTTCCTCGAAGCAAACGGCAACAAGCAACAGTTTAACAAATTTTTTTATCTTCAAAAAACAAAAGGAAAATAAACGAGTGGGAGTGCTGGGGAAGGCAAAACAAAGAAAAACATTAAAACATCTCACCAAGACTCCCGTATTGATGCCGATGCCTCCTTGAAAGCAGACTGAGAGGCTGAAAGATAAAAATAATCAGGACAATATGAATTTTACGATTCGAAACGAAATTCATTAAAAAACCAGCCAATGCAAATCACTCGTATTCTTTGGGGGATTTTAACAATTTTAATAAAAAATTTGTAAAGCGTACTTTCACTGGATGCCAGCAATTTAAATAAATTAAAATAAATTTAACATTTTGTTGAAAATTGAAAAGAAGAAAAAAAGCTTTTCATGTGTTTTTAATTCGAAGGAAAAACATATAAAAAAAATATTAAAAAAAAGTACGTTAAGCGTTTAAGATTTCGTAGTTAAATTAAACTAAAGTATTTTTAAAAAATATAAGCAAAACAGTTCATAAATCCTTTAAGAAAACTAAAGAAAGGATTCTCATCGGAGTTGTATGGCCAATAACATATTGCAATAGTTTTGAAATGTTGTGGCCAATACTCGTATATTAAAAGAAAAAATAAATAAATAAATCGAGAGAAAGTTTTTGCTCATGATTTTCAAATTTGTGGACTTTGTTAACAGGGATGGGAAAGTCAATACGTTTGCGTTTAACTTGCAAATAAGTTAAGTTTTCGTGTTTCATGTTCCAAAGGAACTAAAATTGGTTAAAGAAAAAAAATTCCATATTGTAAAAATTCCGGCTTCCATTTCTGCATGCGCCAGAGTAAAAAAAACAACACTTAACAGTTACAAGAAAATCAAAATTAAAACAGTTGCCATGTGTTTCTCAATTCTCTTTGTTGGCAAAAAAAGGAAATAATTTTATTTTTGATAAAAAATAAAATAAATAATAAAATAATATTATTAAAAAATTTATTATTCTAATAATATTATTTTACATAAAATATTTTAAATTGGAAAAACATAGAAAAAACCAAAAGTGTTTATATTGAAATTGAAAAAAAATTTTTAGAAAATAAGAAAAAAATTATGTTGTTTCAAAAATTAAAAAAAATTAAATTAATTTTTATATTTTTTTATAATATATTATATCTTATAATTTTTATTCGATATTTTGTTAAAGCTTGTTAAAATCTTCAGGAAATAAAAATTATTAAAAAAAATTAAATTAATTTTATTTAAAAAATTAAATTAATTTTATTTAAAAAATTAAAAAAAATTTTTTTTGGAAAAAGAAATATAATTAAATTAAGAAATAATATCTAGACACAAAAAAGCCAAATACTTAGAACAGAAAATTACTTTTTTAAATATTAAAAAGCAAAAGATTTTAGAAAAATCAAAATAAATTTTTAAGATTTTTCTAATTAAAAAAAAAATTATTTTTTTTGAAAAATAAATGATTTAAAAAAAAAAAGATATTTTTTTAAAAAGAATACAATTAATTAAGAAATAATATTTAGACAAAAAACACGAAATATTTTAGAAAATGGAATATGTGTTTTTTTAAGTATTAAAGAAATAAAAGACTTAAAAAAAAATTAAAAACCCTTTTTTTAAATATTTTTTTTCCAAAAAATTGATTTTCTTTTTTAATTAAAAAAAAATTAGGATTAACGAACAATATTTAGACACCAAAAACGCGAAATATTTTATAAAATGGAAAATGTGTTTTTATATAGGTATTATAAAAATAAGAGATTTAAAAAAATTAAAAGTTTTTTTTAAATTTTTTTCCAAAAAAATTAAAACAGTTTTTTTTTAATTTTTTTCCAAAAAAATTAAAAAAAAATTTTTTACAAAAAAAAAAAATTTTTTTTTCTGTTGAAAAAAATTAAAAAAATTAGGATTAACGGATAATCACTCCTATCATGAATAATTTTTCCTTCGAAATGTTTCCCTTTTCCCTAAAATTGCAATCATGAAAAAATTCCCCGTGAATGATTTCACGCTAAAATTAAATTCCCCTGATCATGAATGATTTTTTCCCCGGGAGTTTTCTCACTTTTACCTTTAATTTATTCACTTAGTTTTTTTGTGGGGAATAGAGTAGAAAATGTAATTATTTTCTATTATAATTCGAATATTAGAGTTTGCAAATTTTATTATTGTGGCAAGACCCGTTAATAAGACACAAACTTATATTTTTTGCAACAAATTAATTCATTGTACGTAAAACTTGTTGCTCCAATTCTAAAGATTAAGAACATTTTTAATTTGTTTTGTCTGGTTTTTTTTAAATATATCCAAATTCTTTCGCTACTAAATATTTAGTCATACTGTTTTAAAATTTTTTTAAATTATTGCATAAACTTAAATTTTTCAATACAAAATCTATGATTTTTTATGTTGTTTTTGGCTTCTTCTCTTTTTTTGCATTCACTGAGAACTGATAGCGGGAATAATTTCTCACAGGAGATTCACGATACCATTTTTCCCTTCGAGTGGAATAAAACTTTCATGTGAATAAAAATTCCCCTTGTTGTTCACGATAGGGGTGAATATTTAGACACCAGAAAATAAAAGAAATAGTTTAGAAAACGGAAAATGTTTTTTTAAATATCAAGAAAAACAGATTTTTTATTTCAAAAAAATTAAAAAAAAGATTTTCTTTGGAAAAAATTAAAAAAAAAATAAGATTAACAAATAATGTTTGGACACAAAAAAGAAATTTTTTTAAAAAACAAAAAATGCATTTTTTAAATATTTTAGAAAAATTAAAAAATCTATTTTAAAATGTTTTTATAAAAAATGAAAAATATGTTTAATTTGGATATATTTTTTTAAAGATTAAAAAATAATATTAAGACACAAAACAACGAAATATTTTAGAAAATGAGTTCTTTTGAAATATGAAAAAAAAAAATATTTTAGAAAAAATTGAAAAGAAATTGAAAATAAAAATTAAAAGGAATTTTAAATTAAAAACGATTTTGGAAAAAAAATTAAAAAGAAATTAAAATCAAAAATTAAAATAATTTTAAATAAAAAAATGTTTATATAAAATTCTTAAGTTTTTAACCAAAATTGTTTGTTTGCTAATTTTCAAAAGAGTTGTCATGAACAAAATTTAGAAAATTTCAAAATCCAAATTGAATAAAATTTTACACTAAAACTAACATAATTTTCGCAAAAAGAGAAGAAAGAGAAGTATTCGCATATTTTTTATTTATTCAACATGCTTCGCTTGAAAATTGTAAATCTTTCAAAATGTATGAAAACGTCACTTCAAAAACTGTTTTCAAATTTAAAATTTTTGTATTTACTTTCCATTTACTGCTCAACTATTTAATAAGAGTATTTTAATGCGTGGCTGGCTAGATTAAGATTTCATTCTAATTGGTAATTATGCTTCTGGCAGAGTCCATGAGATGCTTGAAATTAAACTTGTGTTTGAAAAAATCCTTTTGTCTAATTTTCCACTTGAATCCTTGTAATTTAATACGCATTCCTTGTTTTAAATGTTATTTGCCTTAATTCACTCTTAATCCGACAGTAGTTTCTGTTCATAGTTTTTTTTTTCTTACTCGTATTTTGCTTAAAAACATTGCAAATTAATTTGGAGAGAAAAACAAATGGAAAAACATTTTAAGGAAATCTGTCTCCTAAAGAGAGGGAGCAGAAAGATGGCGCACACAAGTTTTCTGTTTCCTCAATTAAAATTATCTACTTACTGGAATAGTTATTTATTTATTATTTTTTTTTTATTTTTATTGACAACAACAAAATGCAAAGAACGTAATTGAAAGAAAAACTTTTTCCTTTAGGGTTTTATGTATTCTTGAACTACATTTCTTTGGAAAATTAAACACTTGCTATTTGCACTCTAACTGGAGACAAAAATCTAGTTCACTGAAACGAGTTACATTTAATACTTTTAAGGATTTCTGCTTTATAATGAAACATGTCTGTGTATGAGAATTTGATGCAAACAGAAAGATACGCAAATTTTTACATGAGGGAGTTTCAATGCAAAAAATGGAAATTTATTGTTATTTGTTTTTATTCTTTCAAAAAAGAGTTGGAGGGTATATTCACTTTAACTTTTCCGTTTGTAACGCAGCGATATATCCATCTGAGACCCCATAAAGTATATATGTATATTCTTGATCAGTGATGAAATCTAAGACGATGTGAGCATGTCCGTCCGTCTGTCCGTCCGTCTGTGGAGATCACGATTCAGTTCAAACGATAAGAGCCAGACTCTTGAAATTCGGTATAACTATATCTTGAAGGATAGCACAGGTTAAGTTCGGAAATGGGGCTAAATCGGCCCAGGGGAAAAAATATTCCCCTAAGAAGAACTAAAGTAGCCTCTAAAAAACAACATAATTTTTAAAGTTTTTTTTTTTGTAGGCAAATGATATATTTTTATATTGAAGAAGGTCCAACGCCTTAAACTTGGAGCCATAAAATAAAAAAAAAATATTTTTACACGCCGCCCACTATAGTGGGCTTTATTATATGCAAAAGTAATATTAAAATTTAACAAATTGTTAAACTTAAGCCTACTTTCCTTAAAAATAAAATTGTTAAGCTTTAATGACGAAGCTGAGACGTAACCTGGTACTTCTCTGCCCTACTCCCTCCTCCCCCTTTGCCCCTAAAATGACCCTATCAAAAATAAAAACATTATTTTTACATAAATTTTACATTTATTTATCCCAAACATTTATATTTAGATTTTTATGGCAAAAGTGAAGTGCCTCCCCTACGGCCCTTGCCAGAGGGCTTAAAAATTAAAAAAAATTATATGTGAGACCTTATAATAACTTTCAAATCGTATGAAAAATATTTCCAAAGTACTGTCATAATTAAATATGTGCTCGTTATATCTCAAGAAATATATAAATTTTCCATCCCTGTGTCAAGTTAATGGGTAAATCTTATTAACTGTAACTTCTAAAATATTGCTCCGATTTTCATAAAATTTCCATTGTGCACATCTGCATACTAATAGCTTGAAAATGAATATTATATTGTAAAAGTCTGATATACAATTAGAAAGCAAAAAGGATCACAAAAATCACCCCAGCCAGCCTCTTATGAAATAATGAGCTTAGTTTTTTGAAATATGACATAAAAATATTTTAAAATAAAAACCATTAATGCTATCTGAGCCGTTGTTACCTACACAGGAGTAATTAATATTTTTTTTGGATTAATTCTCGTGCTCGAACTGTAACAACATCAACATCTAGAAATCATCTCTTTGATTTTTTCCGATTTTCAATACCAATTTATTTCTTTCTAAAATATAAAATATGTTTGATTACAAAGAAAAAAATTGGGGTTTCTTAAAGTAATTAATATATAAAAATTTTTTAAATTTCCAGCTCTGGAGGTGTCTTTTTGACTTTCCTGCTTTTTAATACCAATGAATATCTTTCAAAAATATCAAATGTGATTGATATATAGAAGCAAAATTTTTTTTTATATATCAAAAAATTTTTCAGTTGTCCAACCCTGAATTTTTTTTTGATTTCGTTTGATTTTCAATACCAATTTAATTCCTTGCGGGGTATAATATAGGTTTAATTATCAAAAATTAGTTCTAGCTGAATACTTTTATATACCAAAAAATAAGTTTAACATTTCCAGCTCTGCAATCGTTTTTTTTGTTTGGATTTTGGCGATTTTCAATACCAATCTACAGTCGAATCCGCTTTAGCGCAGCACGCTTTACTAAAAAACATCGGATTACTGAAAGCGATACAAATCCCCGCACTGATTTTAAACGCATCTAGTCTTATTTACCTCACTTTAGCGAAAAATCGCTTAACTGAAAATATCGTATTACTGAAAACCAAAAGCAAGCCCACAACTACATTTTGTATGAAACGTACTTCGCTTTAGAGAAAAACTAAACAATGACAAATTAATTTATTACAAATCCATTGCATAGCTTAAGGCTGAAAAAATTGTGCATGTTTTGTCCGTTAAAAAATTAAATGGCAAAATGTATTTGTCCTTTTCGCTCTTACGTACTTAATTGTATTTTTCTATTATATTCGTGAAAAATTTCAACAACAAAATGAATAATTCTATGAATAATTTTTGTTTTAAATAAAATTTTTACGTTAAATTGACGTAAAAGAAATATACAGATTTGATATAACAAATATTGTTTTACTGATTTTAAGCAGTACGCTTAACTGTAACAAATTTCAATAATCCGAACTACGTTTTAGAGAAAAAAAATCGGATAACTGAAAAAATTGGGTTTTGGTTATTTCCAGTAAATCGGAGTCGAAATATGCAATTGAATTGAACAAGTTTTTAAACCGTAGACGTAATTACCTTTGCAGTGATATATTATTACTCCGTAGCATTAATATATAAAGCATTTAAATAATAAACATCCTCAAAATTGCTTCACTGGATTTTTCCATCAAAATGCCTACTACACACTTCTCATACTTGCATTTAGGTTCAGTAAAAATTTCTAATTGTTTGTTAGTGATTGTATTAGTAACGATTTCTGTTTTTGTGCCACACTGTGAATTCTTCCGTCAAAATGCCTACTATGCACTTCTCATACTTGCACTTAGACTCAGTAAAGATTTATAATTGTTTGTTAGTGATTGTATTAGTAACGATTTCTGTTTTTGTGCCACACTGTGAATTCTTCCGTCAAAATGCCTACTATGCACTTCTCATACTTGCATTTAGGTTCAGTAAAAATTTCTAATTGTTTGTTAGTGATTGTATTAGTAACGATTTCTGTTTTTGTGCCACACTGTGAATTCTTCCGTCAAAATGCCTACTATGCACTTCTCATACTTGCACTTAGGCTCAGTAAAGATTTCTAATTGTTTGTGAGTGATTGTATTACTTACGATATATTTTTTTGTGACACACCGTGATTTTAAGCAGTACGCTTAACTGTAGAAAATTTCAGTAATCCGAACTACGTTTTGGAGAAAAAATCGGATAACTGAAAAAATTGGGTTTTAGTTATTTCCAGTAAAGCGGAGTCGACTGTATTTAGAACTTTTTCCAATACATTAATCCAAGACCGATGAAATCTCTAGCTTCTCTGACTTCGAAAAGCCGATTTCACGTACAGACAGACATCACTTATTCGACTTGCCTATATGATAAGTGCAAAATATCTGTTGCTCTCACGGGAATAATTTATTTTTTGTTTTTTTTCTTTTAGTAGATTTTAAACCAAAATTCAATCAAATGATTAATTGTATTAAATAATAGTCCTATAAAATAATAATGAAAAATCAATTAAAAAGTTAATTGCAATTTCATTTCTGTTTAATTAAGAAAATAATTGAAAAAACTCATTAATAACTTGGTAAAGTTTCGGTATATACATATATTCCGCCTAAAGCCCATAACCAGCCTCAATTGATAATTTGTTTATAAGTATTTCTTTTCCTCTTCCACTTTCGTCAACAAATAGAAAATTTTGTATTTCTTAGAAAAACTAAATTTCGAAACCATTCCTTTCAACTCAAGCAGTTAGAAAATTGCAAACAACATTCACACATACTTCCATGCAGAAATATTTAATATAAGACATTTCTAAAGTTTGCACCTCAATATTGCTATTGCGGTTGTTTGCTGCAGTATATATTTACTTATTTATGTTTGTGTGTGTGTGTATGTATGTGTCTGTTTGTGTGTCTTTTGTTGCAAAATAAGTAAATTTCTAGGGAAAAATTTCAATACATGCCAAAAAGTTTAGTTTTATTGATATTTATTGCCTTCAACGAAATATTTTCAAGCAAAGCAATAACAACTAACAACAACAACAATAAAAAAATGTCTATAATATCACAGACATTTTGTGTATATAAATCACTGATTTGTACATAAGACTCTTAGCCACAGTTTGGCTATTTAAGCTCCATCAATAGGAATTGTACAGAGCGAGCGAGAGATACCGGGGAGCCGACTCTCGTAGGAACTCGCCAGCAAACTCATCCTGTCCTGTCTCAGCATGAAGAAAGTATTTTGATTTTCCTTATATGTACGAGTACATGAGTTTGTAATAGAAGAGAGTTTTTTTTATTTGGTTTGAAAATGATTTAACAAGAAAAACTTGTGCAAAAGTTGTAAAGGGCAGGGGAGGCAGGGGAAGTACTATTTATGTTTTTTTCTTCTTGAGAAATTTATTTTATTGTTATTCAATATAAATTTAACATTTTTATAATAAAATGTATGCAAATTTCTTTTATGTTTGTTAATGTTGGGAAAAACTTGGCATATTTTTAGGCGCAGTTAAAAAAAAAAACTAAACTGTGGTTGTGTTTTTATAAGGTTGTGTTCTTTGTATGTGTTGAGTTATTAAAAGTTGTATATTTTAGGCCATTTTTTTTTTGATAACAAGCATAAAATTGATTTTCATACTCTTATTGAGATTTATTTCCATAATATCTGTTCAACATTTTTGCATTTAAATCGCAAATATTTTGCTTGCATTTTTCCCCCCTCTTATTTATCTTCTCATGTGCACATTTTTTATTGTGCGAAAAAAAATTTGTAAATTCCTTAAGCGCCTGAAGGTATTCATTGATTTTTGTCTGCTTGATTTAACACATAAAAAAGAAATTATATCATGAGCTGGCATATTAAATACATAAGAAAATTTGTTGCAATTGATTGAGAATTTTTAAAAATGATAACGAATTGCTTGATCGAGAAAAATAAAAAAAATTTTGAATAAAGCAAACGCAAATTAAGATACGCATTTTTTTTATTCAGACTCAAGTTCAAATCTGCATTTTAAAAAAAAAAAAATTTTTTTTTTTGAAGAATTTTTGTAAAATTAAAATTATTTTATTAGAGTGGGATATTTACAATATTTTTATAATCATCAATTTAAATATTCCACTTTTAATAAAATATTTTGAATTTAATACAATTTCTTTAAGAAAAAAAATCCAGATTGTAGATTTGAACCTGAGTCTGAATAAGAAATTCTTATCTTAATAATAAAATTAATAATAATGTCGAATACACATTTTCATAAAAAGGAGGAATTGTTTCTGATTTCGCCAGAGCTGAAACAAATAAAAGAGTGTCTCAGTACGAATGCTTTTTTCCCCCCTTTTTAAAATAAAACCACAACTTTTCTTTTATTTATATAGTTTTTGATTTATTTATTGGATTGTAGAGAATAATATATTCGTGAAATGGTCCCCAGGGCTCTGATAACACTGTGGAACAAATTCAGGTTAGCAAAAGTTAGGTCGATTCTGAGAGTGAGGGGTAAAAATAGAGGCTGAATTAAAAGACCCGTATCGCGGCGTTTGTTTATTTTAGTTCGATTTTTTTTAATCGAATCGACTTAAATTTTGCTAACCTGAATTTGTTCCACAGTGTAACAGGACGCTAATGTTTTCATGAAATCTCACTGGTGACGCTTTGGATCTCGAACTTCAGATTAGGAATTGTTTCTGGTTTATTCACATAAATCCGAGAATGCACAAAACTTTAAATAAAAATTTTATGGCTTTAAATCGCATGATTTTGGGGGCCAGTTGACATGAGAATTTCTTAAGATAATTTATTCTGGAAATCGTTGATGTAATAAATCTATTGGTAGCGCCGCAGCAGGCGAATTTGTTGCTTATGGATTGCATGAGAATTTTCTGAGTCCCAAATTCGATAATATTTTGTATTTATGAAGCCATACAGATGGAAATACTTTTCATCAGAGAAGTTGACTTTTTTTTTTAAATTCGGCATCAACTTCACTTTGATTCATTAATCCATTGTAATGCGTTGTTATTTTGTAAAGCATTCCGTTTTTAATAAACGGAATAAATTGTGCCACAGTTTCTAAATTAAGACTAAATTTAAAAAAAGTGTATTTTTACTGAGACTCCTTATATTCGAGCTGCAGTATTGAACTCGAGTCCCAGCCATTGCATTGACCAGGGTTTTCCCCTTACAAGATTTTCCTGTTCCAAGATTGAACAGATCTTTAAAAATTAATTTTTTTTTTGTTTTGGATATTTGTTGCTTTTCAGAAAATTTTTCGTTTTGATACCCGTGTTGCCGTTTGACTATTTTTAAATTATTTTCGTGCTGATTCTTTTGCCAAATGAATAATCAATTTTGAATTTTTTTTTTGTAAATTTGGGAAAAGAATCAGCACGAATAAACCTGAAGAATAGTCAAACGGCAACACGGTTATTAAAACAAAACAAAAAAAAAATGTGTTACCATCAGGTTGATACAATTCTCGTATGCAATTTCCTAATAACATTTATTTAAATAAAAACTGTTATCATATTCATTTCATCCACCTAATAAGTGGTGACAAACACAACCCGCATGAGCACTGATGATGAAAGCGTTGCGGCTTTTGAAAACAGCTGTTCTGCTCTGCTGTGTAAATTGTATAACTAAAAACTGATGCTGACTTTCCTTTGTGCCTTGGAATATTTATTATGTCTCTCTGGTGCCAAATTACTGCATTCGATATGGATCGAAATTTCCATACAATTTAAATTCAAATTTCGATAGATATCGAATGCCGTAATTTGCCCCCTGAATTTAAAACAAAAAATTTCGAGCAATTAACCTATAAAAATCTTAATTCAATTTAAAATTGAAAAATATTTTTCTATTATTGTTAAAAAAAGCTCTTTATTAAAAATTAACGCAAGAGTTTTTATCAAAACTTTGTGCTCATTTCCCAGTAAATATTCATTATCCTTCAAACAAAGGATAACCAGATTGCAAAAAAAAGAAGGGAAAAAAACACACAAGGAAAACAAGAAAATGGAAAAATATCTGTATATTTATTACAATTGCAATAAATAAATTAAAGTAATGCGCCACATGCCTCAGGTATTTCCATTTAAGTGGGAAAAAGGGAGGGGGGGGGGGGGGGGGGGAAACGTAAAAACAGAAAATCAACAAAAAACCAGAACAACAGAAGTATTCCCATCCTTTTGCCTTTTTCCCTGCACAAGTAAATTGGTTATTCCATTTTATTTCAAGTATTTTCTTTTCCTTATGACATGATAAGATGTCACAAGTCATGTTGTGATGCTGCTGTCATATTAAAAAGGGACAAAGAAACGGAAAAAAGCAACACATTCACTATGCAGCGCCATCTGAAAGTGAAAGACAGAAAACACAAGACGATGGCGGTGCAGGCAGCAGAAGGAAGCTCAGGAAATAAAATGTCTAAATAAACAAGCCAACCGGAGTATCTATAACTAAAAAGAAGGACGAGTGGCTGGCTGGCTGGCTGGTCGGTGGAATGCTTAACGGTGAGAGCCAGTGAATGGAAATGATAAAAATACACTTGCAATTGCTCTACTGGTGGTTGGGTGGATGGTTGTCATGTGATGTTGTTGTTTTTTTTTTTTTTTTTTTTTGGTTTCAAGTAAATAAATATAAAACAAGTCAAAAGTAACAGCCTCAGCCTCAGCATCATCACAATTACAATTTGCAGCAGTGGCTTTTATTTGGTAGCAGGGACATCATCAAAAATGACAGCAGCAGCATAGAGTCATGAAGCAAATTGAAAAATATCATTTTATTGTGTTTCGCTTGAATTTTACCTAAAACGAGGTCAAGCGCTTAAAACAAGAAAACCATTCCCATTCCACCTGCTTCTCCTCCTCCTTCTCCTTACCCTTCTCACCTTTCTCACCGCTCTTCTTATTTCTTTTCTTTTGGGTACAGCTTTACTTGTCTTAATTTGGTGGAGTTTGTAAAAGGTTGTCATGCCTGCAACCTCTAAAGTCCTTTTTGCTATAAAACAGGAGTTGTACAGGACAAAAAATAAAAAATAATAATAAACGGGGGAAATGAAGCAGCGGGGAAAAAAGATTAAATTCAATTAAGATTTATACTCTAATTGTTCGACATTTTTGGTTTTAAATTCCGAAAGACATGGTAAATATTCCAAGGCACAAAGAAAAGTCAACATCACTTTTTAACTGATGCAAAGTAGCTGTTTTCGAAAGCCGCTACACTTTTATCATCAGTACTCATGTGTATTTTGTTAGTTGTATTTTGTGTATTTGTGTATTTTGTTAGTTGAAATTGCACTAACGGCTTTTCGTGGGAGGCATTTTTTATTATTAATTTTTCTTTTCATCTAAGTTGGTGGGGGTGCTTTGCGGGAGCTTAAGTAATTTGAATTCATGTCCTCAAACCGAATAGATTCCAAATGTTGTACATGTCTTTCCGCGTGGGCTGCTTTAATTTGAATGTGGCTGAGTACGGAAACGAACTCATGATCTTGGCATCGTATTCAACGCAGCCAATTTTAATTATATTTGGAATTGCGTACAATGTCATGTTTCACTAGACTTTAAATTTTATTAAAACATAATTTGTACTTAAAAAAATCCATCCCTGAACGAAAAGTTCTCTTGGTGTTTCCTTTTGCATCTAAAATAGAATTCAGTGGCCGCGGGAAATTGAATGGCAACATATAAAATTTCTATAGAAACAAAATATATACAATTACAACAAATCGAGTATCCATCCCTGAAGCAGCCGTTGCTTGTTGATTTTCTGTCTTTGAAATAAAATTTAATGGCCGTAGGGACCCTGAATGGTAATAGTTAATTTTTATAAAAACAACATTAAAATTTTATTCAAACACAAAATGTATAATAGAAAAAGGACTATCCATCCCTGAACGGATTTTTATATTAATAATTAAAATTATTTATTATTATTTATAATAGTCACAGAGGCCTGCATGGAATTACATAATTTCTATAAAAACAAAATTTAAATTTTACTCAAGCATAAAATGTGCAATAAAAAAAATGGACTTTCCATCCCTGAAGAGATTTTTATATAAATAATTAAAATTATTTAAAGTGGAATTTAAAGATCACAGTGACCTGCATGGAATTACATAATTTCTATAACAACAAATTTTAAATTTTACTCAAACACAAAATGTGCAATAAAAAATGGACTCTCCATCCCTGAAGAGATTTTTATATTAATAATTAAAATTATTTAAAGTGAAATTTAAAGATCACAGTGACCTGCATGGAATTACATAATTTCTATAAAAAACAAAATTTAAATTTTACTCAAAGAGAAAATGTGTAATAATGAAATGAACTTTCCATCCCTGAGGGGATTTTTATATAAATAATTAAAATTATTTAAAGTGAAATTTAAAGATCACAGTGACCTGCATGGAATTACATAATTTCTATAAAAAAAAAATTTAAATTTTACTCAAAGAGAAAATGTGCAATAAAAAAATGGACTTTCCATCCCTGAGGGGATTTTTATATTAATAATAAAAATTATTTGAAGTGAAATTTAAAGATCACAGTGGCCTGCATGGAATTACATAATTTCTATAAAAACAAAATTTAAATTTTACTCAAACACAAAATGTGCAATAAAAAAATTGACTTTCCATCCCTGAGAGGATTTTTGTATAAATAATTAAAATTATTTAAAGTGAAATTTAAAGATCACAGTGACCTGCATGGAATTACATAATTTCTATAAAAAACAAAATTTAAATTTTACTCAAAGAGAAAATGTACAATAAAAAATGGGTTTTCCATCCCTGAGGGGATTTTTATATTAATAATTAAAGTTATTTAAAGTGAAATTTAAAGGTCACAGAGGCGAGAATAGAAATAAAACCAAAATATTAATTTTATTCCAAGACAAAATATGCAAGAAAAAATGGACCCTGAAAATCCATCCCTGAAAGGATTTTTATATAAATTATTAAATTTATTTAAAGTAAAATTTAATGGTCACAGAGGCCTAAATTAAATTATATAATATCTAAAAAAACAAAATTTTAATATTATTTCAAGGCAAAATATACGTTAAAAAATGAATTATCCATCCCTGAATATATTTTATTTAAAATAACATATATTATTTATTTTTTATTAAAAATAACATTTAATAGCCGTAGAGGTTTAAATAGAAATGGATAAATTTTATGAAACAAAAATTTAAATTTTTTTTAGGGCACAAAAAGTACGATAATAAATGGTGTATCCAACCCTGAAGGAATTTTTAGCTTAATAATTAAAATTATTTGAAGTAAAATTTAAATGCTCTAGAAGTGTGAATAGGAATAGATTATTTATATAAAAGTAAAATTTAAATATTATTATAAAATGGAATACCCATCCCTGAAGGAAATGTGTTTATTTTTGCATTTAAAATTAAAACCATTAAAGGCTTTAGGAGACTGAATAGAAATAAATAATTTCTTCTAAAACAAAATTGAAATATTATTAAGGAACAAAATTATACAATAAAAAAAATGGACTATCCATTCCTGACGAAGATGCCTTTTTAATTAAAATAAAATTTAATGCCCTCATACATTTTATAAAAATGGACTATCCATTCCTGACGAAGATGCCATTTTAATTAAAATAAAATTTAATGCCCTCATACATTTTATAAAAATGGAGTATCCATTCCTGACGAAGATGCCATTTTAATTAAAATAAAATTTAATGCCCTCATACATTTTATAAAAATGGAGTATCCATCCATCTCTCAGCGAAATGTTGGGTGTTTTTGAATTTCAAATAAAATTCAAAGACTTTTGAGACCCGAATGGAATAGAAACAAAATATGTGTACAAAAAAGGTGGAGTATCCATCCCTGAAGAAGATGTTCTTTTCTTTTCAAATGAAAATAGAATTGAATGGTCTCAGAGGTCTTTAGGCAATTCGATAATATCTGTGAAAACTGAACTTAAATTTTATTAAAAGATAAAATATACATGCAAATAACAGACTATCCATCCCTGAACGAAATGGTTTATGTTGTTTTTCTGTACAATAAAATTAATTGGCCTTAGAGGCTTAAATTGAAATAAATAATTTCTTTTAAAACAAGGTTGTGGTGAAGTTCATTAAAAAAAAATTTTTTTAAATCAAAAATTACTTTTAAGCGCCAATAAAACATTTGCCTCGTGTTCAAGAATCCATGAAGTGTTCAAGGCGCACAAGTTACATTTATTGCAAACACAAAAATTCAAATGACTGTTTAAATAAATCTTTTCCTGTTCGATTTTAAAAATAAGTGACACCTGAAGAGCTTGATGTCAAAATTTCAAATACGTTAACTGGACTGAGTCTGTCTTTCGAGCTGAATGACTGGCTGGTTGGCTGACTTGCTGTTTCAGTTAATCCCACATGAGAGATAGTCGAATATCTTCATAATCGCATGCAAGCATTTTACAGTTGCAAATGCAAAACTATTAGAATTTTTGACACATTTCTTTAACCAGCAAACAAACGGGTTACACTTATAACAATTTTGCATTATGGTCTCGTGTGACTGGAAAGAGTATATTCACTTTTTCATTCTGTGTGTAACTCAGCGAAATATCCCGCTAAGACCCCTTAAATTATATATATGTATATTCTTGATCAGTTATAAAATCTAGGACGATCTTCCCATGTTCGTCCCTCCGTCTATGGAAGTCACGATTCAGTTCAAACGAAAAGAGTCAGAAACTTGAAATTCGGTATAATTATATTTTGAAGGGTATCACAGGCCAAGTTCGCAAATGGGCTGAATCGCACCAGAGGGAAAAAAGTTTCCCTAAGAAGAACTCAACCAACCTGTAAAAAACAATATAGTTTTCAAGTTTTTTTTTTTTTTTGTAATTTTGCTAAGCAAATGATATATTTTTATGTCAAAGAAGGTCCGAAGCGTTGAACTTGCAGCCAGAAAATCAAAAAAATGTATTTTTGGAACCCACCCCCTTTAATGGGCGTTGAAGTAACATTTTACTTGGAAAACTAGTGTAAATATTTAACAAATTGTGTAATTTAAGCTCTTAAAGATTCCTTAAAGATTAAATTTTAAAGTTTTTATGGCGAAGCCGAGATGCTCTCTAGTCTTCCCCACCAAATGACCCTATAAAAAAAAAATTTGTTTTCCACTTAAGCGGCTTTTACACCATAAGACTGGGTATTAAGATTTGTCAAAAATTCGAAATAATATGAAAAACCTTATAGTGTGAAAGCGATCTTACTGCCATACCTAAATACGGGCGGCAGGCGTTTTTTAACTGTCAAAAGTTCTCATGTCCATACATTTTGTATGGAGCATACCGTAATAACGCGGCGGCAACGCTTTGCTATTGGAAAATCCGATTTTGACAGAACATTTTCTAATGAAGTTGGTTGCAAAAGAAGAGAATTGTAACCAGAGAAAAAGAGCAAAGATTTACAAAAGTGAAATATATAATAAAAGAAAAAATTTGTGCACTTCGTATTAGAAAATGGTGGTAAGAAAATATTTACAATATGATTATATACATACACGTTTGTAATTTGTACAAAATTTCAATAACAAAATCACAAATGTCGTCCGTCCAGCTGTTAAAATAATCAGGGTTGTTTAATTTGTTTGTTTGATAACCCTGTTTTTATTGTTTTTTGGCAAAACGTTGCCGCTTTTGTTTAGGTATTGCATTTCAGCGTTAACGCTCAGCGGAAAAAAACGTTCCGCTTTCCGCCCGTATTTAGGTATGGGTGTTAAGTAAAATCTCATAGATTGAGAAGTAAAATTTGACACACCGATGGCTCAAAAGAGAAATTCGAATGAAAGTCATACCACTCAGTCTTATAGTGTGAAAGCGGCTTTAATAACACCAAAAATTTACCTTTTAGTGTTTTATAGCAAAGGAGAGATGTCTCCCATACGGCCCCTCCCGGAATGACCCCTGCAAAATAGAGTTTTTATTTACTAAACATTTGAAGGGTGTTTAAGATTCGACCCGGTCGAATATAACGTTCTCATTTGTTCTTATATTCTTTACTCCAGCCGGGTTATTTTCATAATTAGAGGGAGATTTCAAAAGCAGACCACTTTCCGAACCCTTTACGTGTCTCAATAGTTGATTGTTTAGTAGCCCGCCCATGGTTAGACCTGCCCATTGCGCAGGCATGCCCCCATAACCGGCCTTTACTCCAGATCTTAGTGATTTCTTTTTTTACTTTGGACCAGCACTCAGGGGATGACCCCAACATATGCAGGGCATTGCGCCGGAACTGGAAAGGAGGGGATATTATTGAGGGGACAGATGAAGAAAGATGAGAATTTTTTGTAGCTATTTAAATTTTCTTACTTCGCCGGCTAATTTTTTGCTACAGGACCGAAGAAGAGTCTGCTTTTTAGTAAATGATCGCGTCAGTCGCTGCCAATTATGTTCAGTGACCACTGCTATGCCTTCATCATTGAAACAGGCTGGCAACAACTAACACAACCACGCACTAATGCTGATCAGAAGAATTCAACACAATATTTCATGACTCAGCGCGGAGTTGAACTCAGGACCCTCCGCTTCATAGGCTCGTGTTCTACTACTTAAGGCAACAGCACCCACAGCTTGTCTTATTATGATCTAAACTTGGGACACTCTATAAAAAACACCCTTTAACCTCCGGCGAATATAAAAATTAAAATAAAACATTTCCAAAGAAGTTTTGAGTCTCAAGGACAGACCAGCATCAGGTTAGGACGCACAGCTTGACGTGGCACCTTTGAAAGTGGAAAAATTGCATCAAAACTGTTTAGGTGGCCTCAAACGCAGTAGTGGTCCGTGACATGGAAAGTACAACATGCAGATTGTTTCGCACCCGCATTATAAAGAATTTGTATATATCGTCCCGACTGCAACCCTTGAAAGTTATTGATTCGTATTTTGTAATTTGCAAATTGAGATCTTAGTTGCTAAATTTACCTCCTTCATTGCGCCATTGCAGGCGTCGCGAGCATCCAGTAGTATAATCTTCACATATTCATCACCATCAAACAAATTCGGTACTTCCCCGGAGTTCAACAGATTGTTAATATCTTCCAAAAACTCCTCTTCTACAATTTGAGTGTCGATCATGAGAAATACAACTGGGGTATTATCAATCTGGAAATGATGTAAAATTGTTCATCATTTAAATTTTTTTTTAGGAGTTGGACCAGTGCTCAGGGGATGACCCCTACATATACAATGCATTGCGCCGGAACTGGAAAGAAGGGAATAGTATTGAGGAGACAGATGAGGAAAGATGAGAAAATAGAGAATTTTTTGTAGCATTTTCAACCTTTTTACTTTTACTTTTGCTACAAGGCCGACGAAGAGGAATGCTGTTCCTCTACTCTTTAGTACATGATCATGTCGGTCGCTGCCAATTATGTTCAGTGACCACAGCTATGCCTTCATCATTGAAACAGGCTGGCAACACAACCATGGACTAATGCTGATCAGAAGATTTCAACACAATATTTCATGACTCAGCGCGGGCTCGAACTCAGGACCCTCCGCTTCATAGTCTCGTTTTCTACTACTTCAGCCAACAGCACCCACAATTCTGGAGGTCGACTGCTAATTATCGGATTTTATTGTCATCACTGTATCTTTTATGATCCCCAGCATGACTGACTTAGGCTGAGGCAAGCGTTGGCCATTGGCTGCTCACTCAGTTTTCTCAAGGCCTAGTGTACAAAATAATCACACGGTGCTATGCGACTTTCTTCTAAGTCAGAATCGACGTTTCCATGACCTGCAGTCAACCAGGCTACGGTTGTACGATTATACTTCCGATTCTTGTTAGCTCCCCTTCCTAGAAGCTGTTTGAGCACCATGCGAAAATGTTTTAAGTTGTCATCTCCCGCCGCCTTTTCAGGGGCCGCACTTGATATCGATCGAAATTTCAATACAATTTATATGGAAATTTCGATCGATATCGAATGCCGTAATTGGCCCCCAGGTGTTCGGAATCCTACTTCTTTTCTAGTGGTGGCATACTGCCCTGCGTTCCCGAGCTGTGGTCCGCATAACTTCACAATAGAGCTCTGTTTTCTAAGGTCTTCGTTTCCTCTTATACTGATGTCGATGGCAAATCGAATCAGGGATATTCGGCTTCGGGGTCTACGCTTGAATTACTTTAGCCAACAGCACCCTCTACCGTCTACTATAGCAGACCCTTTAGCAAAGATGCTGAGGTCACTTTCCACTCACTCGTTTTTGAGTGGAAAGTGAGTGAGTTTTAATAAAAAGTTATTTATGGCCAGTTTCGGGATCAAATCCTAAAACCATTTAATATAAATCCCCAAATTCATTGATTTGGTGTTCGTTGGGTGTTGAGCAAACATTTTTGTGGACGTGCATGCGAGTATGTGATTGCTAAAGCACATGCAGCCGCATGCAGACTCAATTTGAATTAGACATTGAAATAAAACTGCAGTTATTGTTGTCTGACAGTTTGCAAGGAGAAAATAAAAAATAAAAGTCTTGTTGTAAAACTTTTACCATTTAAATTGTGAACATTAACTGGTTTATTTAGCAAACGTACGAATAAAAGTTGATGTTTGTTTATTTGCTGGCCGGTCTGTCTTCTGCTACAGCCTCCTCATTCCAGTTCATTGGTTTTTAGCACCGTCTGTCGTTTTGTGTTTATAAATCCCGTGTTACACACACACACACACACACACACACAGCTGCACAAGATCGAACAAGCACTCAAACAACTTGCATAGCCATCATTAATTTGTTGTTGCTGCTGCTGCTGTTGTTGTTGTTATTGATATCCAAATACATCCCATGCGATTCATATGGAACGTAGAGTACTCCCGTTGTATGTTCCAATCCGTACATGATTGTTTGTTGTTGTTGTTCTTGTTAATGGTGACATGACTTTTCCTAAAAACCTAAAAAACACACACACACACACACACACACGTAGAAATGCTATCACTGCTTGATTGCATTTTGACTATCGCATACATTTTCGTGTGTGCATTTGCGAGTGTGTGTACGAGTGTAGGTTTAAAGATGGTTTGTGTGTGTTTGTGTCTCCTTTTGTGGATTTTGCCTGTGTGTTTTTGCCTGGTTGTTTTTGTAAGAATCTGTGCCTGGAAACCAACACACACGACATTTCCATTCAACAACTCGAACAACATTCTGAAAGTTTTTGCTAAAAACTAAATTTGGATTCGTATATTGTGTATGTGTATGTGGCTGTGTGTGTGTATGTAGTGTGAGTAGGACTTATAGTATTTCATTGTAAAAAGTATTAGGATGATAATTATTTATTGTTAAATTTATTTTCTATTTTTATATAAGTTTTGCCCGATCGATGAACTAAAAAGTACAATCTGAAAACTGTATTTAAAGGAATTGAAATTAAAACCGCTGGACCTGCCACTCCCTTTATGGCCATGGTCGCCTTCTAAGTCTATAAACATTTTTTAAATAATTTATTAGCTGAATTAGTTTCGCACAAAGTCAAAAATCCAGGGTATCGAATTTTTGTGATCTGCATTATTGCGTAGATGTGTCAGTTTTCCTCGGCCTGTTTCAGCGACTGGTTGCTGAATAGTACCGGCATCGATTGATTTCATCGTGTACTAAAGAGGGTATTCAGCACACCCCCTTCTTCGGTATCGTAGCGAAAAATTCGCCGGCGAAGTAACAAATTATTGATATTCTATTATTCCGGTATGGGGAAATCTCCAGTGGTGTTGTGGCAAATGCATTGCATGGTTTTGTGGTACAATTTCAGGTACCTTTTCATACATTAATTGTGGTAAATAAAATCTAATTTGAAAGGCATTTTTATGTAAATGAGCACAATATAAATATTTTAGCTAAACTCGCAGCTTAAAAGTATTGGAAAACCGTTTTAAGTTCGCTTGAAATGCATCAACAAAATCTGTTTATTTCGTGGCTTCTTTCAAAACCACATATATACGAGGTCTGGTTCAAACAAATAAATTAAATTTAAAATTTTCCCAAAAAAATTATTTATTTAACCTTCAATTTTATCTTTTTAAAAATAGTCTACCTGCGATAAAATACACTTTGGCTTTTATATATTCGTGTCCTGAAAGCAGTTGTGGTAACCACTTTTGGCTTTTGCTTTATCCTTGAGCTCTTTCGGCTATTCTGTTTTTATCTGCTCAATGTTTTTAAAACGCTGTCCTCGCCGTGGCCTCTTGAATCTTGGGAACAGGGAAAAGTTGCAGGGAGCCAAATCTGATGAATACGTTGTTTTTGACCGTCCTGCCAAATTTTTTTCTTTTTTTACATTTTGAAACCAACTGCCACATACTTCATGGTCCGAATTTTAGAAAAAATTAAATGGCATTAGCGAAACGATGTGGCGACATCCTCAGCAGCTTTTAAAATTTTCTTCACTCTCTCAACATTTTCCTTCCAGTCCTTCCTCTCCGGAAATACGCCTGAGAAGGATTTGTCGAAGTTCATGACCGAAGTCATATAATCAGTCCATCTCCCCAGGACCTGCCCTCCTACCTTTTTTGGTAAAAGAGAGTAGGTTTTGTGCCAAATTGAAACTTAAACGATGTGCGCCATCCTAATGTTGTTGAGTATTTTAAGTTCAATTAATTGTATTTTATTCTCCATGTTGTTCGCATCAAAGTTGTTAAACTTTGTTTTTGTTTTTCTTTTGTTTGTGTTAAACTTCCATTAATGTTTAAAATATTGGAACATCCTGTTTGTTGTTTGGCTTAAAACATTTTCTGCTTTGTCATTTGAAAATATTGTTAGTGAAATTAAAAACATTTTCATTTTATTTTTCTTGCTCTTAGTCTCTTTCTTTGGTTGACCTGTTAAACGATCATTTGAATTTAGGGAGTTTTTCTTGGTTCCACAATTTTTTTTGGAGGGGAGGAAGCTGCAACTGCTTGTAGCAAAACTCTTTAAACTTGTGATTTAAACTGATGGAACATGATTGGCAATGGGAATTTCGTTAAATATGGCCAGTTTTTATATAATTGAAAATAGCTATTAAAGAGAGTTTAATTTGGAATTAGAATTTACTAAAAAAAAATGAAATTTTTGAAAAGGGAGTTCCGCATATGAGTAACACTACTTTGACATGCTGGCATTTCCTGTAGGCAGGTATCCGCCAAGAAATCTAAACATAACCGAGTCGCTGGATTATTTCGCATCATCCCAGCTGCTTGTGGCCACCGTCTTCAGAAGTCTCTTTAATAAGAAGTCTCTTTGATTGATGACAATATTTCGTAGTGAATTAAGTTTTGAACGATCCATTTACTGATACCGTCACATATATTAAACTTAGGCTACTTTTAATTAAGATCCTGGCGTCAGTCATCTGATTTCCCTTTACTCTCTGCGGCCCTAATCCATAAAATTTTGCAAAGCATAATTTTTGGAAAGTCGCCCTCTTCGAGCCTGGGTGCAGTTTCGCTTCCATCTCCGATTCTATTGCTTCTGATCGAAGAGAATCTTGAGTATCCGAGAGTTTCCTAATGGTTTGTTGTAGCCATTTTTTTATTCTTTAGTTCGTTGAGAAGATATTCCTGACTGAAGGCGGAGTCGAAGTCGAAGTCTATATCTTAGGCATTATAATCTAAAGGGCGAGGCACATAGAATCCGTCATACGTTATACGTCGCCCTTTTTCAACTGACAGCTGAGTTGAAATACATGCTGTCTAATGTGAGTTGTCACACTCAGTACTTCTGCGTCAACGCAAAGTACGGAAGTTGGCCAACTTTTAACTTTTGACAGACATCGATAAGTTTTTCAAATTATTTTGATTAGTTTTATTAATATTATAAAATAAATAAATTTAAGTTAAATAAATAAAATGGGGAACAAACAACCGATTTGATATCCGTTCATAAAGTACTCATTGTGCCAACATTCTCCGTCAGTTAAAAAAGGCAACGCATAACGTATGACGGATTCTATGTGCCTCGCCCTTAAGTGTTAACGGCCTCCGCCAACAGCATCAATCATGCGCCTGCTTGCACGTGCATGTCTTTGCCGTATGTTATTTTGGTTTGTATCATGTTCAGACATGCATTTTTAATTGAGTCAATATTCACTTTATTGCCATAATTATCTTCCAGTTCACTTATACACAAAATTTAGTCAATTCAATTATTGTAGGACATCTAAAATTTTTTTTTTATTATCATGAGACTCTCAAATTCAAATCTGGCATGTCTTTTGTTTTTGTTTTCTTTTTAAATTTTTTTTGTTAGTATTAAATTTAATATCAATAATCAATCTTACCTTCAACTTGATTCGGTCATATTTTGTTTGTGTTTTTTTGTTTTACCTTTTCGACACATTAGGTGCTAAGTCTCCAAAAACTTTGTTCAGTGAGATGTGTTTTGCTCACTAAACACACTTTTTGGCAGTGTTGCATTTGTAATTTTCCCAGTTTTATGCCCTATTAAGTGTTAATTGAGCGATTACTAAATTAATTAATTTATTATAGTTAATTGAGCCCTATAGTGGCATTGATTGCGAAAACTCAATTAAATCTCAGAATATCGGATTAGGCACTAGACTAGTGGTGCCATTAAAATATTTTCCTTCCCTTTCTGGTCATGCAGTTTAAAAAAAGAAATGCAGTTGTTCCCGATAATTTGATAACGTGTTTTGAATAAATACATTTGGCAAATAAAACATGAAAGAAACGTTTTCCATTTGTAGATGTTATAAATAGTTAAAAAAAAGCACGTGCTAGACTTTTGCTTACACTCACAAATCCAGATAAATGGATTTGATTTAAAGACAAAATGTATTCATTTACACCGAAATTTGCTTGCGGATGTGTTAACATGAGAAACCTGAAAATGTTTTGAATACAAAAATGTTTTTTAGTAGTGAAAAGAGGTGAATTTTATATTGATTTCTATAGCAATTTTACAACCATCAAGTTTTTTATATGGCACAATGGGCTAAAATATGTTTGTATGTACATATATTTAGCAAATAAAGCAGGCATTTGTCAATAGATGAACCAATTGTCGGAAAATTTCACACCAGAGATTAACTGCCCATTTCCCATTGTCGAATGAATTCTTTTTTTTTGTAGAAATATATTTAAAACAAAAATAAAATTTTATAAATTTATAAAATTTTTCTTTCGTAGAAATATATTTAAAACAAAAATAAAATTTTATAAATTGTTTTTGTTTCAAAAGTATTTATACGAAAGAAAGAATTCATTCGACAATGAGAAATAGGCAGTAAGTGAAAAGCTGTACATGCACAGATCTTTCAATATTTTAATTAAAATATGACTAAAAATTAATAGAAATTTGCAAACATTTAATTATTTTATTTTCCCATTTTTATATTTGTTTTATAATAATATTCTGTTCCTATTATTTTCATAAACACGTGGTAATAAATATGTAATTAAAAAAAGTGTCGGCATTCGGTAAAAATTCCAAACACCGAACGTCGGCCAAATATGATTCTTGCCGAACTCCAAAGCCGAACTTGAATGTTCGGTCGGACACTACTTGAAGTGTGTGATATTATTTTCATAAGCACGTTGTAATGAAAGATCCGTTTACGTATATCATCATTGCCGACCTCGAATGTTCGGTCGGACACTAGTTGTGAAGTGTGTGATATTATTTTCATAAACACGTGGTAATGAATATATAATTAAAAAAAGTTCGGTATTCGGCAAAAAATCCAAACACCGAACTTCGGCCCCATATGATTCTTGCCGAACTCCAAAGCTGAATTCGAATGTTCGGTCGGACACTAGTTGTGAAGTGTGTGATATTATTTTCATAAGTACGTTGTAATGAAAGATCCGTTTACGTATATGATCCTTGCCGAACTCCAAAGCCGAACTCGAATGTTCGGTCGGACACTAGTTGCGAAGTGTGTGATATTATTTTCATAAACACGTGATAATAAATAAGCAATTAAAAAAAGTTCGGTATTCGGCAAAAATTCCAAACACCGAACTTCGGCCAAATATGATTCTTGCCGAGCTCCAAAGCCGAACTTGAATGTTCGGTCGGACACTAGTTGTGAAGTGTGTGATATTATTTTCATAAATACGTGGTAATGAATATATAATTGAAAAAAATTCGGTATTCGGCAAAAATTCCAAACACCGAACTTTGGCCAAATATGATTCTTGCCGAACTCCAATGTTCGGTCGGACAGTAGTTGAAGTTTGTGTGATAAGTGCAATGAAATTTTTCTACTTATCAAATACCACATGCAAATTAACTAAATTCTCATGCTGCCCCACTGTGCACCGCACTTACAATTTGTTAATGTTTTCATTTTCTGCATATCAAAGTATTTGAGTAAATCCTTTGTAGCAAAAATAAGTTTGCATTTGAGCTGAAATCGTAAGTTGCACTAAATTGCAAATATTGTACATGTTTATTTTGGTTGCAAGAACAAAAAAAAAAAATAAAATAAATAAATAAAAAAAAAAATTAAAAACTATACACGTACGAGAAGAATACCCACAAAGTTTGCTGCAACAAATATTCAAATTTATATTCTAAATTCTAAATTGTTTACCAATAATAACAAGCAGACGAAGGCGAAGAAGAAGAAGAAGAAGGAGCGTAAGAGGGGAGCACGATAACAGCAAACATTTAATACCCACAATAACAATAAAAGTTGGTAACTTTATTTTTGCTAAAAACTAAAATCACAAACACGTTTACCCCAATCGAAATCCCAATGGCGTTTTCATGTTCCACAAAAAGTATCTGCACTGCACTGCACTGCACTTTCCTTGTGCTTGTTCTTTGTTTCTTTTTTTCTTTTATTTTTTGTTTGTTTGTTTGTTTGCTTGATATTCGGTTTTAAGGGAAACAAAATTTTGTATAAACTTGTATGAAATAGTAAAAAATTAATCCCCCTTAACGAAAATAAAAAAAAAGAAGACTTGGGTTAGTTTTTGGAGTTCGAGCAACTACAACATGCTTCTTCTTCCTTTTACACAAGTGCCATGGACTATTTTTCTTTTTGTATAAATTGTGCCAAAATTATTTTAAGCTCTTGCACATACGTTTACACTTAAAGCATAAAGTTGGCCAAC
This sequence comes from Linnaemya tessellans, assembly GCA_951800035.1. NCBI lineage: Eukaryota > Metazoa > Arthropoda > Insecta > Diptera > Tachinidae > Linnaemya > Linnaemya tessellans. The sequence goes on along the minus strand of OX637536.1, from coordinate 41,083,640 downwards.
TACACTGTCAGAAATGTGGCTGCAAATAAAAAAAAACTGAAAGAGTAATAATGGCTGATAACAGAAACTTCGTTATAGAGTCAATTACTTAGTTAAAGTCTAATTCATAAAAAAAAATCCTTCATTATTAAAATTCGGTTGTTTGAGGGATTTCTATAAAAAATTTGTCAATTAAACATTTTACAAACATAAAATATTTTATATTAATTAACCTTCAATAAATAGAGGGCCAACCAAAACGCCCCATTAAATTCAATTAAGGTTGATTGTTCGAAAATTAGTTTAAATTCAGAAAGACATGATAAATATTCCAAAGTGTGTAAAGATAAATTTAAATTTATAATAGCGAAGACGCAAACCAAAAGTTGTAGCAAACCTATTCTGCAGTTAACAGAGCTCTTTTTCAGTACATCCCTCAAGGATATATTTATTAACAATTACTTGGGCCATAATTTCTATTCACTAATTTGGCCAGAACTAAATTCAGTTACTACATTTTGGCTACCAAATGAACTTAATCCAATTTCACTCCAAATCTTAAGTGGTTAACAGAGCTCTGTTAACTGCATAATATGTAGGGTACAACTTTCGGTTTGTGTCTTCGCTAATATAAATTTAAATTTATCTTCACACTCACAATATTCCAGGACACAGAAGAAAGTCAATTATAGTTTTTAATTATACAACCTACACAGCAGAGCAGAACAGCTGTTCTCGATAACCGCTACACTTTCATCATCAGTACTCATGTGTATTGTGTTTGTCACCACTTATTAGGTGGCTTAGTTGAATATGATAAGAGTTTGTATTTATAAAGGGTGTTTTTTATAGAGTGACACAAATTTAAATCATAATAAAACAAGTAAAAACGTTATATTCGACCGGGTCGAATCTTAAATACCCTCCAAATATTTAGTAAGTAAATTTAAAATATTTAAGTTGGTGGCACAGAGTTGCTTTAAGACATCTCTGTACCCAATTTTAAATCCCTATTTTGACAGAGTCATTCCGGGAAGGGCCGTGGGAGAGATGTTTCACTCATGCAAGATCAGAGAACATACCAGCTTCTTATAGGCTTAAGGAATACAAATTCTTCAATATTTACACTACTGTTGCATATAATATCGTACGTCAACGCCCAGTAAAGGGGGCGGGGTTCAGAAATGGACAATATCATGTTTTCCACAGACGAGCGTATGGGCATTGCCAGATCGTCTTAGACTTCATCACTAATCAAGAATATACATATTTACTTTATGGGGTCCAATTCTTCTTGGAGGGTATCAAAACTGTATTTTGTGGGGTGTCTCTGGCAAGGACCGTGGGGGAGACATTTCACCTTTGCCATGAAACTTCAAAAATAAATGCTCGGAATAATGAAATGTTACATATATTTAAATTTTATTTTTTAAAGGGGCAAAGGGGGAGTAGGGGGTAGGGCAGAGGAGTACCTGGCTACGTCTCAGCTTCGCCGCTAAAGCTTACAAATGTTATATTTTTAATGAATGTAGGCTTAAGTAAAACGATTTGTTAAATTTGTACACTATTTTTGCATATAATAACGCCTACTAAAGGGCCGGTGTCCAAAAACTAATTTTTTTAATTTTATAATTCCAAGTTTAATGCGTTGGAGCTTGTTTGACCTAAAGATATATAATTTGCTTAACAAAATTACAAAAAAAAAAATTTATAAATTATGTTGGTTTTTTAGAGGTTTGTTTAGTTGTTCTCAGGGGAACTTTTCTCCTCTTGCCCGGTTTAGCTCATTTCCGAACTTGACCTGTGCTATCCTTTAAGATATGCAAACGAAATGACAAATTTAATATACCCTCCAATTCTTTTATGGAGTGTATAACAAGGATGCAGTAAATATGGTTCTTCGAATTGGCCTCTCTGAAGGGCGATTATGTACGCCATCATGTGGAAGAAGTGCATCATGAGTTTGACGAATAGAACAATTATTTTAATGAAAAATTTTAACAATTTGCACGCGTTGCTCTGCTGTAAGTCGATTCATAATGAAATTTCAAAGCAAACTAAAGAAAAAGCAACTATCAGCTGTTAAATTGATGCTCAAATGAAGCAGTGATGCCAACTCAAAGTTGTGACACTCTAGAAGAAAAACAAACACTCTGTACAAATTTTATTACGAAATAGCATACGAGAACTGTAACAAACCGATGGCAACATACTTTTTTCTATTTAATACCCGTGTTGCCGTTTGATTGTTTTCTTAATGAATTCTGTTTGTTAACGAACCCACTGAGATGAAAGTGGGCTGACCAACAAAATATTCCAAAGTGGCCGAAATGCATTTTAATTTGAACCCGTTTTCGTTAAAGGCGTTCAGATGTTTAAACTGAACGCTCTGCTCAATTGTGTTTCTTGTCATGGTTGAAGTTGTCAAACACTGAAAAAAATAAATTTCATATTAAAAAACTTGACCTTAAGGTGTGAATCACAATTTACATTGTGAGTTTTGGTAAGACCAGCTGCTACACTTTTTATAGTTTTGGGGTTTATAAGCATTTGGCTGATTATGACTGGTGCTGTGTGTGATCACTTAGTGAAAAATACACATTATTTGGGCCCTTTAGTTGTTAATGGTCCTAATTTTTCCCTGATTTCAGCGTTTACAAGATATTGACTATGGAAATTTATTTACTGTAGGTTACAATCGAACGCCACAAAAGACAAATTGTCGTTGACGTCGGCAAATTTGTCAATTTGTTTTTAACATTTTAAATGTGTTATCACATGAGATTATTTACTAATTTTGGAACACCCTTTCCATACAAAATCCATTTCATTTAATCTCTTCCATTTGGTTGCTTTTTAAATATCAGTTTTTTTTAAATGTTTTCTAGTCTATGGAATCAATTTTTTTTTTGAACTGTTCGAATCAAAATAGGTTTTCTCGTTACTTTTCCAATAAATTTCGTGCTTGTGTGTATGTGTGTGTGTCTGCCGCAAATACACTCAAACTCCTCTGTGGCGTGGAGAACAAAATAACATTCAATATTCTGCTGCAATGTTGAAATGAGCGATTGTGTGTGTGTGTGTGTGCAAATATTTAATTAATATTCAAGGTTGCTTTTGTGCTCCTTCTTCGTTTGCAGGTTTTCATTTCATTCCGATATTTCACATGTTCACTCGTGGCAGATATCGAAGATAGTTTTGAGGTTTTAATAAATTAATAATTAATTTCGTTGCACATTTTTACGAGTTTTGTGTGCAACCTTGTTTTTTGTTGTTGCTGTTGTAATTTTACTAACTTTTTTACTTGCGTTATTTGTTCTGTTATAGTTCCTGCGAAAAAGGACGCAGATATCAAATGATATCCTTGAATTTGTACTTGTATTTGTTGCTTTACAAAATCATTGATTTATCTGTGGCAAGGTTAAAGTTAAATTAAAGCTTTTGCCACAATAAAAATATATTAAAAATCTATTTATTTCTCTTTAATACAAATGAGTGTTTTTACTCGTATTTATAGAAATTACATTTTTAAATAGATATTTTTAATTATAAATATTTTATTCATTTTCCTTTTCTTTCTTTTCAGGTAAGTGCTGATATAAACATTAAATGCGACTAGAAAAAGTAAGTTTTAAGTTTATTTTCGGAAAATATTACAGCGGCTTTCAGTCGTTTATAAGATGATTCATTTATGAATCTGAAATTTGCAGTGTAGCTCCCACCTCCGATGTACAAATGTACTACGTGATTTTAAGAAACTCTCTTGCTAAGTTGGGAAAACGGAGAAAAAGTTAGAAAGATATAGACAATAAATTCCAATAGCATAGGAATGCTGCTAACTAGCAAGAATAATCGTGTTTGGTACTTTTTTTTTTGCTATATGTTCTGTTAGAAGTTAAAAGGGGATAAATTTTGGCACCTCTTCACATCCCACAAATCTTCTAAATGATTAAACAGAGCATTAAGATAGTGGACATTTTTTGGAGATTTTTTTTAAACAACGCGCCAAAGTTCTTTAAAAAAATCGCCACTATGTTTTGAGACTTTCGTTAAATTTACACTTATGAAGGGTAAAATCATACCCATTTGTTTGTCCTTTTTTTTTTGTTAATGATGACGTACATTGAATTAAAAATAATTTTAACTTCCTACTACTGAAAATTGAAAACTTTTTGAAAATAATACCTTTCGAGAGTATCTAGTACTTTATGTTTGGTAATAGTCCTGAAAAAAAGGAATTTTTTAAAAAGTAATTCTTTTTAAAAGCAATACTTTTTTCAGAAATGTTACTTTATTGAAAAAGGCATTTTAGTGAAAATGGTACTATATTGATAAAGGTAATTTATTAGAAAAAGTACTATATTAAAAAATCAATTTATAGGATAAGGTACATTTACGAAAGGTACTTTATTGATAAACGTACTTTTTTGATAAAGGTACTTTATTGAAAAAGTACATTATTGAAAAAGGTACTTTATTGAAAAAAGTACTTTATTGAAAAAGGTACTTTATTGAAAAAAGTACTTTATTGAAAATAACACTTTATTCGAAAAGTTACTTTATTGAAAATGGCACTTTATTTGAAAAGGTACTTTATTAAAGATACTTTATTCATAAAGGTACTTTATTGAAAAAAAAGGTACTTTATTTGATAAAGGTATTTTATTGAAAAAGGTACTTTATTGAAAAGTGTACTTTGTTCGAAAAGGTACTTTATTCATAAAAGTCCTGTATTGAGAAAATGTACTTTATTGAAAAATTTACTTTATTGAAAAAAGTACTTTATTGAAAAGATTACTTTATTCGAAAAGGTACTTAATTAAAGATACCGTATCCATAAAGGTCCTGTATTGAAAAAGGTACTTTATTGAGAAAAGGTACTTTATTGAAAAGGGTACTTTATTTAATAAAGGTACTTTACTTTGAAAAAGGTTTATTTTTATTTTTATAAAGGTACTTTATTGAAAAAAGGTACTTTATTGAAAACAGTACTTTATTAAAAATACATTATTCATAAGGGTACATTATTGAAAAAAGGCACTTTATTGAAAAAAGGTACTCTATGGAAAAGGGTATTTTATTCGAAAAGCTACTTCATTAAAGATCCTTTATTCATAAGGATCGTATATTGAGGTCCTTTGTTGAAAAAGGTACTTTATTGAAAAAGGTACTTTATTGAAAAAGGTACTTTATTAAAAAGGGTACTTTATTGAAAAATATACTTTATTGAAAAAAGGTATTTATTGAAAAAGGTACTTTATTGAAAAGAGTACTTTATTGGAAAAGGTACCTTATTGAAAAAGGTACTTTATTGAAAAATGTGTTTTATTGAAAAAGGTACTTTATTGAAAAAGGTACTTTATTGATAAAGACATTTCATTGATAAAGGTATTTTATTGAAAAAGGAAATTTATTTTAAAAAATTTGTATTGAAAAAGGTAATTTATTGAAAAATATACTTTATTGAAAAAAGGTATTTATTGAAATAGGTACTTTATTGAAAATGGAACTTTATTGAAAAAGGTACTTTATTGACAAAGGTACTTTATTGATAAGACATTTCATTGATAAAGGTATTTTATTGAAAAAGGAAATTTATTTTAAAAAATTTGTATTGAAAAAGGTAATTTATTGAAAAATATACTTTATTGAAAAAAGGTATTTATTGAAATAGGTACTTTATTGAAAATGGAACTTTATTGAAAAAGGTACTTTATTGACAAAGGTACTTTATTGATAAGACATTTCATTGATAAAGGTATTTTATTGAAAAAGGAAATTTATTTTAAAAAATTTGTATTGAAAAAGGTAATTTATTGAGAAAAAAGGTACTTTATTGAAACAAGGTACTTTATTTAATAAAGATACTTTATTGAAAAAGGTACTTTATTGGAAATGAGACTTTATTAGAAAATTTAGTTTCTTAAAATATAGTTTCTTAAAAATACATTTCTTTAAAAAGTAGTTTTTGTAAAGGGTATTTTGTTTGGAAAACGTTGTTTTTGGAGAAAATACTTTGTGTAAAGGTACTTTTCAGGAAATGTACAAAACAAAGTCCATTGTTTGCGGTGAATTGTTCTTTTTAGTAACATCCGTTAACGAACTATTTGTTTGTTATATATTAATTTAAAAGTGGTTTTTGTTTTAAATGTTTTTTTGGGATCTAATCATACCTTGTGACATCGTTGATCAACCAGTTATTTAAAATTATTAAAAAAGGAATTTTTTCCAATTTGTTTTTAATTATATAGTTTTTTGCGTGCAACTCAAGTGATACTTTGCTGAATATCATTGGCATTCTTATATGAACAATTAATTTATACTCCATATTCGGAAGTATTATAACCCTTCAGCCAATTGCTGTTTTCAGTTGATTCTTCTTCGATGTTTTCTTTGTATCTCAACAATAATTCCTTTCATTAAATTAAAAGTTTAATAACGAAGTTATATTGTGCTGAATTTTCTTATGCCGCCGCACTTGTTGGCAAGAGAGAAAAACCAACAAACAGTGTTTTTAAGTTGCATGCAACCGAATTTTCCTATCAAAAACTGAAGGATTTCGTTTAATTATTTTTTTTGCCCGAAATTCTTGTCTTCTCTCTGCTCAGTTGTTTAAACTGGAAAAAAAGAACTTTTGTTTTTCGTGTTTGAAAATCTTGCTGTGTCTTAACAAAAACAAATGGAAAAAGTAAACAAAAGCAACATCAGCTTCAACGGGTTGAAGAAGGAGTATTTGCTAATAAATAGAGCCTGCAGCAACAATAATTGCAAACGAAGCACATTCTAGTTAAAATCTCTGGTGGAGTGCAAAATCAAAAGAAACTGAATGTCTAACAATTTTGAGAAGTTAAACAAGAGCCGAAGTAAATCAGGAAGAGCATGAGTGAGTGCTTTGCCATTATTAACTCTGGATTTCTGTTGTGTGGTTGCTGGCTTTCCTGGAAAGTCGCTGTAGTCACTTATTGTTCTTGTTAATTATTTATTACGCTAATTTTCTTTGGAAATTTATAAAGCCAAAACAAATGAAGCGTTTAATTAGCACACAGTTAAAGTTTTAGCGGTGTTGAAAGATTATATATCGTTTAGTTGGAAGTTAAATGTGGCATCTGCTTTAACATATTGTCAAGGTCTAGAAAAGGATACTCGCAAGGATGCCGGCAATGCAATACCCCATATAATCGACTATTTTGTGTGTATAAACAATAAGACAGCAGCCTTTGTATTCGTGTATCGTGCAAAGCAGTTTTCTTTTCCAAGCGATCTTCCTTCAGTGCGTCAAGGCTCTTTAAGGATCCTCAAAGCACTTGAAGAACAAAATTTCTAAATTAATTTTTTTGTAAACGCCGCATAATATGAGAATTCAATATTTCTTTCTCTTAATAATTTTTTCACTTCACTTTTGGCTGGTGCAAAACTTCCCATCCCTGTTTATGATTGTTTCAAATATTTCTCGTTCTTTTTGCTGTTTCCAGCGCCATCGGCTGCTGAAATCATTTCCATAATGAGTCATTGTGTTGTGTTTATCTATTTGTTGCATTTGAAAAAATTAAAATATATAAATAAAAATTAAAAATATTTAAAAAATCATCAGCTTCCTTCCTGTTCCGATAACAAAATAATCGTATAATGAAAATTCTCAACCAGCATGAATGGCATGCAATTGATCACTGACAAGGCAGCCTATTGTTTACTATTATTGGCTTCTCTAGTACTTCTAGGCACTGTTTCATTTAAATTGAAAGTGAAAAAAATATGAAATAAAAATATTTATTTTTCCATCAACCACAAGAAATTTAAGTACAACTTGAATTTCTTGTGGTTTTGATAACGTTCGTCTCACCTCACCCCCCCCTCTCCCAACCCAAACAAACTTTGCTGCTGAACTTTTGTAGTTTTATTCGTGTTTTAATATATTTTTTTTTGAGGTTTTTCTGTATTTTAATTTTATTTCGTAGTTACGCTGGTGACTCCTTCATTTTGTGTCCTCCAACTCTATTAACATACAAAGATAAATACTCGTATCCTGTTCGGCCTCCGGGGAGTAATATTGTGTTTTTGAAGTTAAGCATGTATGAGTTTAATAAAAATAACAGGGACGCAAGCAGGGCTGCAAACACAAACACATGCACAACAAAAGGAACCCAGTGCAGGATAACAGCATATGTTGTCCTTTGTGGTTAATGGTTGTAAAAGATAGACCACAATTCGCTGTAAGCACTCGTGCACACACACAGACACACAATGACATATAGACTAGCAAATATTTACACTCATGCGACATAAATATTGTGGTTAAAGGAAATTTAAGTAACGCAAAACAGTTTTTATCCTTTATTGAAAGCTGCCATGTGACTTGAGTGACTGACTGACTGACTGGCTTAATTGTAGTTATGAAATTTTAAAATCTAAAATATTGTTAAAGGGGTGAAATTTTGAAATCAATGAGGAGCCAGCGTTCATCATAACAATTTCCGTCACTGGCTGAACTACTCATTCGTATTATACGATTTTCCGTAAATGCCAATTTCTTAATATTTTTAACAGAGAAAATTAATATATTACAAAGGGTGTGCTTCGGAAATTAAATTTTATTAAGCACTGTATTTTAATATAAACTGCCTATCCCAATATTTTGAAAATTATGTTTGTACGCTTATATAAAAGACTGCCAGACCAAAACGGCTGTAGCCAGAGTACTGAAATTTGGTCTTCCTCCGCTTACAAATAATTTTGACTTTTCTTCGGCAGAAATAGAGCTGATAAAATGCGTGTTTCCTCCAAAGCGCCAAAAAAGGTACCAAATTGGGTAAATACGGGAAAAAGTTTAAATTCTGAAAAACTCATATAACTTAAACATTTTAAATCCAAATTAATTGTTAATAACTGACATTGTGTGCTTATGGCATTAAAGAGGTACTTTGAAGACTAATTTGGTACCTAAAAAAAATGTTTTTCGAAAAAGTACTTTTTTCAATAGAATTTTATTTATTGATTTCTATTTATCTTTAAACTTTCAATATTAATTTAGTAATAATTTTTTAAGCTTAAATTTTATTTATTACAATATTTTTAATGGAAGCAACACTTTTGGCAACGTGTGCTTAATTAATGTGAGGGGTAATTATTGAAATAGTACTTTTTTGAAAATGTAGTTTTTGAAAATATTTAAAAATGTGCTTTTCTAATATGAATTTTTTGCGAAAAGTTAATTTTTGCAATATGAACTTTTTGAATATGGTACTTTTTGAAAAGAGTACTTTCAAGAAAATCTCCCTAAAATGCTGATTTTGAAAAATGGTACTTTTTCAAATAATACTTGTTAAAATAAAATATATTTTTTAAAGAAAATTACTTATAAAGAAAGACAACTTTAAAAAAAATACCTTTTTGAAAAAATGATGCTTAAGAAGGTACTTTATGAAGTACATATGAAGTTTTTGAGAAGGTACTTTGTGAAAAGAGTAATTATTAAAAAAAGCTAGTTCACATAATCCGGGGCCAAATTACCGCATTCGATTCGAAACGAAATTTCAATACAATTTATATACAAATTTCGATCGATATCGAATACCGTAATTTGGCCCCAGGTGGAAAAATTAATTTTTTACAGAGGTACTTTTTTAGGAAAATTTTTTTTAAAGAATATTACATTTATATAAAGAAATAAATTTTTCAAAAAAGTACTTTTCTGAATTGGTGCTTTTCCAAAAAGGTACTTTTTGAAGTACATATGAACTTTTTGAGTAGGGTACTTTATGAAAAGAGTAATTTTAGGAAAAGCTAGTTACTTAAACAGGGTCTTTTGGAAAAATTACTTTTTTTCTAAAGGTAGTTTTTGGGAATGTATTTAAAAAAAAATTACATTTAGATAAATAAATAACTTCTTTAAAAAAAAGTACCTTTGGTTTTTTCCTAAAAATATACTTTTTTAAATACACATGTACTTTTTAAGAATACTACTTTATAAAAAAAACGCTATTAAGAAAATTTATTTACTTAATCAGGTGCTTCTGGAAAAATGTACTTTTTTCAAAAAGGTACTTTTTGCGAAAATTACTTTCTTAAAGAAAATTACATATAAAGAAATAACTGTTGTAAAAAAGTACCTTTCAGAAAAGGTACTTTATTTAAAAAGTTAAATTTTTTAAAATATATGTACTTCTTTAAAAAGGTATTTTTAAGCAAAGTTAGTTTATGCCAAAAGTACCTTTGAGAAAAAGTACTTTTTGAAATAAAACCTTTTTGAGAATGGTACTTTATGAAAACTTTATTTTTAAGAAAAGCTGTTTAATTAAAAAGGTGCTTTTGGTACTCTATAGCAGAACTACTTTTTTAAAGTTAATTATAAAGAAAGAAATAACTTTTTTAAAAAGTGCTTTTCGGTACTTCCCTAGAAGTATATTTTTGAGGAAAGGTACATTTTGCAAAAAGTATTTTTTGAAAAAAGTACTTTTTGGAAAAAGTACTTTTCGAAAGTACTTTGTTGGAAAAAGGTATTTTTTTAAATGTGTGTATTTCTCTAGAAGAATATTTTTGAGGAAAGGTACTTTTTGGAAAGAGGATTTTTTTGAAAACAATACATTTTTGGAAAAAGTACCTTTTGAAAAAATATCCTTCTAGAGAAATACACACATTTTAAACAAGTAAATTTTTCCAATAAAGTACTTTCAAAAGGTAAAGTACTTTATTTAAAAAAAATACTTTTTCCAAAAATAATACTCTATCGAGTTTTGTTGTCCCCAAAGCTGGATAGTCGTGGTCATGTATATATTTCTATTTCGCCACTCTGACACAAAATTAAAACTGCTGGAACACAAGCTTCATAACGTGGACCTCGCCTTAACGATAACAACCTGCCAGAAATAGAAAATACTGCCTCAAATTGAATAAATAAAATGAAAAGAATTCAAAATAATTTTTCCTTCCTGTCGATATTGATTATTTTCAATATTCAAAATAGACAGGGGGAAAAATTATTTTGAATTTTTTCATTTCACTCATTCAAAATTATACAAAAATAAAAAAAAAGCATAAAACAATATTCTTTTAAAAAAGTTTTATTTTATTTTATTTATAAAAAATTTGTTAAATAACTTTTATTTATAAGTGAAGGCCAGAAGATAACGAAATATTGACAATAAAAAGTTTATAATTATATTTTTTTTTATAAAAATAACTGATGAAAAAGGTCGAAAAATTAGCAATCAAATAATGCCAAAATAAAAATGAAGTCCTAAAATTTTCTTTTCCTTATTTCATATATTTATTTTATTTTTTATTTTAAATTCTTCTGGTTTCTTGACCTCTTTTTAATTATTATTGTATTCTGATATTTTTAAGCTTAAGGTCTTTTTGTTTTTAAATAAAATAAAAAACAAAAATGATTAATTTCCTGAAGAAGTCACACAAAGGAGTGACGAAATATTGAAATTAAAAATTAAACTAAAATAAAGAGACCTTAAACTTAAAAATATCAGAATAATATTTTTTATTTTTTTTTTTTTGTAAAATAATCCTTTAATATTTTAGAACACTTTTGCTAGTTTATGTTTTACATAATATTTCAAATGTGAATCCTTGAAGATATTTAAAATGACTTTTTCTCTTGTTGCAATTTTAAATATTTAAAAGAAAACATGGAAAGTTTGCAACAATTCGAAAGAAGTGAGATGAGAAAAAAAAACAACGTTTGGTGGAATTTTCTATAAATTATACTTTGCAAACTTTTAATATGCTTTTGACAGATATTTCGCAAGGAAATTTTAAAAACTTGGTTTTTACTTCAATGGGGATTTACAATAAAATTAAAGTGGCGGAAAATAGTTGCTCGCCATTTTGCAACGTCTTACGATAAAAGGCCATCTGATGGCCTGGCAAAAGCAAAATAAAGCTTGTATTTTTTGCCACTTTTTAAATATATAAAAAGTTGTGAGATTTGAGTTGAAAGCCTTTGCCTCTTTTTTCTCTAACATGACATTTTAAAAAAGCCTGAATTTATTCCTTATGATTTTCATTTGATGTTGCAGGTACACATGGACGACGACTGACTGCGTTTCTTTTATTTTTTGTGTGTCTCGATTGTGAAGTAAATTCAAATACAAATTCGGTGTCTGTTACAAAAGAACAAAAGTAACAACTTCCCTGGCAACTTCTCTGATTTCTTTTCGGAGTTTGTGGCGCATGCAACAGCACATAAATGTTTCGCCAGTATGCAAAGTCCCTTTACATTCTGCTACAACTCGGGGGAAATGTTTGTTGTACTTTAAACTTCTTTTTTTTCATGGCATTTTCATTTGTTGTCTTAGCAAAAGTAAACCGAGTTGAACGAGTATTTTATTGTGAAATGGTTGGATCTTGTTTGTTTTTTCATTCTTATGTGTGTGTGTGTGTCTTTTTTTTTAAATTTGGGTCAAAATGTTAATTTACAAGCAGCAACAAAATTGTCAACCATATATTATGACACAAAAATATATTGCAATTTATTGCACACAAGAGGACACTGAGAGAAAATCAAGTTTAATTTTTAAATATCAGACTATCATATTGTAAATGATACCGGAACCGGTCTGTTGGCAAACTGAATCTGATATGTGTTACCTGGTTATTTTCCTGTACCAAAAAATATGGTTGTGGTTAGAATGATTAAGGCTTTTAGGTTTTTTAATTGAGGATATCATTGCCCGTAATTTGTTTATTAATAACACCGAGCAACAACATTTTAAGCAGACCTGTAAAATGACCACAAAAATTTATTGTTATTGAAATTGCTACAAAATTTTTTTTAAGGAAATATGGGAAATTCTCAAAATGAAAGAAATTTAACTTTTCCATAAAAAGTGCAAGTCATCATAAAAAGTGCGAGTCATCATAAAAAGTGCAAGTCATTATAAAAATTGCAAGTCATTATAAAAAGTGCAAGTCATCATAAAAAGTACAAGTCATGACAAAATATGCAAGTCATCATAAAAAATGCAAGTCATTATAAAAAAAGCAAGTCATTATAAAAAGTGCAAGTCATCATAAAAAGTGCAAGTTATCATAAAAAGATCAAGTCATCAGAAAAAGTGCAAGGCATTATAAAAAATGCAAGTCATTATAAAAAGTACAAATCACGATAAAATAAGGAAGTCATCATAAAAAATGCAAGTCATTATAAAAAGTGCAAGTCATCATAAAAAGTGCAAGTCATCATAAAAAGTGCAAGTCGTTATAAAAAGTGCAAGTCATTATAAAAAGTGCAAGTCATCATAAAAAGTGCAAGTCATTATAAAAATTGCAAGTCATTATAAAAAGTGCAAGTCATTATAAAAAGTACAAGTCATTATAAAAAGTACAAGTCATTATAAAAAGTACAAGCCATGATAAAAAAATGCAAGTCATCATAAAAAATTCAAGTTACATATTATAAAAAGTGCAATTCATCATAAAAAAGGCAAGTTATTACAAATATTGCAAGTCATTATAAAAAGTGCAAGTCAGCATAAAAAGTGCAAGTCATCATAAAAAATGCAAGTCATTATGAAAAGTGCAAGTCATCATAAAAAATGCAAGTCATCATAAAAAATGCAAGCCATCATAAAAAATGCAAGTCGTTATAAAAAGTGCAAGTAATCATAAAAAGGGCAAGTCATTATAAATATTGGAAGTCATTATAAAAAGTGCAAGTCATCATAAAAAATGAAAGTCATTATAAAAAGTACGAGTCATCATAAAAAGTGCAAGTCATCAAAAAATGCAAGTCATTATGAAAAGTGCAAGTCATCATAAAAAATGCAAGTCATTATAAAAAGTGCAAGTAATCATAAAAAGGGCAAGTCATTATAAATATTGCAAGTCATTATAAAAAGTGCAAGTCATCATGAAAAATTCAAGTCTTTTATTTTATATTGCTTTTTTACTTTTGGAGCTCAAAATATCTCTATACCAAATTTCATTTAAATCGGTTCAGCAGTTTAACTGTGAAAAGGTAACAGACAGCCAGACAGACAGGCAGACAGAGTTACTTTCATATTTATTATATTAGTAAGGATATTCGATTAGCAAGGATAGTACACCGAAATTTAATTTGAATCACTTGTAACTTGTTTTCGTACGTGTATGAAGATACGAGGGTTGTTTAATAACACTCTTTGTGTATTTATATAAAAATTTTCACGGCAAATAGGAGTTTTTCCATATATATTCTTTCCAAATAATAGGGTTTCTCAAGGCCTTCAAAAATAGTCTCGGATCTTTCAATATTATTCCATAAATTTTATCGACGATTCCTGTTGTAATGATTTCTTTGGGGAGGCCTCAACGTGCAACGTGATTTGTGCTGGTGCAAGCATTTCTTAACCATTGAAATTGATGGTGCAGAGTTCCCACAGTATTTAACAATTGTTTCCCTGGCTTTAGTTATTGTCTTTTCTTCCGCAAAACATTATTCTTAATCAATCCGTGAAACTTACTTTTTTTTTCATTTTTGTTAAAATTTCCGAAATTGTCTGCTTTTAATGGCTAGCAAACCTCAATCTAAACAACGCAACTATCTTGAAATTTGACAGAAGCCTATTAATAGATGGTGGTTGGTGGCAGCAGCGTTGCATTTAAAGTAACTGCTAGGAAAATTAACTCACGGAGTTATCAATTAGCCCTAGTAAGTACATCGAAAACTGGGACTAAGGGCCGTAATTTCATAGAATAATTAAAACGAAAACTTCAGCTACTCGTTCAAAGTGCATGAAATTCTACATCACTAGACTGAAAGTTCATGTCACAGAGGCATGAAAGTGTCTCTGTAGTGACACTTTGAAATTAATCACTGTGACGGATCGTAAAAATAGGTAGGAAAAAACTAAAACCTTTGCCCAATTAAATCCTATTTTTAAAATTAGTTCTTGTTTTTTAGATTTTATTTGTACCCTCGAACGATGTCTGGTGTCATCTTTCAACCGGCAGTTTCTTTGGAATTCGTCATGCCATCTTGTTAGTGATTGTCTTATCAAACAGAAATTTCTTTGACTGTATTTTATTTTGCTTTTTTTTGTTGTTGTTTGTTTTGTATCATTGTAAATATGATGGTTTTATTTTTTTTTTTTTTGCTTTCTCGTACATGTTGCTGCCAAATATTTATTACGAAACTTGAATAAATATTATTTTAATTTGACCATTAAAAGCACACTTTTAAAGTTTTTAATAACTCGTATTTTACTGTCGTTTTAATTTTTGCAAAATGCTCTTCATTTGTCATCATTATTGTACTTTAAAAAGCCATAAACATTTTTAAATACGGAATTTTATTATCTCAAGCAGCAAAAGACTTTAACGAGGGTAAATAAAAACCATTAAAGTTCTTCCTTTTCTGATTACACCAGATTTGAAGCTTAAATATTTATTTGTAAGTACTTTTTTCTTGTTTTTTTTCGGTTATTTAAGCAGTTGATGGCAACTTCTTGAATTCGTTTTAATTAAGCAACAATCAAAATCAGTGATGCCAAATATTATTCTCTTAATATCAGAATGATATTTTCTCAGTACAGTTTGTTTGTCAGTACACAAGTACGGATGATGAAAGTGTAGTGGTTTTCGAAAATAGCACTCACTTCAGCGTTGCTGTGTTAGTTGAAAATTGAATTGATGTTCCTTGGAATATTCATCATGTCTTTCTGAATTTAATATTACAAATCGTAACCTATAAAATTTTAATTGAATTTAAAATATAAAAAAAGAAGTCGGGAAAATATTTGCATTAAAAAATCTATAAATTTTTTAATTGAATTTTCTAAGATTTTCTCTCCCTAAGGAATTGTTCACTTAAAACGTCATTTCTTTAGTTTGGCAAGTTGAGGGGGGAGTAAAGCTTTTTACGGAGTTAACAATATTTTGCTAAAAATGTGA
The DNA here is from genome assembly GCA_951800035.1 of Linnaemya tessellans. Taxonomy (NCBI): domain Eukaryota; kingdom Metazoa; phylum Arthropoda; class Insecta; order Diptera; family Tachinidae; genus Linnaemya; species Linnaemya tessellans. The sequence goes on along the minus strand of OX637536.1, from coordinate 41,067,782 downwards.
TAAGCAGTATTGCTAGGCGGAAAGGTATAAAAAGGTTTAAAAGGGTTGTAATGGTGTTGCATAGTATGTGAACAGCCCTTGGTAAAAAAAAAAATTATTAATTTTTTGGTGATTATATGGCAAAGTGTCCCACTGTGCACTGTTGATGACAGTTTTTAAATGATATTTATAATATAATTTTGTAAAATAATAAATAAATCCAAAATTTAAAGACTTAAGCTGCAACAACAATCCGCTATATACGAGGTCTGTTCAAAATTATGGTGAATTTTAATTTTTCCCCAAAATATAATTTTTCAATTTTCAAATTTAATTTTTAAATATAATTTCAATCAATTTCAATTTAGTTTTTCTGAGATATGAAACAATTGTGACAGCGTTTCAATCCTAGAATTATTTTTGATAGGCACTTTTTGCAATGACCTTCAGCTCTCTCAGCGCCTCGGCTGGTAAATCCTCAATAGTGATCAGTTTCCGGTCAGCCACTTTTATTTTAACATCTTCTTTTATCACCGGACTCCAAAAGGCAGCCAAACATAATGGAATAAATTGCTGTCTGTGGCAGCATTTTCTCTAAAGTCCGGTTAACTTTTTGTGCTCTTTGAAGGCGGACAATTTTCTATAATTAAATCGGAGTTATTAAAACGTGCAACTGCAATCTCATGTATAAAAAGCTCTTCCAATTTTGGTGCAGAATAAAAAAAAAGAAAAAAAAAAATTCTTCAAAAGTAAATGATTCTTCCATTAACTTGTTTGAAGAGGATGTGTGCGCTTCCATTTTCGTCCGCTTGTAAAATATAAATGGGATTTTCTTGTTGAACTGAATCAAAGCATTAATAAACCTGGTAATTTTCACAGGAATTCTTGTTTTGGTGAATTGCTTGCTATTTATAAAAAAAAGAAATATTTCTGTTCAACAGAATCAATAAAGATTAAAAAAAGAAACCAGAAAAAGAAATCGAAAAACAAAGAAAGTGAATTTCGTACCTCTTTGGCAACCATCGGCCGTAGTCACACTTGTACTCGTACACGTCTGCAGTGTGAACGAAAAAATAAATAAGAAAAACATTTTTATTTTATTTGATTCATTATTTACGAGTATCTCTTGTCAAGGTTATTATTTCTATTTAATGTTTTTTTTTCTTCTCTATTTTATGTTTTGGCAACATGCATTACAACCTTGTTGCCAATTTGCTAATAAATTTGTGGCAACGATTTAAAAAGTTCAAAGAAAAATTACAATTTAAATATTTCATTGCGAGCATTAAGCAGTTTCGTTTTTGTTAGCAAAATCGGTGGGATATATATATATATATATATATCACAGATCGAACAATTATTTCTGAAAGTTACTAGAACCTAATCTGAGTAATTAATTTGTTAATTTGTTATTCACCACTATTGTGAATAATTTGAGATAATTGTTTCCTATGAAATTGTCATACTCCAAAAGAGAGAATTTCCCAGAGTGAATTCATGGGAACATTTGTTCGTGCTATCAATGCATGGTGCATGTAAAATAAAGAAGAGGAAGAATATGATATGGGAAATAAGATTTTTTGAGAACTTCTAAATGAATTAAAAATTAATCGAACTCAAGTTTTACCATAAATAAATATTAATTTGTGTCATAATTCAACTGCCTGACCCACATTAAAATCAAAAACAATTTCTAAAATTTTGTTTTTGTTTTAAATGTAATTATTCGACAGACCGATATCTAGTGACATTGTGGGCCGGCCAGCAAATGTTTTTTAAGTGCAAATGAAATGGTATTTTTAAAAATGTGTACTCTAGTTCACAAAGTGAGTATTTGTGGAGTTGGTGCCATTGTTTTGTACCCTTTTTTGAGAGTAATGGCTGCTCCATTTTTTCCCCCGTCTTCATAAATGGATTCTGGTAAATATTTTCTAAACCCTCTGTCCACTCACTCTATCACTTGTATTTCCATCAATCCATATACACTCTGACATGTAAGTGAAGATAAATTTAAATTTATATTAGCGAAGACACAAACCCATAGTTGTACCCTACATATTCTGCAGTGGTTAACAGAGTTCTGTTAACCACTTAACATTTGTAGTAAAATTTGATTAAGTTCATTTGGAGGCCAAAATCTAGGAACTGGGGCCAGTTCTGCCCAAAATAGTGAATAGAAATTATGGTCCAAGAAATACTTAACAAATAAATAAGGGGTGTCCACCGGGAAGGTATACCACTTTGTTTTTTTGCCGCCATTTTGTTAAACATCAGTCTTAACATCACATATTTGGCAGTCGTGAAGCAGACACGTGGCAAATTTATTATGGAAAAATTGTTGATTGCCAGGATTACAATGGAATTACTGCAAGACCTCTTTCCACAACAAGTTATTTCAAGAAATGGTGATGTTGATTGGCCTCCACGGTCGTCGCCTGATTTGACTGCTCCGGACTTCTTTTTGTGGGGATATCTGTAAAGCAAGGTTTTTGCAAATGAACCAGAAATGCTTGAGCAGCTCAAACAAAATATTCGTGATGAAATTAATGAAATACCGCGTGAAATGTATGAGAATGTAATGAAAAATGTGCTCAAAAGGGCTCGCGTTTGCGAGGCTAACCGAGGCGGTCATATATCCGATATTGTATTCCATACATAATTGCCGACATTAACCCTAATATATCATTCATATACAGGGTGGGCCAAAAGAAACCAAGGGGTGTAAAAGTTTAATAACTTTTTTGTTTATTAATTTTTTTTATTTTTTCTTTCAGATTATATATGTAATATACAAAATGGAAATTTTTTACACTAAGTATGAAAAATGATGTCTCTTAAATGACCACCGTTTTCAGCTTCGCACTGATGGGCTCTTTTTAGAGCATTTTCCATAACTTCTTTCAAAACTTGTGGCTGTAGCGTTCGAATTTCTGCAACAATGTTTGCCTTGAGTTCAAGGATTGTCTCTGGCTTGTTCACATACACTCGCTCCTTCAAAAAAACCCCAAAGAAAATAGTCGGGTGCTGTCAAATCTGGCGATCGCGCTGGCCAAATAATTTCCGAATTTCGAGAAATTATTCGCTCTCCAAAAATTTGACTTAAAAGTGCCATTGTGTCTCGGGCAGTATGGGCAGTGGCTCCGTCTTGCTGAAACCACACACCAGGTCTGTTTTCAAGAGCAGGACGTAAACAATTTTCTATCATAAACCGATACCGCTCTCCATTTACGGTTACAGCACTTCCATAGTGTGCCCAGTAGGGCCCAATGACATTTTCAGATGTGATCCCACGCCATACTGTACACTTGATGGGGTGCAATTGGCGTTGATGAATGGCTCTTGGATTTTGAGAACCCCAGAACCTACAGTTCTGCTTATTAACAAAGCCATTCAAATGAAAATGAGCTTCATCAGTCATAATCAAATTTTCAATAAAGTTAATTTCATTTCTGGCCAACTCTTGAAATTTAACTGCAAAATTTAGACGTTGCCGATGATCTGCGGGTTTTAATTCTTGGACCAATTGCACCTTATATGGGTATAACTGTAAATCTTTTTTTAAATTGCGCCGTAGTGACGTACGAGACATTTCTAGCTGAGCAGAACGCCTTCTGCAAGATGTTGCTGGTGCTTCGTTAACACTTTGCTGTACTCGTTCAATATTTTCCACAATGCGACTTAAACGTGGTCTACCGGTTCGAGGCAAATCTCTTACGCTGCCATGTTGGTGATGACGATTAACTAAGCAACGAATCATCGCTTCAGAGGGCGAAATTCTGACGTTAAAATGTCGACGATATGCTCTTTGCGTTAAAATAATAAAATTCTATTGTTCTGGTTCTCTGTTCAGTTGTGAACCTCTCCATTATAAATTCTCCAAGTGTTGTCTATATAATCTGAAAGAAAAAAATAAAAAAAAGTTATTAAACTTTTACACTTCTTGGTTTCTTTTGGCCCACCCTGTATTTGTGTGATATACAAAACGTATACATGAGCCGTCGAAATGACGAAGAATGATATTTCAGGGTTAAATAAAAATTCTCTTTCATTTAATCAAAAATTAAACAAAGTAGTACAACATCCCGGCGGACACCCTGTACTAAAAGGATGTACTGAAATTTTAAAATATTTTAAAAACATGCATTTGAAAAAAAAAACTATTTTACTGCAGAGAATTGAGAAATATTCCAAGGAACTAGAGAAATTTCAATGTCATTTTAGCTGCCAAATTACACAGTAGAGCAAAATAGCGCTGTTTTCGAAAACCACTAAACTTTCATCATCAGTTCTCTATTTTTTTTTTATCAATACATGTTTTAAAGCGAGAAAACATTATAATATTTTGTGACACCGCAAATGACGAATGTTGCCACTCTTATAATTGCTGGTGATGTCACAAAATGCCATAGTGTGTTCTCGGTTTTAGTTGAATGTAATAGCAGTCTTTTAGTTTACGGAGTGTTTGGGTTAATCGATATTACCAATAAAAAAAAACTGTTATGTATTTCTAAAGAAAATTTTAATTTTTCTTTTCCGCAAGTGACCACTTTCGATCACAATCGTAGTCTGTGGAGTGGCTGCATATTTAAATGTCACCTTTAGAAATCGATTATCATAATGTTTTCCTTTAAAAAGGTTTTTTTAATTTTTGCTAAAAACATCTATAATTATTTTCAGCAGACAATCTAAAGACTTTTTCAAGGCTCTAACTAAATAGCCTTGTGTGTGTGTGTTAATAGTCAATTTAATACTCTCGCATGTGCATGTGTGTGAACAATTACTTAAATACACTCAAGTAAAAATTGTATCCTTAACCTTCTACAACGCCATAATTTTCTTGATAATATGAAAAAAAAAAACTACTCTATTTGCAAAATGATATTGAATTTTAGCAAAAGAATAAAAAAGAAAACAACAAAATAAAATAATAAGCAGTTTCTTCCAAATTGTAACCTACACTTACAAACACACCAACACTAACGCTGTCGTCATGTACAGAGTATAGAGCCCAAAAAGGATGAAAAAAAGAAGGAAAAAAAAACGAACGGAGTAGAGCTAAAGTTTAGAGCAGGAAGAGGACCCATTACTGTGCGAACTCAATTTACACTGAAATTATATAGTGAAACACAAGAAAAAATGAAAAATAAAACATGAATAAAAAAAGAAATATAAACTGTAGCACACACAAGAAAATAATAATAAAAAAAATAGTTTTTACTAAAAGCAGGCCAGGAGCAGGCAAAAAAAAAAAATAATACAAAAATTGCAACGTAAACAGTAAAAAATATTCGCATGGAAAGAAAACTTTTAATATTAGGGAGGAGCACAAAGATTTTTCTTCTACCTATTCGTAATGCATTAAGCTTTAAACACAATAACGACAGCAGGCTACACGAACACCGACTACAAAAGCCGTTGGCTACAATCGTCGTCTCGTAGTCAGCTGGTTGGTTGATTAGTTGGCATACGTGGCTGCCTGTAACACGCAAACATTCAAGTAGGATCTCTGAGATCCCGTTTTGAAAGACCACTCCACTCGTCAGTAGCAACCTGTGTAGAACCGAGTCCAGATCTCGGATACGGTGCTAGATGCTAGGTCCAACCTGTTGCATCGAGGAATCTAATAAGGTCACCTAGACCTATACCTGATAGCTCCGAAAGCTCGGATATTATACTGTTGCCTAAGATTTCGTGTCTCGTATGGTGCAATGCCGGGTATTCACAACGGAAGTGATAAACTGTCTCTTCCTTGCCCTGATCCCGGCAGCTGCGACAGAATGCATTATAGGAGAGACCTATCCTACCAGCATGTCTACCTATTACCCAGTGCCCCGTCACTAGTGCGACGAGTCTTGAGATGTCCCTACGGTTTATGTTGATCAGCTGTGCTGTCCTCCTGTCGTTGTAGCAGGGCCACATACTTCTAGCTACTACCCTACACGTGTCCAGCTTGCGTCACTTGTCTGCAGCCTTCTGTCGTTAATGGCTTTGAATGCCGCATCTTATAGCGCCATACGGCATGGCTACCGACACAGCGGTAGAGACGTCCATAGTCAGCTACTTAATTATTTTTGAGACGGCCAGCTACATTGTCAACATCTCATTTTAGTGATGCCACTTTCATATATAAAAAAGCGCTTATTTTGAAAGTACAATAAAGGTCTTTGAAATTTAAAAAAAAAATAAATAAATATTTTTTTGCTGAAAGATTAGAATTAAAAAAAAATGTTGGTGCGATCAAAATTTTTAAAAACTGAGGACCAATTTTTAAAACTATAGCAGGACGAATTGGCCACAAACTTGCATGTTTCGAAGAAAGTTGTATCGCCTATATCTCGAATACCAATGGGCGTATTTTTGATGAAATTTTGCATCATACAGGGATCTATGGATCTTTGACAATATCGTCGGTAACCATTTCTGAGCTGCATCATATTTCTAATATTTCTAATATGATGTATTTTAGGCATAAAAATGTAAAACAAAAATTTAATTACAAAAAAAAAAAAATCAAGAAAACCTTAAAATACTAGAGTCAAGACCTCTACATTGAAATGGTCACCAGAACTGCAGGGCGGCAAGTAGTAGAAATTTCAAATATAAAATTGTAAACGAAAAAAAAAAAAATCTCTTATACATCCACTTAAATCAAGTAGAAGTTTCGCCCATACGAATCATGCCATTATGCCAATCTAAAAACCTGGTCTATTACTTGCCCCGTACAATTGCAAAAGAAGAAGTTGCAATAAAATTGTTACTTAAAGCGAGCGACATGTGTGTGCTCGCTGGCAATCTTAATTGTGGGGCGGCACGATAGAGCCAAATGCCAGCTGAAGTAAAACAAAATAGCCCTATTCACAATTTTGTGCAAATAGTCTTGCATCATTGCATTTGTAAAATAATTTTACTCTACACCAACAAAATACATTGAAAATGCTCTCAAATACTCTCTCAATTTGCAAATGCAATAATGCAAGACCATTTGCACAAGATTGTGAATAGGCCTAATATATTTTCTGAAATTATTTGTATGATTTAAAGAAAAATTTATGAAAATTAATTTGCAAACAGCTCAAAATATTAAAATGCGACAGTTGAAAGGAAAAATCCCCCACGCTGTGGCAAAGAGACTTATTTGTGGCGATATCTTCTTAAGATTGGCTGACTGCTGCTGCAGCTGCTGCTGTCTGTTGCACTTCTTGTCATCGTTGATGTTTATGGTGCTATTTTTGTATTTTGCATTTCGTTTCTTTGAAATTTGTTGGTTTTTTGCTGCTGCAAAATAAATAATCAACAATCAAGTCCTTGACCTATTAAAATAAGCAAACAATCACATCCATGTATAAATAGTCAACCCTGGAAGTGGGTTTATGAGTGTGTGTTTGTGTGTGTGCTTGGCATTGTGTATCTCTTACTACAAGTACGTGTGTGTGTGTGCAAGTTCATGTGTTGCAATTTAGTGTGCACGTATCCAAAGGAAGAGAATGAATGTGTGTTTGAGTGTATTCAGCTATTTTATCTCATTCGTTTATGTGCGTGTGTATTTCAAAAATGTCTTTCGTATGATATGTTCATGGTGCACGTGTTATACCCAGCGCACATTTGTTAGGGTTTACAGTCAGTTTTCATATTTTTGTGGTACACTTTGAAGTGTTTTGCCATCCACCAATAATTATTGAAAATATATATTTTGAAAGGTATTTCTGTGTAGATCTGCACAATATAAATAATTTTTGAAAACTTTTGGCATAAACGTTTTGAAAAGGGATTAAACTTTGCTTGAAAAGCAACAAAAATTATATAGGATTTCGCTCTTGTTTTGTACTTGCCTATACATGTATTTAAATACGAGGACTGTTTGATAACTCCTTGAGTCTTTTTTAATATTTTATTTATTTATTAATTTAATTTTTTTTTAAATAAACGATTTATTTTTCAACTTAATTTCTTTTTAGTCCAGGGTTTTTTTTTAATTTTTTTTATTTCTTCCAAATAATAGACCCCTACAAATAGACGTTTGTTTAGGTTTTCGGTTGTTTCGCTTCTCAGCTTTTTTCATCTATCTCCTTCTTTCATAGTTCCCTTACAATGCCTTGCGTCTGTAGGGTACACCTAAATTCTCCTAATTTTTTTTTGAGCAGACCTCGTATGTAAGTGGTGTTTTTATAAGAGCTTGCTGATTTGAAATTTAAATAAAACACATGCCAAATTATGAAATGGCCAAAAAAATTTTTTATTTGGTAGATAAATTCTTGTCATTTAATATTTAAATATAATTTCGGGCATGTGGCCACCACGACTGTTTTGCACACAGGTCATTCTGGAGGTCCAATTTTCGACCACCTTTTCAAGCATTTGAGGGCGTATTTCAGCAATGACACGTTGAATACTCGTTTCCAAAGCGTCAATCGCTTTGCTGGTTTATCCACGTAAACCAATAATTTCCCCACAAAAAATAATCTAGTGGCGTCAAATCACACGAACGCGGAGGCCAATTCACCGGTCCATTTCTCGAAATAATGTTGTCGTTGAAATGTTCTTTCAATAAGTCCATTGTTTCGCCCGCAGTATGACAAGTGGCACCATCCTGTTGAAACCACATTTCGTTTACATCCATATCTTGAAGTTTTGGCACCAAAAATTCATTGATCATGATTCTGTATCGATTTCCATTCACGGTAACGCGTCGTCCTTCCTCATTTTTAAAGAAATAAAAAGGGCCGATGATTCCACCAGCCCATAGACCGCACCAAACAGCCAATTTATCGGGATGCATTGGTAATTCTTGGACGGCGTGTGGATGGATTATCTTTGCTCCAAATACGACAATTTTGCTTGTTGCCATATCCATTCAACCAAAAATGCGCCTCATCACTGAAGAGAATTTTGCGGTAAAAAAGCGGATAAACATTTTTAATTGAACACTGTTTTTGAAAATAAATTTCCACGATTTGGAAGCGTTGCTCTGGAGTTAACCTGTTCATGATGATTTGCCAAACAATACTGAGTAGAGACGTCACTTTAAACTGTCAAAACAGCTGTCAGACAACAGAGTGATTCGTATAAAAATAAAAAACTTCATAAAAAACACCCTTTATATTTGCATCTAAATTGTTGGTTGTTTCAAAAAGTTATTACACTGCACACTGTTGTGCCTTCACCTCCCCCTTCCCACTGTGCAGCATGAGAAACGCATTTGAGTATGAAATTGTTAAATAATTCAATATTTTAATTCGTACGAATTCTTCATTTCCTTCGGTTTGCTTTTGTTTCGAATTCATTTGACATATAAATTCATTGAAGTCATCTTAATTGCTTTAATGTCTCATATTTTGTTTGTAATTTCTCTTGCTCTCTCTTTCTCTCTCACTCTTCTGCTTGTCATTTCTTGTATCACATATTCATAGAGACACACATGCCTGCCAACGCATGTCCTTCGTTGTGTAAGGAGATGCATTAACATTTGACTGCAGTTAAGTTCCTTTTGGCCCTGTTTATCATTATTATTATTGTAATTGTTGTTGAGTTTTTCACCGACATGTTTGTGGGAGGCAAAAATTTCCTTTGAGAATAAATTTTTTTTTTACAATTTAAATGCAAGAAAAGTACGCAAACGAATGATGATGCAAGAGAAATTCAATGGATTGTCTGTGGAGCTTTTCTGAGTTGTTATGAAATTGGAATGTTAAAAAGGGATACCATATACGAGGTCTGTTCAAAAAATTAAATGATTTTTTTTTGTGCACTTGTCTTTACATTTTCAACTATTTAGCATTTTTGGCTCGTTTGCGAGAGCTATAAAAGTTAAAAATGCTTTGCGTGTTTGACTATTTTCTACTGTCAAATAAGGAGTTTTCATCAAAGTTTGTGTAAAAAATGGTGTTGAGTGCTCAAGAGCACCTGAATTTTTTTTTTTAACTCGGACCAGCACTCAGGGAAAGACCCCTGCATAAGCAGTGCATTGCGCCGGAACTAGAAAGGAGGAGATGGTATTGAGATAACAGTCGAAGGAAGATGAGAAGGCGGACTTTTGGCGACAGTCGGAATACGATGATTCTATTCCGAGTCAGAAAAATATTTACAAGTGGCCCAGACGCAAATTCTGTGCATAATGCCTCATGAAATTTGAAGGGGTTGAAGTTGTTTTCGGTTTTTTTCCGCCACTCTCGTTTACAGGCGCAGTGTTTACAAGAGTCCGACCGGTTCGTTGATGCACAAGAGTCTTACTATCCATAACCGACTTAGTTTCTTAATTTTTTTTTTGCGCTACAAAACGCCGCACAGTGCGTCCTGAAGAAGCTGTAGCCGTTGTACAGGAAGGCATTGAAGATGATCCTAATCAGTCAATTCGTCGCCGGTCTCAGCAACTGGGCTTGTGGCCTTCCACGTTATGAAATAATTTTTTAGTTGTTGAAAATGGGTGTTGCAGATTGCGCCTTCTACGCACCAGCAATGGCAGCCACTGGCAGAAATCATATTTGAACATTGATTTCATTTAATTTTCTTTCCAATAAATTTCGTTTCAATGATATTAAAAATATATTTCCTTGTTTTATTATGATTTGAACTTGTGACACTCTTCGAAAAACATGTATTGTTTTTAAAGAAAAAAATTTATTAATAAATGGTAATAAGCACACAACAGTACTGATGATGGGAGTATAGCAACTTACGAAAACAACGTTGTTCTGTTCTGCTGTGTTGTTCTGTTGAAATATTAAATTGATTTTGTCTTCCTGATTTTAGCAGGTTACAAATCTTAGCCCATCAGTTTTAATTGAATTTAATTAATATAATAATTTATTTATTATTAGATAAGAATTTTTTATACAGACTCAAGTTCAAATCTGCTAATTATATTTTTACGAAGTTTTTAAATTTTATGATTATAAAAAGATGCTAAATATTTTACTCCTAATAAAATAACCTGAATGTAATAAAAATTTCTAAAAAAAAACTAATTTGTTGACTGCAGATTTGAACTTGAGTCGGAATAAACAAATTTTATCTTAATAATAAAATTAATAAGTTTGAAAAGTTATAAATTATTTTTGTTAAATATTATAAAAAAAAATCAAAACTTTTCTTGGTTTGTTTTTGTATTTTAACTTTTAACTAATTGACCAAAATTTTTTTTACTAAAAAAATTAAATAATTTTTATGTATTTTATTATTGCAACTTTTTTGTAGATTACATCACTTAGTTAAAATTATTTTACAGGCTTTGAGTTCGAATCTGCGCTCTGCCAGTTATTTTTTTATGAATTTGGTCAAATCCCAATTTTATAATTTTTATGAAGAGTGGAATGCTTTGAATGTTTTCTTTTTATAGTCATCCAATTAGCAGAATGGATGATCATAAAAAAAAATAACAAAAAATATTCTAAATATATTCGACTCTTCATAAAAAAAAAATAGAATTTGAACAAATTCATAAAAAATGGTTTGCAGAACGCAGATTCGAACTTAGAGCCGGTTAAATGACTTTCAATTTAAAAAAAGTAATTTTTATTTAAAATTTTTCTTAAACCTTTTCTAAACTTGTTGTGTACTTTTTCTTTTAATTTAATTTAAAATAATAAAATTGTAATGAATTAAGGGATTATTTTAATACTTTATCGACTCGATTATTCATGTTACTGATTAATCGATTAATACACTAGTGTTCATGAGCCTTGGCCGTGCATCAGCAGTTTTTAATTGATGTTGCTTGCATTCGAATTGAGTCTTTTATATTGAAATCATTTTTTGTTGTTGTTGGATTCTTGTATATTTTAGCCTGATTAATGTGTTCACATTGAGGTGAGCGTGAGTGAGTTTGTTCCAAAGAACAATAAATAAAAGGGACCCATGCATCATGATGCGTGCCAACTTACTCACGATTCCTTCTCCACTTGCCGCCGCCGCAAGCCCTGAGATGCTTTGCTTGCACTGTTTTCCGTAGAGAAAAAGAAGCCAAAGGTATTCTGAGTGGCACCATATCTCCTCCTCCTTTTTTGTTTTTGATTTTTTTGTTCTACTTGCTTGTGCATTCGCTTTTAGTTATTAATGACTTTGACCCATGACTGTGCATTAAATAGTTCCCTTTCCTTCCCCACCGGGTGTGTTATAAATTTCTTTTGCTCGATGATGTTTCATCTTCAAGTGGGTTTGGCTGTAGTTTTCTGTTCTGTTCTGTTTCAATTCCCCAGCACCGTTCGAATCAGCAAATTTGTTTGGCCGTACACGTTCATAAGATCCATTTCATGCGCTCGATGTGCAATGAATATTGAAATTCTTTAATATTTGCATTAAATGCACTTTTTATTTTTCAACTTAATTAAGATGAATTTAAAAATAGACGAAAATTTGCTGCTCTTGTGCGCACAACAAAGAAGAAAGATGCGAGTAATAAAAATGAAAATGTCATGACCAGCAGCAGAGCAAGAAAATAAATAAAATGAACCTGAATGGCAAAAGGAAATAATTGCCAACAGGGTCAATTTGTTAAAATACATTGAACCGCATCGTGTTGCATTCAACTGAATTATTTGTAATTTGAAGCCTGAAAGCGTGAATTCTTAACGAACGAACATGATCAGCATGAATAATATGAGCGAAAAGTCCCCTCTCCATCCATTAAAGTGTTAATTAATAACGGTTTCACTATCAGTGGCAAAAAATCTTGACGCAGCGCGTATCTTGGCATCTTAAAGTCGAGGCATAGACGCCAAGGATGCGGTTTGAATGAATGCAAAGCGAAACGAAAAAAAACTAGACTCGTCATACATTCATTCACTCATTCTATTCTTAAGGCAGGCAGGCAGGCAGGCAGGCAGTTGACGATAAAACAAACTTGCCAACATGTTGCAATAAACAAATTTACACAAACACACACACACACACAAACACACATACACATGCACTTTCTTACTCGAAGATATTTCGTTAAAGATACTTGACATTAGCAAAATTGAGTGTTATCAAGATAAAAATCTTATTAATTAATGAAACTATTTCTGCATAATTAAAGTGGATAATTAAAAGTGTTTACAGCATTTGAAAGCATTCATTGCAAGTGGCAATTATTACAAACAAACAAAAAAAATATTTAAAAAATTAGCTGCTTAGAAGGAACTGGAATGCATTCATCTGCTAACAGTACGGTGACCAAATGTTCGCTCTTTATAGTGGACGTTTACAATAATGCCGTCTCTTCCCAGCACCAAGAATAGGAAGTTAATGATATTGTCCCGACTTTTGCAAATCAAATGTTCAATAGATATCGACGTTTTAAGGTCATGATGTGAACTTGCAATCGGAAGCAAAATTATCTCATTTATGGTGTTTTCTTTTCTACAAACCTGTCACACTTTTTATATATATATATTTTTTTTAAATTTCCAGGTAAATTGAGTTTTAAACCAAAAATTTATTTTCTTAATGCTTTAAACACATTCGAGAGAGCGGGCTACACGAACACACCACTACAAAAGTCGTTGGGTACAATCGTCGCCTCGTAGTCAGCTACTTAATTATTTTTGAGACGGCAGCTACGTTGTCAACATCTCATTTTAGTGATGCCACTTTCATATATAAAAAAGCGCTTATTCTAAATCTATTTAAAGACCGAAACAAAATTAATAATAAAAACACTTTATTTGTTAATAGCTCTTTATTGTTTTTGCATTTGTAATAAATACATTTTGATGTCCTTTTTTTTTGTTATGGCACTATGAAAATGAGTTTATGAGTTAATTCATTTGTGACCTATTAACGTCTTTTATCGATCAAATATATACAAAGTTAGAGTATTCAAAATAATGGAATTTTTACTTGAAAAGTCAGATACAAAATTTCAAAATTCAATAAAACTTCCAACAACAGAAAAACATTTTGGAGTACTTTGAAATGATGCCCATATCGTTTATATGGGGCTTATGTATATTCTAGGAGTTATTACAAAAAAAAATAATAATAATAAATAAATAAAATTAAAAAAATAAAAGCCGCGAGAGAACGCAAAAAAAATAAATAAATAAAAAATAAATAAATAACTATTTTTGTGCATGTGGCAACTCTGAAATTTGACAGCTATGACAAATGACTATTCCGATTATTAAAAATGGATCACTTTACAAAAGTACAACGTGCTATAATTGTGAAAACTTCTGGCAAAAATTTTGGAAATTATGCTAATAGACCGCACGCAAACTTGAAGGAATTTTTAGTCGAGAAAGTGCTAACATTCGAACAGTAGTAAAAAAAAAAAGAAATTAATGAAAATAATTTGGTTGTAGACAGTAAGACTCCTCAGCGTTAACGTACCGGTAGAAAGTATCGCTGCTGAGAATGTTACCGAAACTGCGAAGCGCAGTTTCACTTGAATCAAAATTGTCGAATTCGGTTCTCAAAAAATTCTAATGCAATCCATGAGAAGCAAACAACGATCAGAACTGATTTCGTGGCTACGCCATGTCTTCATCGTTCTTGGTTTAGTTTTTTTTTACTTTTCAAGGTCATCAACTCAATAGAATATGGCAACTTCTTATGAGTTGACCCATGGTGAAATAAATATAAGGTGGTAACGCTATGCCAGATGACAGTTTTTTGCTCAACCCATGGTGAGTCTACAATGATGTCAAGTTTTTGTGTACAACAAGTGTTCCTTGTTTTTGTAATGTTGTATTTGTAGGCGTAATACTGCCGCTTTCTTTTATTTCACCATGAGTGGACCCAGTTTCGGTGAGTACGGAGCTCTCCAATTCTGGTTACTAATATTCATTCATGATTATAAAAAGTATCCTAAATATTATTTGCATTGCAGTTCTGACTCAGTCAACATCAAGCCTCGTTGGCAATTATTTTTTTAAGTGCTGCCAGATCGACCACTGATCTTGGTCTTGGTTCACTTTTTTTTACTTTTCAAGGTTGTCAACTCAATAGAATATGGCAACTTCTGATATTCATTTTATAATTTGACCCATGCTGAAATAAATATAAGGTGGTAACGCTATGATGACAGATGACAGTGACTAGATGACAGTTTTATTTGCTCAACCCATGGTGAGTCTACAATGATGTCAAGTTTTTGTGTACAACAAGTGTTCCTTGTTTTTGTAATGTTGTATTTGTAGGCGTAGTACTGCCACTTTTTATTTATTTCACCATGAGTGGACCCAGTTTCGGTGAGTACGAAGTTCTCCAATTCTGGTTACTAATATTCATTCATGATTATAAAAAGTATCCTAAATATTATTCGCATTGCAGTGCTGACTCAGTCAACATCAAGCCTCGTTGGCAATTATTTTTTTAAGTGCGGCCAGATCGACCACTGATTGTTTACTCTCTTTCGAGAGTTTTGCATCTCATCCGCAGTAGTTAATTTCTAAACCTCAGATAACTGTATAGATTTATGGTTCCTCTGAAAAGGTATTCCGTGGAACGTTGTTACTTCTTATGTGAAGGCATAAGTCGTGTACAGTCAGTCACAGTAACGCCATAAAACACGGGTTGTCAACATCGTCGGCATATGGTCCACGTCAAACCCCTCGGCATTTATGCAACGATATTTTATTTATTTATTTAATTCTTTGCCAAATATTTTTCTTATAATAAAATAGGAATAATAATATTCTGAATATTTTACTCATAATGAAAAAAACTTGAATTTAAAAACAATTTCTTAAAATAAAAATGAATGCCAAATTTTCAGATTTGAACTTGATCCTGAATAATAAAATAATATTCCACTTAGTAATTTAAAAGATAGAGATTAAAAACAGTTAAATGAAAATTTAAGCTTTTTAAGAAAGTGGAATAATAATTTAAAGCCTTTGCGTGCATGTTTTTGCAGGCTCTAGTTTTCATAATGATCAATAAAGTGTTTTTCCTCTTCTTACTGCAGCACTCGTATCGAGCAAACAATTGAGCATTCACTTGCATACGCATCTACAACGTTTTACTTTGTCCTGCTTGCAAGTGTCCTGCTGGTTTCTTGCTTTTTATGTTAAATTTTTTATTTTTTTTTGGTCTATTGTGTTCAATAAACTTCTGACAAAAAAGAAGAACAAGTCCAAAGGAAAATGCTTTTAATCCAACCAATTCATTTTGCACTTGACCATTTGATTGCAAGTTTCATGCGAGGGTGGTGTGTGTTTTTTCTCTTTCTGGGCATTAGCAAATATATGGGAGTTTAAATAGGAAAAATAAGTTGATTTTTGGTAAAAATTATGAAACTTGTGGCACAAATTGCAAAATTGTTTAAAAATATTTCTTACATTTTTTTTAATAGAGCAAGATTTTATTTTTGTCACTTTAAAAAAAGATTTTTATTTTTTTTTTAATATACAGCGTGCCGTAATCACAGTAAATTTGCCCCTCTGTCTTATTCTCAATCATTTGGATTCCATTTGTATGCCTCCTATTTTATTTATTTTCTGTTTAAGTTTTATTTTCTTTTTGTCCCTTTTTATTTTGTAGCGCCTGGTGTTTTCTGTCTCCACCCTCACAATAATTTACGATTCGGTACGTGTTTTCTGTTTTAAAATGTCTTTACCTCGATATCTCAAACACACACACACACACACACACACACATACTTTCATGGACACAGTCTTTGTCGTCTTTATTCATTCAAAACGTACCAGCATCATTATTACAGATCATGAAAACAACTGCGAGCAGTGAGCCTGTATGTGTGTGTGTGTGTGTGTATGTTTTTCCCACTGCAACATATTGGAACATTTTTATGTTCCTCATCGTCATTCTTCTTGTAAAGCTGGGAGGTAATTTATTCCACCTTTTAGTTAGAAACTATAAACCTGTTTTCATATACGAGCAGAAAAAAGGATTTTACGTTGTAAGACATTTTACACTCGCAAAATCTTGTTGATTAATGGCCTGGTTTTCAATATCCTATGCCCGAATTTTTAATACTGAACGAACCGCCGTTATCGGTCGTAGAATATTCTTGTGTTTGTATCTGAAACTGTGACTGATAATTGAAGTTCATATTATTTAAGCGAAAGCAAGCGGAAGTCATTTATTTCATTCTTTAATTTTTGATGATTTAGAAAAAAATATTCTAAATATTAATTGAAAACTTGAATTAAAAACCAAATCCTTAACAAGTGAAAACGTTATATTCGACCGGGTCGAATCTTAAATACCCTCCAAATACTTCTTTAGTAAATAAAACCTCTATTTTTATTCATATTAAAATTTAAATTTTTATGGTACAGGGTGGCGCAAAAGTAATCCTCCTATCAGCTATATGCTATAAATTTTGCAACAAATGACAATCAACTGTGGCGGCGGCCATTTACATGACATCATATTCTCGACTTGATGTAAAAAAATTAAAAGACCAAATAAAAATAATCCACAAGAAGAATCAAAGTTTTTCAATTTTTTTTTTTAATTACAGCCAAAAAACATCGGAAGGTTATTTTTGCGCCATTTTCTGATAGGAGGATTACTCTTGCGCCACCCTGTATTTGGCTCAACTGAACAAGACAAAATTTATAAACTTATGTATTAATATTTTATATCAACATGCAAAAAAGGGACTGAGATAAGTTAAATATGTTTGACTTGCTGCGTGACAGTTCCTTTAAGACATTTCTGTGCCGAATTTTAAAATTCTATACAGGGTCACTCCGAGAAAGACTGTCGGCGAGACTTCTCACCTAAATCGTAAAAACTTCAAAACTAAATTTTCAGTGTAATTAAGTGTAGAAAAGTGTTGAAGTTTTTTATAATATCATTTAGAGAGCAAAGAGGGGGTGGGGGTGGTGGAGGGATAGGGCTGGAGAAGATCAGAGACCCCTGTCGTGAAAAACAAGTGGAATTTTTGTTCACGTTAAATTTTTATTCCAATCGAAGGGAAAAATGTTATCGTAAGTCACCCGTGGGAAATTATTCCCGCTATCAGTTCTCAGTGAGTGTAAAACAGAGAAGAGGCTGAAAAAAGAAAATGAAAAATCAAAGAAATTTGTGTAGAAAAAAAAACAGTTTTTTTTTATAATGTCATTTAGTGAGCAGGGGGGGGGGGGGGTGGAGGGATAGGGCTAGAGAAGATCAGAGAACATATTCACCCCTGTCGTGAAAAACAAGTGGAATTTTTGTTCACGTTAAATTTTTATTCCACTCGAAGGGGAAAAATCTTATCGTAAGTCTCCCGTGGGAAATTATTCCCGCTATCAGTTCTCAGTGACTGTAAAAAAGAGAAGAGGCTGAAAAAAGAAAATGAAAAATCAAAGAAATTTGTGTTGAAAATTGTTCATAAATATATGAATGTTAATAAATTTCAAAAAAGTTTGGCTAAATATTTAGTAAAGGGTGTTTTTTTGTATACGAATCACTCTGTTGTCTGACAGCTGTTTTGACAGTTTAAAGTGACGTCTCTACTCAGTATTGTTTGGCAAATCATCATGAACAGGTTAACTCCAGAACAACGCTTCCAAATCGTGGAAATTTATTTTCAAAAACAGTGTTCAATTAAAAATGTTTATCCGCTTTTTTACCGCAAAATTCTCTTCAGTGATGAGGCGCATTTTTGGTTGAATGGATATGGCAACAAGCAAATTTGTCGTATTTGGAGCAAAGATAATCCACACGCCGTCCAAGAATTACCAATGCATCCCGATAAATGTACTGTTTGGTGCGGTCTATGGGCTGGTGGAATCATCGGCCCGTTTTATTTTTTTAAAAATGAGGAAGGACGACGCGTTACCGTGATTGGAAATCGATACAGAATCATGATCAATGAATTTTTGGTGCCAAAACTTCACGATATGGATGTAAACGAAATGTGGTTTCAACAGGATGGTGCCGCTTGTCATACTGCAGGCGAAACAATAGACTTATTGAAAGAACATTTCAACGACAACATTATTTCGAGAAATGGACCGTTGAATTGGCCTCCGCGTTCGTGTGATTTGACGCCACTAGATTATTTTTTGTGGGGATACCTGAAATCACTGGTTTACGTGGATAAACCAGCAAAACGATTGACGCTTTGGAAACCAGTATTCAACGTGTCATTGCTGAAATACGCCCGCAAATGCTTGACAAGGTGGTCGAAAATTGGACCTCCACAATGACCTTTGTTCAAAATAGTGGTCGTGGTGGCCATATGCCCGAAATTATATTTAAATGTTAAATGACAAGAAATTATCTACCAAATAAACAATTTTTTTTGGCCATTTCATAATTTGGCATGTGGTTTATTTAAATTTCAAATCAGCAAGCTCTTATAAAAACACCCTATAGTAAAATAATTTGAATACATTTTGGAAACCGAACAAAACAAATTAAAAATATTCTTAATCTTTAGGATTGCAGCAACAAGTTTTACAAAGACACAGGCTATAGATTTGTTGCAAAAAATATCAGTTTGTGGCTTATAAACGAATCTTGCACCTAAAATAAATTTCTAAAACTCTAGTATTCGAATTATAATTAAAATTAAATCGAAAAGACTCGCGGGGAAAAAAATCATTCACGATAAGGGGAATTTAATTTTAGCATGAAATCATTCACGGGGCATTTGTTTTCATGATTGCAATTTCAGGGAAAAGGGACAAATTTCGAGGGAAAAATTATTCATAAAAGGGTGAATATCTTCGTCATAAAAGCTTTAAAATTAAGGTTTTAAGGAATATAGGCTTAAGGAATACAATTCAACGCCCACTAAGGGGGCGCCCACTATCGTATTTTCCACAGACGGATGAATGGGCATTGCTAGATCGTCTTAGATTTCATCACTAGTCAAGAATATATATACTTTATATGGGTCCAATTCTCTTTGGAGGGTATTAACACAAACTTTTTTCGGGGTCTCTCTGGCAAGGGCCGCGGGGGGGACATTTCACCTTTGCCATAAAACACTAAAAATTAATTTGTGGGATAATTAAGCGTAAAAAAAGATTTTTTATAGGGTCATTTGGTGGGCAAAGGGAGAGGAGGGGATTAGGACAGAGGAGGATCAGGTTACGTCTCAGCTTCATCATAAAAGCTTAAAAATGTTATTTTCAAGGAATGTAGGCTTATGTCATACAACTTGTTAAATTTTTACACTATTTCTGCATATAATAACGCCCACTAAAGGCGGCGGCGCCCAAAAATGGATTTTCCTGATTTTATGGCTGCAAGTTGAACGCTTTGGATCTGCTTAACCATATTACAAAAAAAAAACTTTAAACATGATGTTGTTTTTGGAGGTTGGTTTAGTTATTCTTAAGGGAACTTTTTCCCTCTGGCCCGATTCCGCCCATTTACGAACTTGACCTGTGATATCCTTCAAAATTTATCTCTACCATATTTCAAGGGTCTAGCCCCTTTTCATTTGGACTGTATCGTGTTTTCCATAGACGTACGGACGGATGGACGGACATGCTCAGATCGGCTTGGATTTCATCACTGATCAGGAATATATATATTTTATGGGGTCTCAGAGGGATATTTCACTGCGTTACACACGGAATGACAAAGTGAATTTCTATACCCTCCAATTCTTTTTTGGAGGGTATAATAAAACGATTATTTTCCGAAAAAAAAAAGAAAATCAAATAGTCAGTAACTTAACAAGCACCCCTCGTATCATGGGTACGACTAAATCTATTATTTGGACTACTTTTTTTCTGCTCTAATGGCTATAGTCGTTTTATAATTATTATTTTTAAATATTTATTTGTTTATATTTTTAATCTTGTGCACTATTAATAAATAAATAAATAAATTTTATAACTTCTTAACCAATTTCTTTTCTCTTTATTTACAGGTAAGAGTGCCCATCAAATTGTCTCTTAAGTTTGTCTGTAAGTAAGTTGTTAAGTAACAATTAAATAATGAAAATATGAATAATTTTCTGGGATGGACTGACCATCCCGGGGGGTCCATAGGATATAAATTTATTAAACTGCAGCAAAACTATATAATTTTCGATCAACTATTTGCTTCGAGTGTCTTAAGTGATTTAATGCAGCTAATGAAATCTTTCGCAGAAAGCATAATATTTTTTTCGTAATAATAGAATTTGATTTATGTGCCTTATAAACATGTGACAGTCATTTAAAAAAAAAAAAAGAAAAAAATATTAGTACAACAGCAGCAGCAGTAGCGGCGTCATCATCATCATCATCATTCCAAAGGAATTCCATTTTTAAACACAAAATTTTCTGTTTTGTTTGAATTTGAATTCTTAAACAAAAAAAAAAACAAATTGATTCACATACGAAAACTAAAAAAGAAATTCTCCAAATTAATTCCATTCAGTTTTTCATAATTGATTTCTGTTGTTCTTTCCCACAAATGCCTTTTGAAAAATGAATCTCCTTTTTCCATTGTTCATATTTCTTTCTTTTCTTGCTCGCAACATCGTGTTGCATGTACGATGAGACAGACACTCAACAACACACTTCAATGCATCTATTCCAGTCTGAATGCACTCTGTTCTAGATTTTGTTCTCGCATTCTATTTTATCTGAAAATGCCTTCATTTGGGGCAATTTTTGCTTTGGGCCACGTTGTTTTTTTTTCTTCTCTTCGTATTTTTGTTTATTGCCTGATTGAGGTTTATTTGCTTCCCCCCACCGTTCGTTCCTCTTGTTTAACTTCCTGTGGCAAAAAGAGATAGAATTAGGAACAAAATAGCAAGACTACAAAAACCAATTGGCATACATTTACGAAAAAAAGAAAGAAAAGAACTGATGGCTTGCTGGACTCAGCAGCATACAGTGATGCCTAGAGCCAAAAATAATGGTAATAAATCTGTAGTTTTTAAACAACTTATACGATTACAAAATGATGTCGAGAAAAAAGTTTCCACAATTCTGCTGCTGCTTACCCTGTTTTAACGCTAGAACACTCTACAGCTGATGTGTTCATAAGTGGAGCTGGCCACCTTGACATCCCGTAGCTCATCTTGTATTCTAGCACATAATCCAGGAATTCTTTTAACTTGCATTCTCGCCATCACTTCAGTTGTGTAGAAACAACAAATTTATTAACATTATTTTCCCACTATCTCCCTCTCTTTCTTTAAATGTCACTGTGCTTGAATTCTTTTTATATTTTTGCTGTTGCTATTTAATATCATTAAGCAGCCAGTTGAAGGCAAAAATCATTGAAGGGCAGTACTTTGAAGTGGGCAAAATCGAAAGGAGAAGAGGTTTTAACAAAACAGAATGTTTCTTGCGGAACATACAACCGTTTGAAAAACGTACGAGTTCCTTCGAAAAAAATAATGATTTCAATGAATATTAAACGCCATCATTTCAACCATATCGTTCGCTCGTCTTGGTAATAAAGATGAATAAATTGCCAAATTTAAATTGAATAGAAGGAGAAAACAAAATGCCCAACAATATTGAGCATATGAAATCATATCGAGAAGTTTTATAATCGTACTGGGTTTTTTGTTTGACTAAATGAAAATTTTCATTAAATGAAACAAAAACATTATTCCAACCGTTAACGATTATTCGAATAATTTGTATATATCACTTGCAGTTGTAAAGCAAATTGTATTAAAAAGAAATTAACGTGTGATTAATCAGTTCACATTTGCCATAATTTCATAAAATGGATGATTGTATCGAAAATTAAGTTCGAATTGAGTGATGCCATCAGATGGATAAATTAGTGGAAACTATGATATATCCATGCGTATAAATATCTTGATGATGAAATGCATTTAGAACTTCGATCAAAGTTTATTTTTTATGAAACAAACATAGAATTTACCTTGAAGCTACGTAGAATAAATTTCGAATATTTTACAAAAATTATTCGATTAAATTATCATTCGAATAGTTCATTATTCGAATAATTTATTATTCGAATAATTTATTATTCGAATAACTTATTATTAGAATAATTTATCATTCGAATAATATATTATTCGAATTATATTGTTATTCGAATAATAATTTTATTCTAATAATTTATTATTCGAATAGCTTATTATTTGAATAATTTAATATTCGAATCATTTAATATTCAAATAATTTATTATTCGAATAATATATAATTCGCAAGATTTATTATTGGAATAATTTATAATTCGAATAAGTTATCATAGGATTAATTTATCATTCGAATAGTTCATTATTTGTATAATTTATTATTCGAATAACTTATTATTCGAATGATATATTATTAGAATAATTTATCATTCGAATAATATATTATTCGAATCATATTATTATTCGAATAATAATGTTATTCTAAAAATTCATAATTCGAATAGCTTATTATTTGAATAATTTAATCTTCAAATCATTTAATATTCAAACAATTTATTATTTGAATAATTTATAAT
Organism: Linnaemya tessellans; assembly: GCA_951800035.1. Taxonomy (NCBI): domain Eukaryota; kingdom Metazoa; phylum Arthropoda; class Insecta; order Diptera; family Tachinidae; genus Linnaemya; species Linnaemya tessellans. Next base: position 41,044,498 of record OX637536.1, on the reverse strand, counting down.
TCGAATAATTTATTATTCGAATAATTTATAATTCGAATACTATGTATATTATTCAAATAATTTATATTCGAACAATATTATTCTAATAATTTATTGTTCTAACGTTTTATGTTCGAATAATTTATTATTCGAAAAGTCTTTTATTCGATTAACTTAATATTCGAATAATATAATATTCGAATAGTTTATAATTCAAATAATTTATTATTCGAACAATTTATGTACAATTCGAAAAATTTATATTCGAATAATTTTATTATTCTAATAATGTATTGTTCTAATAATTTTATTTTCGAATAATTTATTATTCGAATAGTTTATTATTCGATTAACTTAATATTCGAATAATTTATTGTTAGCATGACTTATATATTATATTACTTGAATAACTTATTATTCAAATCATTTATAATTCGAAAAATTTATTATTCGAATAATATATTTTTCGAATAATATTATTATTCGAATGACATTATTATTCTAATAATTTATTGTGATATTACATTATTCGAATAATTTATTATTCAAATCATTTATAATGCGAATAATTTATTATTCGAATAATTTATTATTCGAATAATATTATTCTAATCATTTATTGTGCTAATAATTTGTTTGAATAATTTATTATTCGAATAATATTATTATTTTAATAATTTATTATTCGAATAATATAATGTTCGAATAATTTATTATTCGAATAGTTTATTATTCGATTAATTTATTATTCGATTAGTTTATTATTCGATTAATTTAATAATATAATATGCTAATAGTTTAGTAGTCGAAAAATTTAATATTCAAATAAGTTATTATGTACTCGAATATTTTATTGACAAATTTTGTTCAATAAAACAAAAGCTTGTAAATAATATTCGCATAACTGTTATTGGTATGGCAACCCTAGAGCATATACAATAATATTGTGCAAAATATGTGTTTCACATTGAAACATCTAAATTGTTTTTAAATCTCTAAACTACTCATATTCATATAAAGAAAGCTTATCTGCTGAAGGGAAACATCAATACAAGCACACATACACACACACAAAAGAACACTAGGCGCATTGATGGCTTGAATTTGAATTTTATAGTTATTTGATGGAGTGCAGATAAATATATTTTTGCACATGAGATCATCTGGTCGCAGTCACCACAAGTGATGGCGCAAGGTTTCTTACATTTCAATATCTCATCCGTATAAGCACAAATACATATGCCTCCACACACACATGCATACAGCCTTACATCCATTCTCACATATGTATGCTTAAAGGAAAAATGTATTATTTTCTTAGTTTTTTATTTTTTAATTTTATTAAAGCCATAAAATGGTTTCAAAAGTGGTACTTGTGTGTGTGCACAAATTACGAACAAAAAAATAAAATTTATTTTGCTTTATTCTCAGGCATAAACATTAAAAAATAATAATAAAATAAAAAATAGACTGGAGAATAAAATTTTTTATGTTTTATTCCCATTTGGAAAGTGTTTATAAGTATTTAAATCCTTAGGCGTACTAAACAAGAGAAAAAGAAAAAGCCAGCCTTAAACAATGAATCAGAAAAGTATTTTTCATATTTTATGCAAAAATACTGGCAATAAGATTCTGGCTGTTCTCTGGCTGTTAACAAACCGTAAAACAATTTGCATGCAAAAATTCTACAGCAGCACGTTTTTCCTTCACTCCAACGTGTCTGTCTGTCTGTCTGTCTGTCTGTCTGCCAAGAAGCACCAACCGAATTCAACATAAAATATTTCTTTTTAATTTGATATTTTTTCGTTTTGTTCTTCTCTGTGGATGCTGCACAAAAAAAAAAGGAGTTGTGGCCGTATTTAAATAATAAAAACTTTTATATTCTTACGGGTATTTGGAAAAAGCCTTGAAATGTGCTGCTCCTTCATTATTTTGTTACCATTGTTTTTGTTTTTGTCGTTTCTTTTTTTGTTGCAAACTGAAGAGAATTTTTATATCTGAATTGCAAGAAACTGTCCGTCTGTCCGTTCGGAAAGTTTTTGAATTTATGTTCTTCAACAGCAATTAACGAAATGTTAAAAGCATCTTAATAGTGTGTGTAAGTGTGTGTGTGTGTGTGTGTGTGTGTGTGTGTTTGTATGTGTCTCGTAATAAAGATGAGATATCTTAAAGAAATTCAAATATTTTTTTAAAAGAACTGCAAATTGTTGCAGGTAGACATTTTTGGGAGTCTTTTAGTTCTGCTTAAATTATTCGAATTTTTAGTCGTCAATTTAGCATATTTCTGATATTTTTATGTCTTATACCCCACACCCCTCTTTGCCCTTAAATGACGCTATAAAAAAATTTTTTTAATAACCCCTAAAGTTTACTTTTTAGTGTTTTATGGGAAAGGTGAAATGTCTGCCTCCCGGTCCCTTTCCGGGGGGCCTCCACAAAAAAGTTTTAAAATTGGGCTCTGAAATCTTTTAAAAGATCTCTGCCCTGGCAGCTTAATCATTTTTAATTTAGTTAGTAAATATTTGGAGGGTATTTAAGAATCGACCCGGTCGAATACAATGTTCTTAGTTGTTTTAAATGTGCCCTTTAAAAAGGCCTAAAGTGCAAAAATTACCCTGTTTTATTCTAGATGTCATCTGAAAAGGTTTTGTGACGAAAACTGTAAAGAGATTAAAAGCAAATTAAAAACAACTTTCGTGCCAAAAGAAAAACATACGAGAGCATAATTTTAATAGCCACGTTTTTTCTTCTTCTTCTTCATTTCAGTGTTTAGACAGCGACTTGACACGACTCCTTATTAACGCATGACGGTGAAACAAAACAATTTTGATCTTCAAAGATTAAATTTAGAAAAAGCGAGTTTTCTTTGGAAATTAAAAAAAAGGAAATCTAAAAAAAAAGAAAAAAAACTGTTGTTTACTTGTTTCAACGATACACAATGACTGGCTGCATGTCCTTCAGTCTGTCTGGAGTAAAAACTTGCAAAGTTGGTGTGTTGATGTGGGAGGGCACCTTTTCACTTGTCTAAGTGGTAGTGCGTGTGCGTGTGTGTGTGTGTGGGCCATTATCCTGAATGTTTTACAATACACCAGAGACTTGAGAAGAAAATAACACACAAAAATGCTTTAATTTGTATGTTTTTCCTTTCTTTGGAAAAGCGAACAACTTGTTTTTTCTTTCGTTCTCTACTGCGAAAATTGTATGCAAAATTTTCTTGTTTATTTTTTGTTTTCATGTGCTTGTAGTGGAAATGGAGTGGGAGATTTATACTGCAGTTGTCTTGGGTTTTGTTGTGTTTTTTTGGTTTATCTTCTCCCAGGAATACTTGTACAAGACATTGAAAGGATTTGACATGCAAAATTAAAATTCATGAAGTAGATCTTGAGCTGTGCAGTGAAATACTGTAGCTTTCAATATGTCTGTCTGCACGTTGAATTTTCTAAAAAAAAGTCAAAGCAGACTTGAGGTTTTATGCAATTGTTAAATTTTTCTTTTTTCTTTTTGTAAGACTGTCTTAATCATTTTTATGCTTAGATTTTGCTTAAAGTTTTAGCAGCAATTAAGAATATCATAAAGTGCATATTAATCAATTAAATATGTTAGAAACACAACTGCGGCGAACGACAAATTTCGCTTAAAGCAATGAATTTCCACCAAAAACTCTATAACCACAGCCCAACTGTCAGCTGATTGCATTATTGCAACAATACAAAAACAACTGACATTTTGCTAAAGACAGCTGACTACAGCAACAACAAAAAAAGAACATAGTAAACAAACATCTGTAAGAAGTAAACAAAATATATAAAATGGCGCCTGAGATTGTAAACAACTTTTGACACTATGGACGAAATAATCATTTTTAGAGCTCCATTGACCTGTTTATTCCGCCATGAAACAACAAAAACAACAACTGCCACTATTGAAAAAAATTGTTTACAGTTTCTGTGATAGTGTGGTCATTTAAAGAAAATTATACTTACAAATCAAATATTAACAAAAACAAAACCAAAATCATTTTATATTGTGAAATATGTCGTGTATTTATTTCAAATAAAAATAAAATAATTATTAAAAAAAGTAACTTTATATAAAGGGTGACCCAACAAAAAAATAAAAAATGCGATTAAATTTCTCATGCAAAAGAGGCATTCTTTCGTTGGCATTATCCTCATAGAACCACATATCGTTCAGGTAAGAGCATTCATGGTAACTGTTTGGCCGATCTTATTTTTCGAAGAAGTACGGCCCGATGATGCCACCACCCCATAAACCCAACCATAGAGTGACTCTTTTTTTGCATGCATCGGCTTTTTAACAAACACTAGTGGATTCTCATTTACCTAAAGGCAGCAATTCGGCTGGTTAACGAATCCACTGAGGCGAAAGTGTGCTGACTCAAAAAATCGCAAAGTTGGAACGTCCATTTTCGTAAAAGGCTTCTTCCACAATCTTAACACGCTGCTCAATTCTGTACCTCTCCATGCTTGAATTTGTCAAACATGTTTTTTTTTAGGAGTAGGACCAGCACTCAGGATATGTCCCCTATATATGCAATGCATTGCGCTGGAACTGAAAACGAGGGGATAGTATTGAGGGGACAGATTAGGAAAAATGAGAAGTTAGATAGTTGTTTTTTTTTTTTTTTTTTTTAGCTGTTTCAACCTTATACTTCGCCGGCTAATTTTTGCTACAGGGACGACGAAGGTGGGTGCTGTTACTCTGCTTTTAGTACATGATAGTGTCAGTCGCTGCCAATTATGTTCAGTGACCAGCGACTATGCCTTCATCATTAAAACGGACTTGCAACAACTAACACAACCACAATATTTCATGACTCAGCGGGGGCTCGAACTCAGGACTCTCCGCTTCATAGTCTCGTGTTCTACTACTTCAGCCAACAGCACCCACATCCAATATTCGCCGCGAAAAATTCGTCGCCCGTCCCAGTTGTGTTTCTAGACGGATCATCGCAAATTAGCAACCTTATAAGCAACACTATGCGTTTAAATGTTTATATTCTCTACAAATTATTAAATACATGGCTTTTTCTTTTAAATATTTGGCGGATTCACACTGTAGTCATAAAGTCATAATATAATAGCACGAAAAATATGACTAGTGGGAATAAACCGTCATAACTTAGTGTCTATTTCAAACGTCGATCAGCTACTGCCTTGATATGAGCTGAATAAACTTTTTTGCGGCGGCAAACGGAAAAACGTTCAGTAGCTGCCAGCTACGCAAGTTAAAAGAGACAAATTTTTCACTTGTATGTATTTAGTTTTTGCGAATTAGTTCTCTTTTAATTATTTTTATGTTATAAAACTATGATTTAATGTACAGACATATAGGAATGAATAATTTTTTAGCCGTTTTTTAGTCCTGAATCATATATAACATCTAACGGAGGCAAACATATACTTTCGCCGTCTCGCCTAAAGATTTTCAGCCCTTCGACTCGGATATATAGAAATATTTTATGACAAAACAAAAACATACGAGTACCTGAAACAATGCTATTATTTTAGGACTTTTTTTATATGCAGCACAACAACAACTTTTTTAAACTGGTCTAAAATATTATGACTCTATGACAATATGACTAAATAGCACGAAGTGTGAATACCCCAATTATGACTCTATGACAATATGACCAAATAGCAGACAGTGTGAATACCCCAATTATGACTCTATGACACTATGACCAAATAGCACACAGTGTGAATACCCCAATTATATATTCTTTTAAATATTATTTTGTTCTTATTGTTAATTAATTTCACATGTTGTACTCGTCTGCGTCACGTGCCGCATCATGCGCCTGAGTTACACAAGTTTTCGATAAATATTCCGAACGGATTTTAAACATAAAATGTTTTACAAAACAGTTTTACAAATTTTTTTCAATGTTCTTGTAATAAGTATTAACTTGAAATTGTATTATTTTGTTTTACTCATTTTATTGTTCTTGCCACTCTAGAGACAAGAATTAATACAACAACATTTTACGTTGTGTGCGTACAATCTTGTGGCGCTGTGTGAACGCCAAGTTTCTCAATTAATTATTTACTAAAATGTGTATGGGAGGGATTATCTGCTGGCATACGAATATATGAATCGTAAATATTAATAATGAACAAAATAAGTATGTAATCTTCTTGCTTTCCCCCCCCTACCCTTCTTATCATAGAAACTCTTCACAATAATCTGCCGCTAATGGAAACAAATTTATTTATTTTATTTATTAAGTTCAACTTTTTCATCTTAAAAATGTCTTCGAGTATTTCAAAACGGGGGAATCAGACATGTTTTTTTGTTGCTTGTGTGATTCAGCCACATAAATATATATATATATATATATATATATATATATATATATATATATATATATATATATATATATATTTTTTTTTTTTAAAGGAGGGGCATATTTGGGCATATGCCACAAATCAGAAAAAATGTTTGCAACACTAAAAGAAATATGTGGCAGTTCAACGTTTTGTGTTAAACAGGTTCAAGTTCGCTGCTGCAATTGCCTATTAGGAAAGTAAATGTTCTAAATTAATGAGTTCATGTTTAAGGAGACCAAAAAAACTTAAGAGTGCGCACATCTGCAACATCGCGCACAGTGGGGTAAAACCGTTTGAAAGTTACATATATTTAAAAAACTCATTTGAAAATAAATATTTTCTTAATTTTTTCAAGATTTCTGGAAATCAATTGCTTCCAATTCCCAGGAAATGCAAAGTTGATAGAACTCTTTGAAACGCCGTTAGTTTGCTTCGATGAGTTGAAGCCGTTCAAAAGTTACAAACGGCCCATGTACTTACGCACACTTCCACACACATAAATACATATAGGCATAGTGACACCCTCTCTGGAGTAGTCAAGGCAGTTTTTTTAGTAACTTAGAACGTTGAGATCTGCTGAAAACTCGATTTTTCCCGATTTTTTTTTTTACAATTTTCTTGGCGGAAAGTTAAAATTATGTATGATTTTTTTTTTTTGTGAATTTTTTAAAAAAGTTAAAAGTTAAAAATTTATTGTAAAAATATTTTAATTTTAAGTTCCCATGCAACATTTTATTCTTATGTTTTTTAACAATTTCAGATCCCATGCTTTAGCTTGTGCAATTCTCAATTCGTTTTGGGGAGTTTTTGTATAAACCAAGGAGTTTTTTTTTTTTTTTTTTTTTTTTTTTTTTTGAATCAGATTAAAGAACCAATAAAACGCACTAATATTAATGTTCTCATGCAACTAAAAAAAAACACCCAACAGCTTGTGTGATAGTCTGAACATATTCACAAAAATAATACTTAAAATAAAGGGTGTTTTTTATGGAGTGACACAAGTTTAAATCCTAATAAAACCAGGAAATATATTTTCAAGTGAAACGTGCTTTATTAGAAAGAAAATTTTCTGAAATTAATGTTTAAATATGATTTCTGTCATGTGGCCGCCACGGCTGGCGCATAAAAGGCGCAAGCTGGAACACCCATTTTCAACAACTAAAAAATTCTTCCATAACGTGGAAGGCCACAAGCCCAGTTGCTGAGAACGGCGACGAATTGATTGATTAGGATCATCTTTAATGCCTTCCTGTACAGCGGCTACAGCTTCTTCAGTGCGCACTGGTCGGCGTCTTACGGGTTGTCCATTATCGGTAACAGCAAATGTGGTCCGAAAACGATCTATTGTTCTTCGAATCGTCTGAAAGACAATTAAGTAGGCCATAAAATGAAGAAGTGCACGATGAGTTTGACGAATAGAACAATTATTTTGAATAAAAATTTCAACAATTTCCACTCGTTGCTATTGGGGGGGGTACTCAGTAATGCGATGCGAATGAAAAACTGAATTCATTTGTATGCTGTTTACATTGAAATGCGAAAGTAATCCCTTTCGCATCGCATTAAAGAATAACCCCCCTGTGTAACTCGATTTATAATGAAAGCAAACTAACCAAAAAGCAACTATCAGCTGTTAAATTGGTGCTCAAATAAAGCAGTGATGCCAACTCAAAGTTGTAACACTCAAAAAAAAAAACACTCAAAAAATAAATTTTATACTTAACTATTTTGTAAAAGTTTTAAAATAATAAAAAAAGTTTTCAAAAATGTCTTCAACAAACCAAAAATATGTAAATAATTTTTAACCATTAATATTTTTGGCTGAAAATGCTCACTTAAAAGGATAAAAATGTAATTAATAAGCAGCGAAGAAATACAACTGAGATTTTTTTTTAATGAGATACACGTATTTTCCTAAGAAAATTATTATCCAAATTATGGACCTTAAAATTTGTATAAAAAAAATTATAATAAAAATTAATTCCTCAACACTCAAAAGCCTTAATAAAAGTGTCCCAGATCATCTAAATGTGAATAATTTGCATGCTAAAGTAAATATAATTCACATTCTAATTTAAAATTAACAACAACAAAAAAACCAAACAAAATTATAATATTTTGTAAATGCAAGAAGAAGAAAAACCAAACCAGCCCATTCATCATTCAACACCAAAACTACTCGTACAACATGCTGAACAACAAACAACATGCACACACGCTCAATTTAGCTGAATATTTGTCTTAATCCCTCATTGTTGGAAATTTTAACCAAAACGACAACAAAAACCTTTCTGACAATTACAATAATTATAAAACATAAAATTTATTGTCAGATAAATTAAATTGCATGAAATCTGTTACAATTTAACCGACATCCACAGGCTGCAGGAGCTCTCAAGATGACTAAATGTCGGAATGTATGTTTGTGTGTGTGTGTATGTGTGTGTGTTTGCCTGTTAATGCGACTTTGTCCTATAACAAACAACTGTCGTATGATGAAAGATACACAGAAGAAGAATAGGAGATTGAATAAAGCCGCAATATTCCCATTATATCTTGCAGCACTGTTTACACACACACACACATAATACAATTACTATTGTTGATTTTCCCATATAAATGAGAGTGTGTTTGTGTGTGTGAATCCTTTTCATCATGTGTAAATGTAATTATTAATTGGATGAAACACAGGAACAAAGGCATACATAAATATGCACACAACTGAGCTTGTGTGTGTGTGTCAGTGTGTGAGTGTGTATCCGTATCCATATAAGAGTATAATCTTAGAAAAGCATTATAATTAATAGAAAGTCTTAGATCAGAATTTAAGCAACTTCCTAAATTAATCGTAGAATTAAGTGTAGACAGGCGGCGACATTAAGAAAAGTTGGGCTTAATTTGTTGTGTCTTAAGTTAATTTCTATGCCAGCCTTCCAGTGGTGCCAACTCTTCAGCCGGCTTGTTTCCAACTCGTATTTTGCAATGAGAATTAATAAAAAATAAACAGAATATATTAAAAATTAAAACTTTCTAAAAGCTAAACGGCACAGAACTTGTGCGACTCGATTTCATTTATCTTCTTACATGAATTCTTGAGAATATAACGAATAATTGTGGAATATTTAGTTTAATTTACTGAACATTCACAAAAATTTTTTTCTTAATATCACGTAGGCAAAAAGCACCTTCTTAGCAACAAGTTCCTTTATAACAAAAACGATTATAAAAGTACCAAATACAGAATACCGTTTCTGGCAAAGAAGAAGTACCTTTTTGATAGAAGCTATAGATTTAGCTAGAAAGACATTTTTTTCCAAAAAGCACTTAGATGAACACCAACTACTTAGGGGAATGAAAAGTACTTAGATAGACAAAAAGTACTTAGGGGAGCGAAAAAGTACTAAGATGAACAAAAATTACTTAAGTAATTACTTAGCAGAACTAAAAGTACTTAGATAACAAAAAGTACCTTGGGGAGCGAAAAGTACTAAGATGAACAAAAAGTACTTAAGTAATTACTTAGCAGAACTAAAAGTACTTAGATAACAAAAAGTACTTTGGGGAACGAAAAGTACTAAGATGAACAAAAAGTACTTAAGTAACTAATTAGGGGAAGTAAAAGTACTTAGATAACAAAAAGTACTTTGGGGAGCGAAAAGTACTAAGATGAGCAAAAAGTTATTACTTAGGGGAACTAAAAGTACTTAGATAACAAAAAGTACTTTGGGGAGCGAAAAGTACTAAGATGAACAAAAAGTACTTAAGTAATTACTTAGCAGAACTAAAAGTACTTAGATAACAAAAAGTACTTTGGGGAACGAAAAGTACTAAGATGAACAAAAAGTACTTAAGTAACTAATTAGGGGAAGTAAAAGTACTTAGATAACAAAAAGTACTTTGGGGAGCGAAAAGTACTAAGATGAGCAAAAAGTTATTACTTAGGGGAACTAAAAGTACTTAGATAACAAAAAGTACTTTGGGGAGCGAAAAGTACTAAGATGAACAAAAAGTACTTAAGTAATTACTTAGCAGAACTAAAAGTACTTAGATAACAAAAAGTACTTTGGGGAACGAAAAGTACTAAGATGAACAAAAAGTACTTAAGTAACTAATTAGGGGAAGTAAAAGTACTTAGATAACAAAAAGTACTTTGGGGAGCGAAAAGTACTAAGATGAGCAAAAAGTTATTACTTAGGGGAACTAAAAGTACTTAGATAACAAAAAGTACTTTGGGGAGCGAAAAGTACTAAGATGAACAAAAAGTACTAAGATGAACAAAAAGTACTAAGATGAACAAAAAGTACTTAAGTAATTTCTTATGCGAACTAAAAGTACTTAGATAACAAAAAGTACTTTGGGGAGCGAAGAGTACTAAGATGAACAAAAAGTACTTAAGTAATTGCTTAGGGGAACGAAAAGTACTGAAATGAACAAAAAGTAGGTTTTTAATAAAAAGTACCAAATAATACCTTTTCTGGAAAACAATAAGTACATTTTTACTAAAAACTATGGATTTAGCTAAAAATTAATTTCTTAACAAGAATTACTTTGGAACAAAAAGAAATTAAAAAAATTAATTTGTTAAAAATTATTAGCTTTTTATAAAAAAGTACCAAATAACAGCGGTTGTGCAAAAATGGTAGATGTACATTCCTAATAATTTTGTTACCCGTTTTACCCCTTTTTGTTATAAACTTGATGATTCTTTTCATTTCTAAAATGGCGGAATTTTATTTTAACAAAAGGTTCCTTCCTAAAACAAGTACCGTTTTGACAAAAAGAACCTTTCTAACAAAAAACTACAGTTTTGACAAAAAGTGCCTTTCTAACAAAAATGCCGTTTTTACAAAAATTTCGGTTGTTTTAAATTTGATTTTTCACTAAAGGTATATTCGTTCCTTTGAGGAAATATTTTCTTTGTATCAAAAATTAATTTTTTGGCAAAAAGTACCTTTTTAACCAAAAGTTCTACAACAGAAAGTAAATTTTACTAAAAATTACTTTCTTAAAATAATTAAAATTTGTTTTTAAGAAGTACTTTCTTAACAAAAAGTACGTATACAACGAAACCATTTTAACAAAATGCCTGTTATTTTTTAGCAACATGAGCATTTTTAGAAAAAAGGTTTTTGGTTGCGATAAAAAGCATTTTTATTGGAAAAAAGTTTTTCACGAAAGATATATTTTAAAATATATCACCTCTTTAATAGAAAGTTGCTGTCTAACAAAAATAGCTTCTTAACAAAAAGTACTTTTCTGTTAAAAAGTACTTTCTGGTTTGTCAAGAAATAATTTCTTAGTTCCAAAAAAAAAAAAAATTATTTCTTGTCAAAAGTACATTCTTGCCAAAAATTATATTCTTGCTTTTCAAAAAATGCTTTCTTGTCAAAAAGTACTTTCTTGCAAATAGTACTTGGTTGCCAAAAAGTACTTTCTTGTTTGTGAAAAAATGATTTCTTGTTAAAAAATACTTTTTTGTTTGTCAAAAAGTACTTTCTTGTCAAAGAGTAATTTTTTGTCCAAAAGTACTTTTTTGTCAAAGTGTAGTATATTGTCAAAAAGAACTTTCTTTTCAAAAGGAACTTTCTTGTTTGTAAAAAATGCCTTCTTCTCGCAAAGTACTTTTTGGTTGTTATCAAAAAAGTACTTTTTTTGTCAAAAGGTACTTTTTTGTCAAAAAGTACTTTCTTGTCAAAAAGTACTTTTTTGTCAAAAGGTACTTTTTTTCAAAAAGTACTCTTATGTCAAAAGGTACTTTCAAAATGTACTTTTTTTTGTCAAAAAGTACTTTCTTGTCAAAAGGAACTTTCTTGTTTGCCAAATAATTGCTTCTTATCAATGACTACTTTTTTTGGCAAAAATTAATTTCTTATCAAATGGTACTTTCTTGTCGATTAATAACTTCTTGTCAGAAATTTCTTTTTCCCAAGTTTTATATAAATATTTAAGACTGAGAAAGAAAATGTTTAAAAGGCCATCAGGAGGCTTAAAAGTCTTCTCTATTAAATCAAACCAAAATGCGAAACTTCACTTTATTAAATGACGTAAAAGCACAATCCGCCGGTCTTAACTGCCAGCAATTTGAATCCTTTCCTACACAAACTATGTTCTTCCATAAACTTTGAAAAGTTTTATCTAGTTTTTGTGTAAATCTCAAAACTAATTTGTGCTCTAATTAATCTTCTATACTAAAAATATAAAAACGACATGCAAAACCCTTTCCAACTTACATATTATTCAAATGAAGACAAATTGGGATTGTGAGTGAACATTAAAATGCGTTCATTCGGCATACAACCCCCACCAGACTACACAAACAGCATACGAGCAACATACTAGAACATGCAACAACATCATTTGCTCATCAACAGTTGCTCCAGCGTTGAATTTTGTTACTTCTATTGAGATTTATGTTTGAAATGTTTCGAGCAACAGCAGCATCTCGACTATCAGGCAGCATTATTTTGTAAATTTCATTAAACTCCAACTTGCACGAGTATCGCGATGCTACTGTCCAAATAAAAACATGTACTTGTAGTTTATGGAAACGAAATGGAATTAAGGCAGGTACTCACTCGTACTTTTTAGCTTTTGTAATAAATATGTATTCACATACTTAAACTACAGACTGCGGCAGGAGGAAACTGTTGCCTTGTTAGTGCACAAATATTCCATGAGCTGTTTACACTAGTGCTTCTGTTTCTGCTTCTCATTAGTCTTCCATTAGCTGGAGTAGCGCTGTGGCAGCATTTAATTCATGTTTTAAATTTATCAAAATTTTAAACTCTTGTTTTTTTTTTGTTCCTGTCACTCTTACATATGAGTAAAAGTAGATGTACTGGTGTGTTATTAATGTTTTCTTAAAGTGTCGTAAACACAAATCCCTGATCAAATTTCTCGCATAAAATGTCTTTATAATGGCTGTGTGCCATTAACTATATCTGCATGTGAGTACATACAAGTAAATATCGTATAAATATTTGAGAAAGAACTAAAAGGTTCGAAAGAGTCATTAATTTTGTGGGATTATTTGAATGTTAATGTGCTTGACAGACATGATTCACAAATTTGAATAAATGAAACAACATTCAGTTTTGATTTAACAAACTTCTTACAAAAACAATTTAATTATTTATGCACACAGTCTTGTGCCAAATTAATAACATTTAAATAATTTATTTCTAATATGTTTTTAATTATTTGCAGTTTTAATGGCACCATTTGACAGCCAACAGAAATGTCCTGCTGTAAAATGGATTTTCCCATGCATACATTTAGGCGCCTAGTATAATTTTTGTTTGTTTAATATTTAAAAAATTTATTATTCAGACTAGTTCTCATGTGATTTGTTGCAATTATTAACAAATTATTTATATTTCATCAACCTGTTTCGTCCTTTGCAGCAGGATATCAGAATGTTTAGAATTGAATTTAACGTTACTTTTTCTTAGCAAGCTTCAAGGCTAATTGTAATGACTGAAAATGTTTCGACAAATTATTACGATATTAGAAAAGGCTTTTAAAAGTGTTGTGTATTGAACGTTACCCACTTTTTATAAATTAAAGTATTTATTTTTACATATCAGACATTTTTGTTAAAACTGATCAAAGATTAATTATTTCTAGTCAAATTTATATATTTTGGAAATTGCTCTTTTACACTACAATTTAGTTTTAACCGTGTTGATTCTTTTTTCCCAAATTTTAAGAAAATTCTTGAAGGGATAAAAATTAAATAATAAATAAAATTAAAAATTATAAAACTCTTAAAAACGTATAGAACGTTACCTTGTCAACTGATATCGCTTAGAGTTTTAACAAAAGATATATTTGAAAATATATCACCCCTTTAACAGAAAGTAAAAAGAAAGAAAATAGCTTCTTAACAAAAAGTACTTTTCTGTTAAAAAGTACTTTCTTGTTTGTCAAGAAATAATTTCTTAGTTGTCAAAAAAAATTATTTCTTGTCAAAAAGTACGTTCTTGCCAAAAATTACTTTCCTGTTTTTCAAAAAAGTACTTTCTTGCAAATAGTACTTTGTTACCAAAAAGTACTTTCTTGTTTGTGGAAAAATACTTTCTTGTTAGAAAATACCTTCTTGTCAAAAAGTACTTTCTTGCCAAAAATTACTTTTCTGTTAAAAAGTACTTTCTTGTTTGTCAAGAAATAATTTCTTAGTTGTCAAAAAAAATTATTTCTTGTCAAAAAGTACGTTCTTGCCAAAAATTACTTTCCTGTTTTTCAAAAAAGTACTTTCTTGCAAATAGTACTTTGTTACCAAAAAGTACTTTCTTGTTTGTGGAAAAATACTTTCTTGTTAGAAAATACCTTCTTGTCAAAAAGTACTTTCTTGCCAAAAATTACTTTTTTTATCAAAAAGTACTTTCTTGTCAAAAGGAACTTTCCTGTTTGTAAAAAATGCTTTCTTTTTGCGGAATGTTCAACAAATATGAAAAGCGTTTGATTAATGGTGGTAACGCTCAATACACAAAATCCATTTTTTTTACTAAATTGGACCGAAGCGTGAACGTATCCTAGAATGTTGTATTGAAAGGGGTTTTTTGCTTTAGAGTCCAAAGAGTTTCAAAAGAAATTCTGCCATTAAAGAAAAGAGTTAAAGTAAGAGAAACTCCTCCATGTGCATTACAAGGATCCATAAAAGTTGATCCATTAACGATACAATTTTCTACTTTACTACTCACTAGCATGTAATAAATTTAATTTAATACAAAAAACTAAATATCAAAGTAGTACTCGTACGTGTCAAAATTAAATTCTAAAAAGAAAACAAAAAATGACAAAAGAAAAACTCTTCCAATTTCGAATGCCAATTACCGAAAAACAACTAAAAGCTTTAAGACTTAATCTGACACAATCGTCAAATTTGAAATTTTTTATTATTAAACTCAATCGCAACTCGTACAAATGTCGCATTCCTGCTCGCTTTTTGGCTGAACTAGAATATTAATTGAATTTCTAAGAATTGCTGCGTCTAAGCATTTCTAAGTTTAAACCTTTGGCACGTTTAATGAATGACAACGTCGTTGAAATAAAAAAAAACAAACGACTCAAAAAAAGACTGTTGAATGGTTTTAATGAACAAAAAATTAAAATCCTTGACATTCCGGAGACGCACGTTTAAGAGCAATTGAGGAGCACATGTTCACACACTCATAGAAATGCACTTGGCAGCCAGAAAGTCGATGACATAACGCACCACACAAGCACACGGCCACTCAGCCACTTCAGAAAAAAAAAACACAACGAAATCTTTAAAAATGTGCAATGAAACTTAAAAAGGGGAATGCTTTCATGGGAAAAATTCCGAGGCCACTTTTTAGTGATTTTGCCTCAGCCTAGTTGTATGCCACAAGTTACAGAAGTGGCAAATAATTACATATTATATTCTGGGAGCGGCACTCAGCAGCCATTTTTTAAATTATTTTAACAGGCCCATTCACAGTCTGGTGCAACTGGTCTTGCATTATTGCATTTGCAAAATAATTGTATTCTACACCAACAAAATACGTTGAAAATGCTCTCAAATGCTCTCTCAATTTGCAAATGCCATAATAATGGGTCCATCTAACGTTTTTTTTCTTCAACTAGTGCTTATTTCGTGAATGGTAACACTTAGCGCATGTCTGATTTGACAGATAATTAGTTTTATCCATCCGCTGAACGAATATGGTTGTGTATACGTTACGTTTTCGCTTCGCTAAGTGGGCCTGCGATCGACTTACAGATGATGCCGATTTTGCCCAAAAAAATCATATTTTCAGATGAAGCTCAATTTGATCTTGGCGGGTATGTAAACAAGCAAAATTGTCGCATTTGGGGCACAGAAAACCCGCACGCATACATTGAAAATCCGACGCACCCAAAACGAGTCACTGTCTGGTGCGGATTTTGGTCCAGAGGCATATTTCTTCGAAAATGAGCAAGAAGTGGTGGTATGTAAACAGTCAATGGCGATCGTTGTCGGGCCATGTTGAACGAATTTTTGTTCACAAAAATTGAAGAGGAGGATATTGGCAACATTTGGATTCAACAGGACGGCGCTACGTGTCACACAGCCGCAGCTACACTCGATGTTTTGCGCCCTGTTTTTGAAGTTCGCATTATTAGCCGCAGAGCTGATGTCGTTTGGCCACCTCGGAGCTGCGATTTGACACCGTTGGACAATTATTTGTGGGGTGCCGTCAAAGATAAGTGTTACGCCGACAAGCCAGAGACAATTGACGCTTTAAAGGACAATATTCGTGAAGCCATTGGTGAAATACAGCTGCACACAATCGATAATGTGCTTAAAAATTGCACCGATCGTGTGGGCTACTGCATGGTCAGGCGAGGCGGCCATTTGAATGAAATTATTTTCCATTATTAACCGGAAGGATTGTACTTTCAAATAAAAAAAGAAATTTGAGAAAATATATTCAGTAGTTTTTTATATGTAGCATTTTCAAAAAAAAAGTTATATGGCGGACCCTGTACCAGACCATTTGCACAAGATTGTGAATAGGTCTAGTTTATTTTAAAATTTGCAAGGATGATTCTGTCATATAATTTTTTAATAAATGATTGCGTCAATCGCTGTCAACAGAAAAAGAATGCCAAGAAGTAACGCATCGAAGATCTAAATCAGATGAGAAAAAGGTTCTATTCCTGTTGGCGAATCTAAGCAAAATACACTCAAGTTCTCAAACAAATCAAATGGCCTCAATATGTTGCTTCGACGGTTGCCTCGTGTGTACTCAGCTTGATACTTATACTGCATACACTCACCAATAACTGCGACAATAGCACACAACCAATACGAGTATTATACGACAAAATTAATGAATTTCATCATCTGGAGTTTTTCCTTTTGCTTTGTGGAATAAAAACTAACAAAAACAACAACATCAACCACAAATCCCACAAAATGCAAAAAAAAGTAGAAAAAGAAAATTGAAGCGAATCTGCAACTGGAAAATTGTGCAAGAAGATGTGACAACTCAGTTTTTGTTGTTCGTTGTACGAGTGAGTATTTTTCATCGAGTTTGTTGTAAAATTGTAAATCAATTGTTGGTTGCTTGCTGGCTGCATGTTGCAAATAGGAATGCTCTATGTTGTGTTGCCAGTTGGTCTGACTCTGGTGCGTTTGCAAGTCGTCTACTTATTGGGCTGTCTGTCTGTCTGCCTGCCTGCCTGCCTGTCTATCTGTCTCTCCTCTGTTGTTCTTCTAAACTTGCACTTGAGTCAAATGCAGTCGCATCTCACATTCAGTAAAATTATTCTGTTGTTCTGTATTCATCTGTCGTCGTGTTCAAATATGACTAAAAAAGAAAAGAAAAACTATTGTACTCACATCATCATTGAATTGGCGCGTCTATTTTTCTGTATTTCTTTCTACTTTTCAAGAACTGGTTGGATTCCTTTATTATTATGATTTTTTGTGTGAAGTTCTTTTCAAGTTTTTTAAATCGCAGTTTATTTTTTCTCTCTCCCCCCCCCCTTGTGAATGTCTGCTGGTGTAGTTCAGCTGTAATTAAAGATAACCGTTCATTCACTGACTAACTGCTTGAATATTTTCTTGTTTTTTTCCCCCCACATTCATTCACTTTGTTTTTGTATTCCCGAGTTACAGCCACAGATCCTGGTATTTAAAATGATGCCAGCAGAATGTGTTCCCTGCAAGGGATGCTATCACACAATGTTTGAATTGTTTAAATATCATTGTGTGTGTGTGCTTTCTTATACGATCTTATAAAATATGTATGCCAGAGGGCGAACGACACTTCATACTGGAGACGAATTGTGGCGTTCAATAAAATATGAAAAGTAATTGGAATCAATGCCAAAGCTGGGGTATGATTGCTGGTTATTAAAGGTTTCATAGCACAGACAGGAACCAGTCATGTATCTGTTTAAGTAGTTGTAAAGTGTAGTCATGCTGCTATTATGCATTAAACACATTCAAGACAGCAGGCTACTGACTACACGACTACAGAAATGGAATGCATGTGTTTATATGGGAAAATTAGCACGGACAACAACCTGCTGTGTAGCCGTTCCGTTTGTGGAAAACACAATTCAGTCCAAAGGAAAGGAGCTAGACTCTTGAAATTTGGTATAAATATATCTTGAAGGATAGCACAGGTTAAGTTCGGAGAGGGGCTAAATCGGTGTAGAGGGAAAAAAGTTCCCCTAAGGAGAACTAAACCAACCTCTAAAACACAACATAATATAATATAAAAACAACAAACAATAAAGGGTATATTCACTTTGTCATTCCGTTTGTAACGCATCGAAATATATATCTCAGACCCCATAAAGTATATATATTCTTGATCAGTGATGTAATCTAAGACGATCTGAGCGTGTCCGTCCGTCCGTCCGTCTGTGGAAATCACGATTCAGTCCAAACGAAAAGAGCTAGACCCTTAAAATTTGGTATAAATATATCTTGAATCTTAGAGCAGGCTAAGTTCGAAGATGGGCTAAATCGGTGTAGAGGGAAAAAAGTTCCCCAAAGAAGAACTAAACCAACCTCTAAAAAAACATAATTTTTTAAGTTTTTTTTGTAATTTTGTTAAGCAAATGCCATATTTTTATGTCAAAGAAGGTCCAACGCGTTAAACTTGGAGTCATAAAATAAAAATAAAAATTATTTTTGGATCCTGCCCCCTTTAGTGGGCGTTATTATATGCAAAAATAGTGTAAAAATTTAACAAATTGTTTTACTTAAGCCTACATTCCTTAAAAATAACATTTTTAAGCTTTATTGAGGAAACTGAGACGTAACCTGGTACTACTCTGCCCTACCCGCCCCTCCCCCTTTGCCTCCTAAATGACCCTGTAAAAAATGTTTTTTTTTTAATTTTGTATATCCCAATTATCCCAAGCATTTATTTTTAGAGTTTCATGACAAAGGTGAAATGTTTCCTCCACAGCCCTTGCCAGAGCGACCCCGCCAAAATACAGTTTTTTATATCCTCCAAAGAGAATTGGACCCCATAAAGTAAATATGTATATTCTTGATTAGTGATGAAGTCTAAGACGATCTAGCAATGCCCATACGTTCGTCTATGGAAAACATGATATTGTGTATTTTTGGACCCCGCCCCCTTTAGTGGGCGTTGACGTACGATATTATATGCAAAAGTAGTGTAAATATTGAACAATTTGTATTCCTTAAGCCTATAAGAAGCTGAGATGTTCTCTGATCTTGCATGGGTGAAACATCTCTCCCACGGCCCTTCCCGGAATGACTCTGTCAAAATAGAGATTTAAAATTGGGTACAGAGGTGTCTTAAAGCAACTCTGTGCCACCATCTTAAACATTTTAAATTTACTTGCTAAATATTTGGTGGGTATTTAAGATTCGAATATGACGTTTTTACTTGTTTATTATTAATAAATTAAATATAAATTCAGAAAAATGGGACATGAAGAAAAATAATCAAACGGTAACACGGGTATTATAACAATAACATGTTAACATCAGGTTGATACAGTTCTCGTATTCTTTTTCACAATAAAATTTGTGTAAATAGGAACTGTTATCAAATTCAACCAAGCCACCTAATAAGTGGTGACAAACACAATACACGTGAGCACTGATGATGAAAGGGTTGCGGCTTTCGAAAACAGCTGTTCTGCTCTGCTGTGTAAGTTGAATAACAAAAACTGATGTTGACTTGCCTTTTTGCCTTGGCATATTTATCATGTCTTTCTGAGATTTAAATTAAAATTTCGAACAATTAGCCTATAGAATCTTAATTCAATTTAATAATTAATAAATTATGTTTATTTAAGCAAGAGGTCAATTATTTTTTTTTAAAAACTTTGTTTATTCCGATATTTCTCCCACTAGACGTAGTGGTTTAAATGCTTTGATAGTTCTCCAAAAATATTGGAAATTTTACCGTGGAAATTATCCGGAGAATATTGTACCTCTCTGAGGTATTTAAGTGTATTCGCTAATTACAAAAAAAATTGTGGCATTTTCAGTGAGGTAATTATCCGATGAACTATGTATGTGCCATATCATTAAACGTATCCCTTTAAATGCTTTCTCTGCATATTTAGCCAAAAATATTGGCGTTTTGTGCGAGATAATTATCCAACGAAAATTAGAAAATAGTTTTAAAATGTAAGTTAGAATAATTTTTTTTAGAACTTGAATAAAAGATTTTCAAATCAAGGGGCAAATTACGGCATTCGTTATCGATCGAAATTTTCATTTAAATTGTATTGAAATTGTAGCCTATGGCCCTTGTAACCCATTGGACTTGTAAATTCCTTGTAGTCCTGTGTAAATGCTTAAATCGACTTCCATCAATAAATTACAGGCAGTAAACTTTTGTGAAGAACAATTTTTTTATTAACATATTTTTTTTTAGATTGAACAGCTTTTTTTTTTATTGAAAGTATTTTATTTATTATTCTCTCCTTCGATATGAAAATTGTCATAAGTCTCATGGTTGTCGTTGTTGTTGTTGTTAGAAATACTTTTGTATTTTTGTAACAATAAAAACATGAAAATTCACATAATTTTCATTTTAAGTGAAACACAACGTGTCCGTTTATTTTGCTTTAAAAATTGTATTCTCCATATATTTTTCTTGATTATTTATATCAAACTAACGACAAGGTATTATTTCGTTTTTTTTTTTTTTAAATCTAAGCAAAAAAAAAAATGTTTATTGTATATGTTTTTTTTTTTTATAAAAACAGAATTTCTTTATTTTTGTCCATAAAATGTATCCAACCAACCATTCAGGCATACAAAGTGAGCCCTTTTGCGCCCGGGTTTATTTTAGTGCTCCTCTTATTTACGACTTGGATGGTTTATGGCAGACCAGCATGTTTGTTTTTGCGAAGGCTGTGCGATAAGTATCAGTAACTGTACCAAAACATGTTTTATGAAGTGAGAATATCGAAATATATTGAAAGTATTGAGCTTCGCATATCAAGTTGTTTGTTATTTCCCAACTCAAGTTCTGAGCTGGCATGCCAGAACAGGTCACATCATGCATGCAAATGAACAGATAAACCAAACCAGCCAAGCAGCCACTTATCGTACATCCTTTACACACTCAACTCTCCACCGAAATCATGGCTGGTTGGTATCGTATTGCAAGTTTTGTTTTAAAAATTTTTCTCTTTTTGTCTTGAACATTTTCCTAAATTGCCATCTTTAGGAGAAGTCAAAAGCGTGTGCTATTTTGTTCATACACTCTTTTAGCTGAATTATTTGAAGGGGTTCTAAGTTTGCTGGCGTGTGTGGATGTGTGTGTGTGTGTGTGTGTGTGTGCTTGTGCCTTTATATGACTGGCGCTCATTTGAGTTTATAATTTTGTATTTTATAAAAAGATCTTTTGTCTTAAATATTATTTATGTTTTGTGTGGTTTATGGCGGACAGACGGACGGTTGGTTGGTTGGTGGGTTAGTTGGTTTGTTGGTAACATTTGTCCGTAATGCTTTCAGTTTTTTTTTTTTTTTTGGTATTCGATTTATTTTTATCCTTATTAAGTTGTTTTATAAATCTTTTTTTAATGTTTTCGGGCCAAATTTATCTTCTTTGTTTGGGAATACGTGTTTTTGTTTTTACGAGCTGACATTGAAATGTGAGATTATACCTTTTTTTGTTTTTGTTAAAAAAAAGAAGCAAACAGAAAGAAAGGAAATTATTAAAAATCAAGTTCTCGAGACGAGCGAATTGTCTGAATTCCATTCCAAGTGTACAATAAAATTTTTTTGATAAAAACAGTAATTAGGGAATTATATTTTCATATATTCCGTCTTTTTTCAGGAAAAATGTAGACACAAATTATTTTTAAAAATTAAT
This sequence comes from Linnaemya tessellans, assembly GCA_951800035.1. Taxonomy (NCBI): domain Eukaryota; kingdom Metazoa; phylum Arthropoda; class Insecta; order Diptera; family Tachinidae; genus Linnaemya; species Linnaemya tessellans. The sequence continues at coordinate 41,022,330 of OX637536.1, read as the reverse complement.
TTTATTTTCAGTTGATACTTTTCACCTTTCCAATTTTTTTTTATAAAAAAAATTTTACTAATTTAATTTTTTTGAAAAATAAATTTTTTGATTGTAACACAATTTTACCTAAAACGTGTTTATTTGTAATGAATTCGAATTCAAAGGGGTTTCAAAAGTGAAGAAGCTTCGAAAAACCCATTAATCTCATGGATTTAAAGAAAAATTTTTTTTTGCTATTTATTTTGGAAAGGGGTACTACCCCTTTGCAAAAACCCAATTTTAGGTTGTAACACAATTTTTCCCAAAACGTATTTATTTGTAATAAATTCGAGTTGAAAGGAGTTTTGAAAGTGAAGAATCTTTGAAAAAACCGTTAATCTTATGGATTTAATAAAAAAAAAAAATTTACAAATTTTTTTTGCAAAAATTCAATTTTTTGTTGTAAAACAATTTTACCTAAAACTTGTTTATTTGTAATAAATTCGAATTGAAAGGGGTTTCAAAATCAAAGAAGGTTCGAAAAAACCATTAATCTCATGGATTTTAAAAAAAAATGTTTTATTTTTGCAAAAATAAATTTTTTGGTTGTAACACAATTTTACCAAAACGTATTTATTTGTAATAAATTCGAGTTGAAAATCCCGTTAATCTTATGGAATTAATAAAAAAAAATGTTACACATTTTTTTTGCAAAAATCAAATCTTTTGTTGTGAAATAATTTTACCTAAAACGTGTTTATTTGTAATAAATTCGAATTGAAAGGGGTTTCAAAATCAAAGAAGGTTCGAAAAAACCATTAATGTTATGGATTTAAAAAAAAATTTTTTTTGGATTTTTTTTTTTGGAAAAGTTTAATTTTTGGTTGTAACACAATTTTACCAAAACGTATTTATTTGTAATAAATTCGAATTGAAAGGGGTTTCAAAATCAAAGAAGCCTTGAAAAAACCATTAATCTCATGGATTTAAAAAAAATTTTTTTCCTACTTTCTTTTTGCAAAAATAAATTTTTTTGTTGTTAGTTTCAGGGGTCATTCTCCCAATGCTGATCCTACGCGAGGCATAGGAGTATTCTGGACCACATAAATAAATAAATTAGTGATACTGGAACACGGATATTTCTCTTACAAATAATTCACAATAGAAATTAAAACTCAAAAAATATTCACAATATCAATGTCTTGTGAATGGAAACAAATATTTCCTTCCAAACAAATCATTTCCATAACATTCGCGATGGTGCTGCTTATTTGAGAGAAAAATCAAAGTGTTTATGTCTATTTTATTCCGTGAAATTAATGGAGATTTAACGTTTTTCTAAGGAAAAAATTACACATTTATCGCGTCAATAAAAAAAACAAACGAAAAACGAATCAACAAAATTTCATGGAACATTCATTCCATTCAATGAATACGAAATAGAAAGAATTTATTTCTAGCACTTTATTAAATAAATATTTTCTACATTTGAAATTGTGTTAAATTATAGACAAAAGAAAATTGTTTAGAAATAAAATTAAAATTGTTTTTCATTAAGGCCACTTAAATGATAAATAAATCTGCTAAATTTCTACATAAAAAAAAAATTTGAAAAAAAGAATATAGAAAACTGTTGGGAAATGTTTGAAATTTCATTGCTACTGATTGCTGCAAGACAAATTACAGAACATGACCCCCTGCATACAAATAGTGATTATTTCATGCTTACAGTTTGTTAAGTAAGTCTTTGCAAAATGTTAATGGTTTTGAATATTTTTGATTGTAACAAAATGAATGTTTCGAATACACCAGAATTGCGCTAGAAAAATAAAAATTTTACGGGCCTGTTCTGTAAATCACGTCGGGTTGAAATCGCGTGAATTCAAAAATAAATCATGGTCCTGAAAACGTTCTTAAAATTAGATACGGCAGTTTTCTTCTGGATATGATATTTGAAGCTATACAGCAATATTGAAAAATGTCTGGAAAGATATTTCTATTGGTGGAGATAATTTTCTAAAATCACGCGATTTCAAACCCACGTGATTTACAGAACAGGCCTGTTAATTAAATTATTAAGCATAGGGATTAGCTTTTTAGAGATATAAATTTTTGGTGATGTTCTCGTATTTCAAAAGTAAATAAAAAAATTAAAAAAAGTAGAAATCTCAATACAGTGGAATTATTATTTTATAGTGGAGCGAAAATCAGTCGAGTCAACACTTTTCATAAAGAAATATTTGTTTAAAAAAATATTTGTTAAAAAAATATTTCAAAAAAAATGATAATTATAAATCTTAAGATATGCCACTGAGCCCAGAAAATTTCGTTGTTGTTTGTGATAACGTATTCCTTTTAGCAGTCAGGACTCAGTACATTTTATATCTTTCCCATTTGCACCAGTCACAGAACAGGTACGTTTGGCGACAGTTAGTGCAACATTTCTCGCAGCGTCATAATTTGTTATTAAACTTCAAATAGTCATGTTTGATACAAAAGTATTTTTGAAAAGTAAATAAATAAATGAATTTTAATTGCATGCAAATCTTCATGATATGAAGCATCTTATGCATTTGCCACTATTTACTGGACGCACTGTGTATATGCACGTGTAGCATATGAATGAATACATACATACAGTTGTAACTGAATTTATATACTCACATACATACATGTGTATCTATGTATGTATGTATGTGTGCCTGTAGAAATTAGTGTGAACGCTGCTAGTGTGGAGTGTATTGCTTCATAGTTCTGTGGCAGTGGCATCTTTTTTTAGCTTTTTCTCCTGGGAAACATGTGTTCTATTCCCCTAAATGCCTCAAACTGTAAAATTATCATAAATCTATGAATTAAAAAGTGATTTGTTGTTTTAAAAATCTTAATGAACCATCACTTAGTTTTTCCTATTTTTATCGTCTGTGTGTGTGCACATGTGGAGAAAAAAAAACATGTGTTTGTTGTGTCGGCTAATGACAGTGTCAGTGACAATGACAGTGTTTGCAACGGGGGTTTTTAAAATACTGCAATCTGCTATAAGCAGACATCTAAAGGAGTTCAGTATTATTTCATAAACATTTTGCCACTCCTATTTAAAAATAGAAAATATTTCAAATCCAATACTGCTTTTTTAATATGCATGTTTATATAGATATTTTTTAAAAATTTTTTTATATTAAACAATTTTTTTTTTATTTGTTAAAAATTTTTTAAATTAAAGCTGGGACTTCATATATTTAAAAAGGACAGATCCACAAAACTTAATATCATGAAAAATACAAATTTATGCTGCAAAACTGATAGTTTTGATCTAATAAAAATAATGTTTTACGTTGTGATTATTTTGTAATTCTCAATTGGTTTCTGAAAGTTTGTGCATAAGCCAAAATGTTTTGTTGCTGGTATCACGTTAAAGTCTACCGATGATGATTTGGTGCAAGAGCCAATGAAAAGCAGTCATGTAGCCATAAATTTATATTAGAAAACAAATTCATTTCATTCCTTTACATTGTATATAAAATATGACTGTGAAATTTTAAAAATTAAATTTTTAAAATTAAATAAAAATAAAAAGCATAAATAACTTTAAAAACAAACTGTGAAAAAAACTTCCAACATCAAACGAATATTCAGCACTTTCTTCTGTTGCTTTATTTTCTTTCTTTTCGATAGGAAAAATGTGAATCAACTTTTAGTTGAATTTTACTTAATGATTTGTCTACATAAACTTTTTGTTAATAGTGATGGGCAGACAGACACACACCACTGGCACAGTGGAGCCGACCCAATCAAGGTTTTTTTTTGTTTTTATAAATCTTTCATTATTTATTTTGTCTTCCAATACTTAAAACAATAAAAATCGTCAGTCTTGATTCAGTAGCACTCGATTTTTGAAATCACGGGATTTGAATAATCCTGGAATAATTAATTCTGCTGCAAATTGCATGATATAATGAAATCACATTTATGTTCGAATAAAATATTATACGAATTAAAGAAAAAGAAAATGTTTTAGGATAACTCGATTTTTTAAATCGCGCGATTTAAAATCGCATTAGTTTCGTGAAATGGGGCGATTTAAAATCGCGCAATTTCAAAAATCGTACACTTGCAAAAAGTGATTTATTGACGAGTTTTATATTGTTACCGCAACTGAAAAAAATATGTACTTTATTGAAACTTAATTGCGATTTCAATACATAATCGAATAAGTCTTCCATAAAACACATTATACAGTAAAATTGCATTTGACTTCGAATAGAAAAAGAAAAACCCAACATTAATTTTTCAGTATAACGCGATTTTTGAACTCAGGCGATTTAAAATCGTATAATATTTGTGAAATTGCGCGATTAAAAATCGAGCGATTTCAAAAATCGTGCGATTTCAAAAATCGTATTCTACCAAAGAGTTAGTTATTGACGATTTTTATATTGTTTTCGCAGCTAAAAAAATATGTACTTTATTTGAAGTTAATTGCGATTACACTGTATAATCAAATAAGTCTTCTGACACAGTCAAATCGAATTTGAGTTCGAATATTAAAAATAAATCCGAGAGTAATTTTTCAGTATAACTCGATTTTTTAAATCGTGCGATTTTAAATCGTACTAGTTTTGTGAATTGGAGCGATTAAAAATCGCGCCATTTAAAAAATCGAGTTTGACTGAAAAATTATTTATTGGCGATTTTTGTATTATTTCCGTAGGTTAGAATAGAATATTTTATTCAAAATGAATTGCGATTGCACTGTATAATAGAATAAGTTTTCTGTAAAACACATGATGCAGTAAAATCAAATTCATGTTCTAATAGTAGAACAAAAAATAAATAAAAATAAATAAATAATCCAAAAGTAATTTTGCAGTAGATATCGATTTTTGAAACCGCGCGATTGATTTCCATCACATGCTAAATTTATTAACATATTTTTTAGAATAGCGTAAAACATGTCATTTTTCGGACGACCCTGCTGGCATAACTTCGAACTTAGAGTCACGACAAAGCGGAAGAACTTTGAAATCATAAATTTTATTTTCTTTACATAAATTTGAAATGCTTAAGGATCTTTTAAATTTCGAATGCTTAAGGCACTTTTATTTTTTTTAATTTTAACGAACTTTTCTTCATTACGGTTGACTCATGCGGTTGATTCATCTGGCTGAATCATTTGCAACCAATTTTTTGTTTCATATTTTTTAGCAGTATTTAATATTTGCCCTAAATCTGTTTTATTACATATTTTCGTTAAACATTATTTTCAGTAGCACAAGAAAACCATTTTGTCTGCCAAACTTGTGGAATAATAATAAAAACAAACATTAACTCTATAATATTATAATTTTTTGTTTTATTCTTGCCATAAACTTTGTGTTACGAATTTTAAAACAGTCATAAATATTGACATAATATCTTAACATCCTTTTGAAAAATATACTTAAGAAGAATAAATCATTATTGTAGAGAAACGTTTATTTTATTTATACATAAAACGAAAATATTTCCTGCGGCTACAAACGAACCGTAGCGTCAGCAGCAAAATGTGTGTGAAGAAGAAAATAATCATTTGCTGCTTTCCGTCAAAATGTAAACAGGCGCAAAAATCAACAAGAAAAAGAAAATATTACTTCAATGCGCCAAAAAATATGGAATATTTTATTTACCCATAAGATATGCTATATTTATTTATTTTTATTATCTTTATTAAATCCACAAAAAAAGAGAAGCGCCAAAAACACAAGAAAACGTGTAGGTTTATTTTATTTTATTTTTTGCCTCAAGTTGTTTAATTCATACTCTGTGGGTCAAGGTTTTGCAGAATTATAGAATTTAACAAAGAATGAATGAGTAAATAAAAGGGAACCAGCAGCAATTGCTGATAAATGATGATGACGACGACCTACTCCTTTTTTTATTTTTGTTTTTTATTTTCATTTTTTTTATTTGATTAAATGTTGCTGTGACTGATGATGTTGTTGAAAAAAGGACGTTTGTCAAAATAAAATGAGAAACTTTCATAAATTGAAATTTTATCTCTTCATAAATCTTTATTTTAACAATTTGAACTGAAAACACACATGCCTGCATGAATTTATTCGGCTCGTAGGGTTTCTATTTCAGAATTTATTTTGAATGCTCTTAAGCCGCTGATACTCAAACGTGTATGTGTGTGTGTGGGTGTGTGCGTGTGTATGATGTGCTTGCAGCCATTCAAGTTGCATTACAAATAATGCAAATTTATTGCCTTGAATTGAAATTACGTGGCAAATTTATAAATAAGGGAAGTATTTTTATTTTTAAACTAAAATAAGAATTAAAGTTATTGTTAATTTTTTCAACGGGCTTAAGTTCGAATCTGCATGACTGCAAATGATTTTTTATTAATAAATGAATTTGTTTAAATTCTATTTATTATTTTTTATATTAAGATTGGAATATTAAGAATATTTTTCAATAATCATCAAACCAGCAGAACGGATCAGTACTGATTTCGAGGCCGCTACGCCATCTCATCAGCGTTCTTTGTTCAATTTTTCCACTTTTGCAAGTGGTGCTAGTTAGTAGGAATATCAACTATTTAACCAATGTTTTTAACGAAAATTGAATATGAGAAGTTCCCACATTCATATTTTTTTAAAGTTATTACCTTTTTGGTTAATACGAAATTCTGCAACCCTGACGATTAATATTCCCAATATTCCATGTATCTCTTTCGCTTAAAGCTAAAGTTATTCTAAAGGATACGAATACTACAGGATTCCACTAATAGGGTTTCTGTTTTAATCGAGGTTTTTATTTAATCGGTTAGCTTTGGATTAATAGTTTAAAATTTTCCGTCTTCGGTCATATTCAAGTAAGTATACAACACTTTCCACATAGATGCAGGACATGGCCGACCAATTGGAGATCGACGATTAATCAACAGTTCAGTGTCTTTTCCAATATTTCGCTCTTCATCAGCAATATTCTCTTCGGTGTGAACATTTATTTGACTTGTTGATGACCTTGAATCCTGAAGAGTAAGAGTAAAATTAGTGCGATAATAATGACTTGAGTATCCTCTTGTACAGACAGCTGAAAAAGCGCCTAAACTCATTCAAATGGCTGCATGTTCTTCTTCTTCTTGTTCTTCTTCTGCAATTACAAAAGGACATGCCTTTAAACAATCAATCTTTAATTATTTGCTTGTCTCATGTATCCCTGCCTCTCTCTTTGCGTTATTATAATTGCTGTTGTTTTCTTTTGTGATTGATGGATGTCATAAACATTTTACATGTTGCCATCAGTAAATTAATTAGGTCGAAAAAGGAGGTTGAATGCCACAACTAAAAGTACAAATAAAAATTCAAAAAAAAAAAAAAAAAAAACCAAAAAAGGTGGTTCCACAAATTATCACAAAATTGATTATTTTCATTGTTTGTTGCTTCAACAACGTTTTTGAACTGCTATTTGCTCGTCGTGGTTTTTAATTAACTCAAATATGGCTGCATGGTTTATGGAAATAAAAGAATAGTAAATATTTGTTTAACAATCAACGAATATTTTTTCACCCATTTTTTTTTGTTTTTTTTTTTTTGAAATATAATATTGATACAAAAAAAAGAGTCTCAATATGTACAAAATGTTTAGATATTATGGCGGATGGTTCAAATGAAAAGCAAAGCAGGTGTTTTCATTTTATGAATTATTGAAGTATGACAATAACTTTACAGAGAATTTAAAAATTAAATTAAATTTCACTAGAAATTTGTAAATCATTCAATTACATCACAATTCCCTAAAACTTTAAATATCACAAATGAAAAGTTAACAATAAACAGTCACTGCAAATGCTTTCACAAAAAAGAACAGCAGGGCTGCCAACTGTTAAATATCCATAAAACGTGGTGAAATTGGTTTTCTAGTTAGTTGATATTTGGTGGAACTTATGTTGATTTCTTTTCTGAAAAAGAATGCGTCATATTTCGCATTTTTCCATAAAAAATGGCAATATTATAGAATTTGGCAATAGTGAATTAATTTATTATTTCTTACGAAAAATTACTTTTATTTTAAAAATATGTCCGATTGTAGTTTTTAATAAAAACAAGAATAAAATTTAGCATATTTTTCAGAACAGAAATCACCTTTAGAAACATGAATTCTCAAAAATTATGAAGAAATATTGGAATTTTTAAAGAAATTATTTATAAATAAAAAGTGAATGATTGATTCGCTTAATGACACTTCAGTATTGAAATTTATGATCGAATTTTGACACTTCAATATTGAAATTTATGAGCGAAATAATTTTTGCTGTATATAAAAATAACACGATTGCCACTTGATGACATAAAAACTAAATAGGATTCTATCTAGATTATTTACAATTACTGGCGAAAGTAATTACGGCCTATCGCAACCCATCAATCCAACACATCTTCTAATTGACTGTCAATAGTGGCAGCACTGATATACTGGCCTGTCGAACAGACGATTATTATTAAATTTTCAAAAGCTATTATTAAAAAAAAACTCCAAATAAAAGTAATACAAAAGTACTTAATCAAGTAATATATACGAGGTCCGATGTAAATGTTAAGAAAGAGAGTAAAAATTTGTAAAATCGTCGATTTGATAATTAAAAAAAATGCATATCGGTTCACTCATGTCATACATATTTTCGGAAATTTTGGGCAAGAAGCGTGTGATAGCGAAGTTCTTTCTGAAATTACTGAACTTTTACAAAAAAAAAAAAAAAATCACTGCACCCGAAAACAACATCCCAATCATGCCCCAGTCATTGTATTCACCAGATTTTACCGCCAACATTGAAGAGACTCATTCGGGGATATACATGAGAGGGGGCCTACTTTGAAAGAAACAAAATAGAAATTGATGAATATACATACAGTTTATTTTGCAGAAAAATTAAAATGTCCCTATTATTTTGAACGGACCTCGTATATACGAAAATCTTGTCTAACCCATAATTGTTGCGCACACTCTACAAACTGACGGCCTTTTATTTGTATTTCTGACCCCCATAAATTGTCATACAATTTAATACTCTCATCAATTGTAAAAAACGACTTTCATAATAGATAAAGAAATATTTTTTGATAATTTTTCTGATTGCATAGATAACAATCGATTTAGAAAACAAAATGACAACGTCAGTAATTTTCGCTTGACTCTCTGTCCGCCGTCTGTACTCACAACGAAAACAACTTTTAAAGGTGCGACTTTTTACTGTCTACTCTATTTATGAACTTAGGAAAAGTTGTTGGCATTAGAATGGAAAAAGTTGTGTAATGGTAATTACATCAAAAAATAGTGTAGGGCAAAGATTAAATTTTCTATAAAAATTTCCTGCATAAAATTTTACTGCAGCTCTTTGGACACATTTGAGCTCTAGACTCAACTTGTACGCCAGAAATCATTCCAAACTTAAACTTTGTTTAAGGCTTCATATCACACTTATTCGCAATTAGTATTCGACTGTTGGCTACAGTCCTTACCAACAGCTTAGGAATACGAATTATATATCAAACCATTATATATCAAATGATCTCCTCACTATATATACCACCTACATCCGACCGAAGATGGAATACAACTCTCATGTATGGGCCGGTGCTTCAAAGTCTATTTTGATGTTGCTCGACCGCGTACAAGAGGGAGCGAAGAAGCTTATCGGTGACAGTAGGGTAGCCAACTCTATTGACTCATTGGAGCATCGACGCAACGTGGGGTGTGTTTCACTGTTCTTCCGATACTACAACGGAATGTGTTCTGGTGAAATACGGGAGCTTGTGCCCGAAAACCGTTTATTCTTGCGAGCTACCCGGACTTCACATAGGGTGCATCCTTTTGTACTCCAGTTGTCAGTGCAACGCACCACGCATTACAGAGCGAATTCGTTCTTTGGCCGAACGGTTCGTATATGGAACAGACTTCCAGCAGAGGTCTTTCCAGCCAATTTCAACCTGGGGGAGGTTCAAATCGGACGTCCACAAACGCTACTCCCTCTATCCTCCTTCCAATAACTAACTTTCCTAGTTCTGGCACAATGCATCGCATATGTAGGGGTCATGCCCTGAGTGCTGGTCCAAGAAAAAAAAAATATTTGCACTTTTTGCCTTTTTTTGAAAGACAAATTTGTCTTTTGTGCTGCACTTTTCAAATGTGTTATTTACAAAGCAAATTACCACTTTTTAAACTATTTCTTAAAATTTTATTCCGTTTCTCTAGGCGATTTTACCCCTGTTTCGATATACACAATTTTTTACCCGTTTTACACATTTCTTTTCCTATTATCTCGGTTTTCAAATTTTGCCCCTTTGCATAATATTTTTTACCCCTTTTTCATAATATTTTTATATTTTCACCCTTTTCCATGTGTTAGTTGCAATAAAACTTTAGCGGACATGCAAATTTAAAAAAAAATTTATTTTGCCAAGAAAAAAATGTCTCTCCAAAAAAAAAAAAAAAAAAAAAAAAATGCTTATTTTTTAAGTGCATGCGATTTAAGCTTCTTCAAAAGCTTTTTACTTTTGGAACTCCTTTCAATTCGAATTCATTACAAATAAACACGTTTTAGGAAAAATTGTGTTACAACCAAAAATTGAATTTTGGAAAAGGGGTACCCCTTTCAAAAATTTTTTTCCTTAAGCCTCTTCACTTTTGAAACTCCTTTCAAATGGAATTCATTACAAATTCACACGTTTGAGGTAAAATTGTGTTACAACCAATAATTGGTTTTTTTGCAAAGGGGTACCCGATATATGGTTTTTTCATAGCCTCTTCACTTTTGCAATTCCTTTCGATTTGAATTCAAAGCAAATAAACACGTTTTAGGTAAAATTGTGTTACAACTAAAAATTAGATTTCTGCAAAGGGGTACCCCTTTCCTAAAAAACTGGCCAAAAATTTTTTTTGCTTAAGTGCATGCGACTTAAGCTTTTTCGGAAGCTTCTTCGCATTTGAAACTCCTTTCAATACTTAGTTATTAGAAATAAACGCCTTTTGGGAAAAATTGGGTAGAATTGTGTTTCAACCAAAAAATTGATTTTTTGCAAAGGGGTACCCCTTTCCAAAAAAATTGGCCAACAATTTTTTTTTGCTTATGTGCATACGATGTAAGCTTTTTCGAAAGCTTCTTCACTTTTGAAACTCCTTTCAATTCGAGTTCATTTGAAATAAACACGTTTTAGGTAAAATTGTGTTACAACTAAAAATTGGTTTTTTGCAAAAGGGTATCCCTTTACAAAAAAAAAATTTAAATTTTTTTTTTCTTAAATCCATGCATTCTTTTTTTCTTTTCCTAAGCATTTTTATCATTTTTTGACGCTTTTCTTTATTTCTAAAAAAATGCTACGCTGATGAATTCCATAATAAAACATTCGGCACAGCTCTGAATGTGGCCCCGGAAATTATTAAATTTTATTGTGTTAAATATCTGAAATTATTTTAAATAAAACTGTTTATTTATTTAATGTAATTTAAAATCTTTTGTCTTATTTGGGGATTTCAGCTCTTGTGATTTTCACCAGCTGTCGCTGTTGCTGTTGTTGCTTGAGAGATTTTTATAAAACTTTGTCATTAAACAAAATTTTATTACTTTTTAAATGTATTAACAAACAAACAACAAAAGAAAAAGTTGTTCCAGCTGGCAAAAAAAAGTATGTATTTGTGAGGGTGTATTTGAAAGTGTTTGTAAAGTGTTTGTTTTATTGTTGTGCCACATTTTAAAAACAGAGATCTCTCTTTAAGGCAGTTTATTTAAATATGATTAATTTGGAGTTTAACAACTTTCGGTTAATGACTAGACTTTATGGTCGTTTATATTTGTTTTTCAACTTAATAAGAAAAGTGAATAGAAATATTTGACAATAAATTTTGGGTTGCTAATAGAATACGAATGGTAATTTTATTTAACAACTTGTTGTCAGATATCTGACAGTCGTGTACACAATTTTGGTTATTACCTCTCGGCAACACTTCTTTCAATGTCATATGTAATTCTATTACAATCGTACTGTTTTTTTTTTTTTTTTATTTTGTAAATGCCCCACTGTGCGTTGATAGCTGATTTTGCTTTGTCAGATGTTATAAGTTTATTTCGCTGGTTGGTCCCTTGTAACAGAATCTTTCACTTGTAAGTTCATTCTGTAATTTTCTCCGTCTGTCAATGTCTTAACAAATATTTTTTCTTTAACTGCCATTATTGCTTGAGAAAAATTATATGTATTTTATTAATTTTTTTTTGCAATAACAACAATTATGCAATTCTGGTTTCAAAAACACAATATTATTAAATTAGTACAATAAATTATTTACAACGAGATTTCGCGAGGGTTGTTTATACAAATATTTTGTAGAAGCCAGTCACTTTAGAATCGAATAATAACAAATTAATTGATTAACTGAATTTACGAACAGCTTTTAAACGCCATGCAAGTTGTTATCCAGGGCTGGATACACAGTTTGAAACCACTTGGGAATTTATTAAAACCAGAAACTGGTGATTGGCTTGCCCTCGTTACAGCAACAAATTTGTTGTTTATCAATAAAAGTCAATTAATAACACTGTGCAACACAAAAAAAAATGTAAATCAAGTAGAAACAATATCAAATAGAACTGAGTTTACTTTAAACGTTTTCATTTTTTATTAAATTGAATTAAGATTTATTGGCTAATTGTACGAAATGTTTTGTTTTAAATTCAGAAAGGCATAATAAATATTCCAAGGCTCAAAGGAAACTCAAAATCAGTTTTTTAGTTATTCAACTTACATAGCAGAGCAGAACCGATGTTTTCGAAAGCCGCAACGCTTTCATTATCAGTGCTCATGTGTAGTGTGTTTGTCACCACTACTTATTAATTTTTTATTTTTTTTTAAATTCAAACTAATTTGATAGAAAAAGAATTTTTATTTATAATATATTTTATTTTTTGGCTAAGTGAGGTTGTAGCGACTCCAGTGAAGAATTAATTTGATAGAAAAAGAATTTTTATTTATAATTTATTTTATTTTTTGGCTCAGTGAAGTTGTAGCGACTACAGTGAAGAGTTCTTGATGTGTTTTCAGTATTTGTTACTAAAACAAAGAAAGCAATATATGTTAAATTGATAAAAATTTTTTGATTTTGTTATACAGTGTAACATGTAACATTAATTGAACATTATGTCACATTAAAAATAAATAAAGCACATGAGAGTGACCGACTGACTGGTCGAGCAATCTTGAACTGAAATTAAAATAGAAAGATTTTGTAATATTTTAACAAAAAAAAAAAATAAATAAAAATAAATTCACAAATGATACAAACAAAGTGACCTTCCTAGAATAAAATTAAATTTCTAGAAATTAAATTGGAACGCCAAAAAAATGATGTTATAAAAATATATAAATTTTAAGTTATACAAACATTTAACGCTTGTAAAATATTTATAATAAAAATAAAAATTGTGCTGCAAGTCACCCACCGTGAAACATAAATATATTAAATATATTATTTTATTTCTTAAAGCAAATTATTCACTACAAAAAAAAGAAAACAAAATTATTTTTAGACTTTTGAGAGCATTTCATTAACATGCAGTTTATTAACACGGCCTTTGGTTTCTGTTTCTCCTTTGATGTCTGTCTAAATTTATTTCAATGCCGACAGCAAAAGAAAATCTAAAGAGCCACCAACAAACAGCTGGTTTCCCTCTCAAAAACGAATTTCTAAGATTTACGTGCACAAAACAATGATGCCAATTTAAATCAATACTATAATACTAAAAGTTGTTAATTCGTATACAATAATTGAAATAAATAAATTCAAATTCGAATTCATTACGCATTTCCCGTCGTTTATTTGCATACGGGTGTTTCCATAGTAACGGTCGTGACAGGTTTACACGAAATTTCATAATAAAACTTTAACCTGAAATACAATGTCAAAATGATTTGTTGATTTTAAAAATATAAAATTTCAACCCCTAAAAGCAATAAGAATCATTTCATAGAAACTGCATTTTAAGGTTTTTTTAGATCAATGAAAAGGTAACGGTCGTGACATTACAAATGAGCTGTTTTTGAATTTTCGGTGTTAGCAACTCAGATTGTAAAATTTTCCAAGGAATGCGTTAAATAAAAATTCTTATTAAATTCTTTGCAGTGTTTTGTGTAAGAAAACTCTACTTTGGTGTGAAAATGATGTAGCCAAATAAAAAAAAATAACTTTCAAAAGGTAACGGTTGTGACAAAAAAAGTAACGGTCGTGACAGCATAAAAAATAAAACGGATTTGTTTTTGTAGTCGTATATTTAACAGTATCAAAATGATTACATGGAAGTTTATGGTTATCTTAGAGAAGGCAGCAATGTTTTAAAGCTCGATTTCGTTTTTATTAATTTTCAGTTGAAGAATATACATCATTACACTCCAGACGATTAAGGCTGCTCATTTTTAGCGCCGAAACTCCAGTTATTCCACAAAGCAAACAGTTAAAGCCAGCATTTTGAAAAAAGTGCATCTTCTGGATGTTTTCGATTGCTTTAAGATGTTCCCATCTTTTTTTTAAACAGCCTGTATTTTGCTTTATTTGGTTCTTATCGCAATACAAAACAGTCACTCCATCCAACTTTTTATTTTGAACAAAAAAATTGAAAGCTTCTGCTGGAGTATTAATTTTAGCTTGGCGAGACATGATTGCTGTCCATAAAGACCTTTTGATAGTGGCTCCAATTCCATCCACAGCGCCTTTGCCATGTCCAGTTGCAAAAAACGACCATTTCATATTTACACCGAAGTCTTCCTTTGCAAAACATAAGTTAAATAGATTGAACCTATTATTGAATTGATCAGCACATCCATCCGAAAACACGTGTGCAGTATTAATTTCAGTTTTCGTTTTGAGGTGTTCAACAATCATTTTCAAAAAGTACCACACACTTCCTTTATTGTGCGTCAAGTCATCACTTATGATTGCATAAGAATATGATTTCAGGGCCAATTCAGTTTTCACCCAAGCACAGGCTGTAAACACAGTTGCTTGAGCTTGGTTCCAGTGTGCGCTTTGCACTTCGTCCTGCGAAATCAACGTGAAATTTTCAGCGAAATCTATCTGAACGACCGCTTCATTTGATTCAATCCGCTCCTTAGCCTCGCGAAATTGATCGCTCTGTGTTCGGTGCACATAAAAATGTTGCTTAAATCTTTGGAATTTGCTTTCGAATGTTTGAAGTAAAACTTGAAAAGTGCCTTCCTCCTCGCTTATTTGAGTATGATGTTCATTTTTGGTCCATTGTTTCCAACGCACAGTTGCATCTGAACTATAATTCAATGGCAATATATCAAAAATTGTGTCGCAGTTCTTGCAACTGCTAGTCATGCAAGCCTCATTTGTTGTGTCACAGTAAAGTTCATTCATCAAATCCTTAGCAGATTTAGGCACTGTAGAGACCACTTCAGAAACTGATTTAAGCAAAAATTCAAAGTTGGCGTGGTAAATACAGACGCACATGTTTGATGGAGTTTGTGAATTGAGGCGTACATGTTTTGGCCGACTTGCGTAAAACAAAGACTTCCCAATTTTTATTTGTACATTTTCTTCCTTAAAAAGCTGATAACATTCTCCAACCGTCATCACCATATACTTCAATTGCATTTGTACTCCGTTTATTAGTTTTGTGTCCTTTCGTCCTGGTGTTTGGTAGCTTACATCGTCCCTCAAAAAGAAGTTTTTGACTTTTTCTAACTCGGCATCAGATAGGCGATTAATTTTTCCGCTACGTCGCTTGGTGAAAATCAAATCCATTTCAGGACCAACTAGCTCAGAAGCAAGTCTCTTCACAACTGCAATTTTCTTCGAGGGGCTGCTCGGTAGTTTGACCTTAACTTTTGTTACTGCCTTTTTAAGTGAACGATCGGACTTAAAGCTTCCTATATTTGATGATGAGGCTGCAGCTTCAACAACTTTCTCCTTCCCTATGTTCTTTTTTTCACGACACTTCCTTTGACGTTCGCGATCAGTATTCCGATTGTGAGCAAGCATTTCTTCACTGAATGACTCTTTTCCAGCCAGCCGCCGTTTTTTATTTCTTTCTCTTTCTTTTTTCAAATGAGCTTTGTATTTTACTGGATCTTCCTTCAATCTCTTCCGATATCTTTGCATCTTGCTTTGGGAGTCCATGGTTTGTTAAGCTATAGTTAGTAAGAAAAAGTTGAACACAATTTTCAATAAGGTAACGGTCGTGACATTCTCAATAAATTTAAAAAAAAATTGAAATGACTTCCGAGCGCTTATTTTGCTACATTAAACTCTTTAACTTACTTACCTTGTCTCCCTTAGCAACTGTGTTTTTTTATAGCTTTAACAGTTTTCACAAAATTTAAACTTTTTTTATTTGCGTGGTCACGGTCGTGACACAAATTACTGATTTTGAAAAATTTCTCAAAATTATAATTTGAAAGCTACACGTGCAAATTTTCTGCTGAACGTAGACAAAAGTAACAACTGTCAGCTGGTAATTGTTTTGATTGCTAACTACCGTTATAAAAGTGTTGTCAAGTGATTTAAAAAAAGACTCAGTATAAAGGGGGAAAAAGTGTATGATGCACCAAGTTAAAGTAGATATTTTTACAAAAAAAAATAAAAAAAATTAATCATACACCCCAGGATGTAATGGATACGTATATTTTCTATAACAAAAGAGCTAAAATGGGTCAAAGTTGATAATTTTATTTTTTGCTTGCAAGGGGTCAACTTTCGTGGAATCACCCATACGTAAATGTTCGCCAAGCAGAAGGTGTTTTATCAGTGTGAATATAATTTCACAAACGAAAAGATATAAATAATGAATTAAAGAATTAAATTAGCAAAAGATCAAGCACAAAATAGTCGCTAAAGAATTGATCAAATCGCATGTACAGCGGAAAGAACTACAAAATTTACATTTTGCCCAGCAAACAAAATACAATTGAATATGATTTACAAAATATATCCACATTTTTGAAATTATTGACGGAAAGTTTCCAATATCGAGATAGAAAGAAATATCACACGATACTGAATTTGATAAAAAAAAATTAATCATTTTCAATTTATAACATCAAATGAAATAGTGATATTTTGTAATTAAAAAACAAACAAAAAAAAGAATTAAAAACAATTTCAATGATAAATGAATAATTGCTCGATTTCTTTTGATTGAAAGCCCGTTTTAAAGGTGACCCTTCAAAACATGTGACGTTTGAAGGGATGAATGAACGTTTTTACGGTCATCTGAATCAGAGGACTTAAAAACGTTAGAAAATATAAATTCTTACAGGTCAGTGTCAATTTCTGACATCACAACAAATGGCAACAAAATATGGAGCAAATTAAAACTGGAAAAAACAACATTTTCACCCCTGAATAATTTTTCCCTTTTCCCTAAAATTGCAATCATCAAAAAATTCCCCCTGAATGATTTCATGCTAAAATTAAATTCCCCTTATGGTGAATAATTTTTTCCCGCGAGTTCCTTTTTCACTTTTCCCTTTAATTTATACACTTAGATTTTGGTGGGCAATAGAGTAGAAAATTTAAATATTTTCTATTATAATTCTAATATTAGAGTTTACAAAATTTTATTTTAGGCTCAAGATCCATTAATAAGACACAAAGTCATATTTTTTGCCACAAATCAATTGCCTGCTGCGTCTTTGTAAAACTTATTGGTCCCATTCTAAATATTAAGGCCGAATTTTTGGGATCTCAGTTCAGGATCTCAAACTAGGTTTAGTTAATCTGAAAACAGATTTTTGGCGCTATTATCAAGTTTTTATAAAAAATTTTGACAGAACAGCTAAGTTTTGCTTAAAATGTGTGTCCTTAATGAAATAATAAAAAAAAATTGCAGTTTGCTGGAAAGATCAGAGTTTCAGACTTCGTTAAACTAAATTTAAACTTAAACCACCTCTAAAAAAAACGACCTAAGAATAATTTTATTTAGCCATACTTTTATTAAATTTTTTAATTTATTACATAAATGTAAATTTTTCAAAACACAAATTTCTTTGATTTGTTATGTTATTTTCAGCTTCTTCTTCTCTTTTTTACATTCACTGAGTACTGATAGCTGGAATAATTTCTCACAGGAGATTCACGATACCTTTTTTTTGTGCGAGTAGAATAAAAATTTCACGTATACAAAACTTCCACTTGTTATTTACGATAGATTAGACTATGCGACAAAAGAAGACCTTTTGAAAAGTACAAGGTCATGACTATATGGGTGCGATTCAGAAATAGTACGGTTCTAAAACTAAATAATTTCCTAAAGAAGCTAACCGATGGTTAGCGAAATATCGAACAATAATTATTAATATAAAATAACCTAAAAGCTCAAACAAATCTATTTACTATTAAAAGAAAAAAGGTTAAAAAATTAGACACAAGAATAATTTAGTTTTATTATAAAATTATAAAAGCTGAGTCTTTTTGACCTATTTTGGGTATCTAGCTAGACACGTTCAGATTATATTGGAATGTTCACAAAAGTTGTTCACCTTTACCGTGGCTACAATTTTCTCAAATATTGTGTACGAAAAATCAGGGTTTCCTAAAAATTATGATAAAAAATTAAAAAAAAAGTTTTCTTTAACTTTTCCAAAAAAAAAAAAAACTAAGAGAAAAACATTTTTGTCATAAAATTTTAGCAAAAAATATTCCACCTACTCTCGGCTACATTTTTGCCGAACATAGTTAAGCGACATTTTTAAGTGCTGATTGGCTATTTGGCAAAAACTGATGACACCTTTTTTTGGGCATCATGGTAATATTGGGAAACTTTGGAGGCCCATAAAAACAAAACGGTCACCAAATTGGCCAAACTGAGTATAGGGTTTTACTACAATTTGATAGTAGAATCGAATCCATATAGTCACGACTTTGCACTTTTTGCACTGTTGCACAGTGTTATCACAACTTTTTCGAGTTAAAGACAACGTCATTTTTCAATATTTTGAACCAATTTTTATGCTCACTTCAGATACTTTCTTTAAAAAAAATATTTCCTGTTACATCTATAAATGCGCCATAATTTTTTGTGGTACATCTTCAAGTATCTTCTCTTATACCAATATCGATGCAACTTATATAATTTGAAAGGTGTTTTTGTGTAGATATGCACAATATAAATCATTTTGCTTAATATCGTAACATAAAAATAGTAAATCGTTTAGAATGTGATTTAAAAAAATCTTTCTATATCGCTTTTATTTTGTACTTGCCAAATACTCATCTGCATACCCCAAAGCTGATAGAAAGAAAATAAGTGATTTTTGTTCCACTCTTAAAATGTGTTTCATAATGAATAACAGAAAATGTGGAAAAGTATTCGTTATTTTTTTTTTTTAAATTCAGTAGCCTTAACTTCGATTCGTGTATATATACAATAAATATTTCTTTTAATGGATCCTCCTAGCATTTATAAATTTTATGGCAACTATTTCAAAGTGCTGCAACATACATTTTTAATTCTTACGGCTTAATTCATAAAAAATATTTTATTATATATTAATTTCTTGTTTAACACTAACTGCTGTATTCACAAAAGTTAATGTGTACTTCAAATGTGCTTTAAAGTAAAAATGTCATAGAAAATTTATTTTAAAGTAGTGATCAAGTCTACTTTATTTTTTGTGAATACTGCTGGAAATTTTTTAATTTTATTCGTGCCATAACCAATTTTGAACTTTTTTTTTTTTTGTAAATTGGGGAAAATGAATCAGCGCGAATAAAGTTAAAAAAATTAGTGTTAAAAAATGTTTTATGTTTATGAACTGTTTTAGAATTTTTATTTCATTTTAATTGTCACGAGCATAAATTATTTTGAAAAGAATCATATTATTTTATGGTTTAATTAAACTAGTGTGTAACCTTTAGATTAAATAAATCAAGAAATATTTTATTAATTAATAAAACGAGTGTCACAGATTTACAGCAACGAACATAAATCAAATGAAATATGGGATAATAAGAGTTGACAAAACTAAGGCCGCACCTAGTGTTTATCCGCTCGTCTATACACAATTAAATGCGAGTAATAAAATACTTCAACACACATGATTTGACAATTATCTTTACAAATGCTGCGGTGTGTAGGCAAAACTTTCTCAAATTTCAAATGAAAATGTTTGAATTCCTCCAAAATAAGAGGAAACAACGAGAGCTTGTAATTATTGGGAAATAAAATTTTGCACACACACACACACACGCCTGAAAATGAATTTTCTCAATAATTATTTATTAATTGAAATTTAATATTTTTAGCTTAATGTCTGCAATTGTAATTTGTTAGTTTATATTTTTTTGTTTTTGCTGCAAATATTTATTAAAATATTAATCATGTCACCACATCAACAGGAAATGTAAATATTTAATATACGTAAAAATATTTATTAATATGACGAGGAATATTTTTTAAAAATATATTTCCATAATTATTTTTAACTTTTTCATATTAAAGCATTTGGGAAAATATTTAAAAATACGTTAAATGCGTTGCAGTAAAGGAAGATTGCCTTGTGTGGTGCCTCCCACTGCTGATGAGCTGTTTTCAATTAAATTGCCAATTTAAATTATGACTTTACTTAAATATTTTAACTCGTGTGAGTTCTTTTTTTCTGCTTTAATTATGCATACGTTTAATTTTTAAATGTACAATCTTTGGAAATAAAAAAAAGAAATACAATATGTCCATTTTGGTTTTACAAAAAGAACAATTTAATAAAAATATAAACCATTTCATCTTGGACATTTCTGTGGCACATGTTGTTTTAATAAAAGTTTTTAAAAACAGGCATTTCCACTTAATTTAAAAAAAGTAGTCGTAAGAAACTATGCGTTTTTTTTTTGATGTGTTAACATCTATACGCGTGCCTCTAGGGCAGTAAACTATCAGTTTCAATACATACGCAAGTGTAAGGTGTAAGGTGTAAGACGCAAGAATATGTGTTTGTTCGTTGCTTGGCAGTCGGTATTGAAAGTGATTATGCATAGCAAAGAGAATAGTGACGTGGTTATACGTACATATATAAAAATGAGATAGCAAGACAGCAACGTATGTAGCTTATGTACAAACATAACAATGTATGTATGTACATTTGTCTGTTGCTTTGCATTCTCTTTGTTTGTTGTGGGTTAAATATAAAATAAATAAACAAAAAGGTGTTAACACATCGCCCGTGAGTTCGAACACTCATTGATTTTTTTTTAAAACTGGACCAGCACTCTGGGAATGAACACTAAATGAACGGCGTATTGCGCCGGATCTAGAAAGAAGGTAAATAGTATTAAGAGACCAGATGAAAACATAGAGAACTTGTTGTAGCTATTTTAATTTAATTCTCATTTCGTTGGCGAATTTTAACTAGAGGGCCAACGCAGTGGAATGTTGTTACCCTTTTCGGCTTCTCGCATTAAGCACTTCAACCAACAGCTGATTCATTTTCCCCAATTTACAACAAAAAAAAAAAGTTCAAAATTGGTTATGGCCCGAATAAAATTTAAAAATTAGTGTTAAACAAGAAATTACTATATAATAAAATATTTTTTATGAATTAAGCCGTAAGAATTAAAAATGTATGTTGCAGCACTTTGAAAGAGTTGCCATAAAATTTATAAATGCTAGGAGGATCAATTAAAAGAAATATTTATTGCATATATTCAGGAATCGAACTTAAGGCTACTGAATTTAAAAAATAAAAAATAACGAATACTTTTCCACATATTCTGTTAATCATTATGAAACACATTTTAAGAGAGAAACAAAAATCACTGTAAACTTTAGCTTTGCAAAATCGATGCAATTTCGATGTCACGTGCGACATTGGCAAACAACATTTTTGTAACAGATATCAGATATTTTATATGCAAATTGAAATGAAAATATCTCATTGAATAATATAAAGATTTACCCCCTTATTCATAAAAATTATGAGAGGCTTATAAGAGTGTAATAGAGCAAATTTCATATGAAATTTTGTTTTATTACGCTGTTATTAGACTCTCTTAATTTTTATGAATAAGGGGGTTATAATGTAGGCTGGCGGTTTCATAAAGTTGGTCACGTGCGTCATTGCAAGTGCAAAATTACAACAAAAAATAATTTTACATATAATACAATTCCTTAAGTAAAAAAAGTACGAATTGTAGATTTGAACTTGAGCCTGAATAATATTTCTTAGCTTAATAATTACAATATTATTTATTTTTTATTACATTTATTAAGACCGAAATCGTTTTTTTTACAAAATTTTATTTATTTATATTCAATATTTCATTAACAGTTTGTTAACATTTTTATTCCCGGTAAAATGGGAAATTTAATTTTAAAATCTTGAAATTTTTTAAAACCTCATTATTATTATTCTTTTTATTACAATAACTTTTAATAACCGTTAAAGTGATTAAACAAACAGTTTTAATAAATCTAAAACTGTTGTTTTTAATAATAAAATTTCCCATAAATAAAATTTCTTTAATGGCCTTTTAAGCGCTGATGAAATCTATTGTTGATGGTTAAAAGTCCAACTTGAAACCGGCTTTTTAGCCTTTTTATTGCCTCTTTCTTTATTAAAACAATTCAAAACAACAAGTGTTACTGGTTTTGCGCTAAAACAACTTAAAAAATATATTCCCTGCATGATATCATATATATATATTTTTTTTTTGTTAAAACAATTTTAAACTTTCATTTTATTATGTTTCATTTCAAAATTTCATTGTAAGAAAATTTTAAAACATTAAATGTTGTTGTATGTGTGTGTGTGTGTGTGTGTGCACTCAAATTAATTTGTATTTTAATGTCTGTTCAAAACGTGAGTTGTGTTACCAAATACTATTTGATTTTCATTTTTTTTTCTTTTCTTTGTGGTTTCTTTAATAGATGGAAAGAATGCTCCGTTGAATTCTTTATTACATGGAGGATGACAGTTAGTGTCACCTTAAATTTTCCCTCTGATATTTCATTTGAAATATCAGACGATTATACTCGTACACTGATGTAGACGGCAAAATTTTAGGAGTAGCAAAACTAAAAGAATTTTTCTTAATTAAAGATATGAAATTCCTCAAAAGATCTGTAACTCTAAACACTTATCTGAGGTTTAGAAATTCACTGGAGCGAGTGATGTATTAAACACATTCACGACAGCAAGCTACTGACTACACGACTACAGGTATAGAATTCATGTGTTTATGTGGTAAAAGTAGCACAGGCAACAACCTGCCGTGTAGTCTTGAAAATAATCATTCCCCTATAAACACATGTAATCTATTTCAGTAGTCTTGTAGTCGGTAGCCTGCTGTCGTGAATGTGTTTAATGCATGAGACACAAAACCCTCGAAAGCGAGTAAAAGATCAGTAGTCGGTCTGACTGCACATAAAAAAATAATTGAAAACCAGGGTTGACATTGACTAAATCAGAGCTGCTTTACGACTGAAGAACAAAATGTGTAACATCTGGCAATACCTTTTTTTTGTTTTTGTATATGAGAACAAAAACAGCTGCGTGACAGTGAATTATTGCATTAAGCTCTAAATACATAGACGACAGCAGACAGCAAGCAGCAATATGTCAAAAATAAAATCCATGTGTTTAAATGAAAGCGATTATTTTGAGGGCAGCACAACAGCAGGACTGCACAACAGCATTTGTTGCTGCTGCCAAGTTAGGCTATTTTCTATTTTGACGGGCTGCAATAAACAAATATAGTGTTGCCATTATATTTATAAATTGGAAAAATAAGAACAACCACTATTTTTTTTTTAATATTACACATAAAAGAACATTACAAATATACAATATAGAAATAAATTTATGTGTTTTTATAGTTTTTCGTGATATTATTAAATTTTTTATCAATAACTTTAATTTTGTTCATTATAAAATATATATGTGGCATCCCTGTTGTTATGTTGTTGCTGTCTTCAAAATAATTATGAAGCTGACTTCATAGCAGCATTTGAAGTTGACAGCATTTGAAGCCGTGAAGTTGTGAAGTCTGCTGTCGTCTATGTGTTTAGAACTTTAAGCGTCATGGCTACACATCAAACTGATACTTCAAACTTGTGTATGTGTTGGTCAAATTCAGTTTGACAGTGAAAATCTAATTTTTTTTTTGGATATTCTTCAAACTCACATCAAACCATACGTGTCAGTTTTTTTCACTAACACTATCACAGAAAAGCAGAGTTTGAAGCGTCAGTTTGATGTGTGGCCATGCCGCTTTAAATACAAGTCACTTCGCGCTTTGCTTGCGATTTGAAATAGCAGAATTTTTTGTGAAGATCCAACAAATGAATTTTTTTATTGTCTCCAAATCCGTTTAATTTTTTTGTGAATTCTAAGTTTCAGCACTTGGCTACTAATGATCAAAAGTAACGAATAAATGCACCACTGTGCAAATATTTTACTTTCTATTTTCTATTCACAAAGAAAGTAAAAATTAATTGGATTCACAAATCTCAGAATCATTTGTCCAAAGGAAATTAGTTTGGGAAAAAATCGTCTGTTTTCATTATAGTGAACGTGTCGTATTTACGAAATGTGTAACTTATGGAAATAAGTATGTGCGTGTAGATAGATGTCTTCAAAAAGGATGGAGTGGCACCCCAAAAATAAAATCAAAGACTCGGATCAAAGTGAGCAAAATAAAAACCAGATTTAGTATGTCGTCACAACATTTATTTTTTAAATAGAAAATTTTACTTTCCTTCTCTATTAAATTGTGCAGTCATTTTAGCTAGAAGTTAAAAAAGTCTAGGCAAAATATATTCAATAAGAAAAAAATCAATAAGATTCCGATGTTGTGATCCGGCAGTAGCGGAAATCTGGATCATTTGCAATGGTTTTTACTTAGAGTTGCCATTGCAAGAAATTCCGTTTTTTCGCGTCTTTTTAGTGAAGCCGAAGTCATCTAATTTTTTTAATTTAATTTTTAACAATTCCCAAAGAATTAATTTTTCGCCAGATTTATTTTGTATAAATATTTTGAAATAAAAAGATTTAGTGATTTTTATTAAACTTCGAAAACGACGCAGTAGAGTAGCCAACGTTAATTTGGCAATTCTATCCACAAAAAAAAATTATTTTTTTTAGTTCAGTTGAACTAAGGAAATTAATTTATTCGCCAAAATCAACAAATTTAGCTCAACCTTAAAAATTATGTCTTGGCAAAAAAGCAGATGAAGGATAATCTAAAAATTTCAATATTTTACTGTTACACGGCTCGATTGTATGTAAATTATATAAACAGGAGATGAAAATCTAATACGAGACTTGCGTTTATTCGAAAGTAAACAAGACTAGTAAATTTAAGTTTATCAAACTCATTGTTAAATAATTCCCCGGCTAACATTAAACACACTTCTAATTTAATTGCTTTAATTTAATTAGTGGATATAATAAATTTTAAACTTTGCAGTTTAATTTAGCATATAAACTTCCGTAATTAATTTTAATTGTATTTAAATTTTTTTTTCCAGATAAATTTGCGTTTAATACTTGTGAGTGGCAAAACAAAAGAATTCCTATTTAATCCAACAGATTCAGCTGGTGATATTGCACAAACAGTATTTGATAATTGGCCGGAAGGTAAGAAACGAAAGTATTTTTTTGCTTAATTAATTTTAATAATATTCGTAACACAAGCTGATACAGGGTGGCTAATAAATTTTGCTACTAACAAAATCTGCAAAAAAATTTAAATTATAAACTATTCACTTTGGGTTTTACAACAAAGAAAAAATTAACTTTCAACGGATATACAAAGTTATATATATGTATGCACACTGGGCCACATTTAAACAAAAGGAATATACATATGACTTTTTTGATAAAAATTTTTTTCTTTTGTGTCAATTTAAAAAAGACCTGAGAATTTATAATATAAAATTTTTTCTTTTAAATATTTATATAAATTGCAAACTATTTATTTATATATCATTTTTTTTTTTTTTAGGAGTAGGACTAGTACTCAGGGGATGACCCCTATATATGCAATGCATTGCGCCGGAACTGAAAACGAGGGGATAGTATTGAGGAGACAGATTAGGAAAGATGAGAAGATAGACAGTTTTTTTTTTTAGCTATTTCAACCTTTTACTTCGCCGGCTACAGGGCCGACGAAGGTGGGTGCTGTTACTCTGCTTTTTAGTATATGATAGTGTCAGTCGCTGTCAATTATGTTCAGTGATCAGTGACTATGCCTTCATCATTGAAACAGGCTGGCAACAACTAACACAACCACGCACTAATGCTGATCAGAAGAAGTCAACACAATATTTCATGACTCAGAGCGGGCTCGAACTCACGACCCTCCGTTTCATAGTCTCGTGTTCTACTACTTCAGCCAACAGCACCCACCATTTTGGGTTTTACAACAAAGAAAAAATTAACTTTCAAGGGATATACAAATTTATATGTATGCACACAAAAGGAATATATGAAATTTTTATAAAAAGCTTTTACCTTTTATGTCAATTTAAAGAAGATATCAGAATTTATAAGAAAAACTTTTTTGGAAAAATTTTTATATAACGAAGTGTGATAGGGAATGAAAATTTGTATCCTAAAAGTATGCTATTAAGTAAAAAATTCTTTAAAATTCTAATAGCCTTCATAACTTTTTTAGAGAAAAAAAAATATGTTGAAACATATTTTTTTTTTGTAAAATTTTTATTTATTTAAGTTTTTTATTATAATTCATCGATTTGCTAGCAAACTAACATTTTGCACTCGGTTATAATTAGTTCAACTCATAATTGAAAATTCAATAAATAAAAATGAAAAGAAAAATAAATATAAAAAATATTTTCCCAAAAAAAAAAATCCAAAAAAGGATGGACTATAGCCTCTGGAATAAAAACCAACAAAATCTAAAAGAAAATATTGGAAAAGCCTTCGAACTGCAAAAAAAATTCTAATTAATAGCATACTTTCAGGAGCCAATTCTTGATTTTTAAAGAACAACAGTGGCTGCATTTTACTTGTTAGCAGAAAAAAGAACAATAGGTTGCTCAGAAGAGATGTTGACTCTAATATATCTAGCAGCCCGTCCTAATTTAATTAAAATGTCAGTGAATTTAATTCTGTTGCTTTCCCACAAATCGCTCATAATGAATTTATTCACAGAAATCGATATCAATGACACACATTTTTCAAAATAACAAATTTGTTACACACTTACGATCATATTTCTCTGTTCAAAAAAAAAAAAAACAAAACAAAAATGACGCCATACAGTCAGTCTGTCAGCGAGACTCAAAACCAACAAGTGCCGCAATACAACATGTTTGTAGACATGAATAACAACAACAACAAAACAATTTGTTGCTTCTCCGACGTCTCATATTAAAATTTTATTTCCCTTTTAATAACCCGCTTAAGAATTTATTATTTTGCGGAAAGTAATTTGACACAATGAAAATCGAGTGTGTCATAGTTGTGTTACTTTAAATCAATATTGACTTGTTTTTTTTTCTTTATCAAATCCAGGTGTACATTCAATTGTTAAGCCCCGTTTGGTATTGAATAAAATTAAAAAAAAAAAAATCAGAAAAGGGAGTTTTCATAGGTTTGCCGCCAGTTTGTTTGTGAATGTATAAATTAATTGTTATTGATTCCAGTAAATATTTATTTAATTTCATTTTTTTCTAACAAAATTTAAACATTAAAAAAACTGTTTGTGTTTTTTTATAATAAAGAAAACATCAGAGATGGCTAAACAGCTGGGCCCAAATTACCGCATTCGATATAGAGCGAAATTTCCATACAATTTAGATACAAATTTCGGTCGATATCGAATGCCGTAATTTGCCTCCTGTTTTTTTTTTTTTTTTTTTTTTTTGCTAACTTTGATGAAGTCCTTGTTGTATTTTTTTGTAAATGTTTTTGATTGTTACAATCAGAGAAAACTGTGTTGTAGAATTACGAGATTCAACATTTTTGTACACATAAGAGCATAATTTTAAAATAATAAAGAAATTCATTAGGTTATTTCATTTAAAGTTTTTTATAAGAAGTTTGAAAATTCCAGGTGATCAAAATTCGAATACTTGATATTTATTGTACGCAAATAGCTTTTCATATTTTCTTTTCATTCGTTACACAACGAAAAAGAAATTTAACCACTTATTATTTTTCTAATAGCCATTGCAAGTTCAAACAAAAAAAAAAAAAAAAAAAAAAAACGATACTAGCAAGATTTTTTATGTATAAATTTTATAAAATTTACTAATTTTGTGCTGAAAGTAATTATATTTTGCACATCTACACAAAAATACCTTTCAAATCTTATATGTTTCATCAATATTGGTGGACGATAAGAAACTCAAAAGTGTACCACAAAAAATATTGTGTATAAAAGATGTAGATTAGGTTACCAAATCCATTTCACTTGAGTCCTGTTGGGGTCTTTAGTAGCAATCAAACCCACAACCCCCGCACTAAGAGACTAGTGGCCATCATTAATAATTCATAACAGCACTCTGTCCAAGATAAAATATTGAATAAAAATTTATAAAATGTGCTTGTTAAAATAAGTCTGAATCTAACAAAAAGTACCTGTTAAAAAGGCACTTTAAAAAATATATACCTTTTCAAAATAATTCCAAAAAATTACTAGTTAAATTTTTAAAACTTATCTGCTTAAAAAGTACCTCCCTCTTACAAAACTTACAAAAAGTACCTTTTGAAAAATGTATATTTTCGAAAAATAAAAATTAAATACACAAATAAATAAATTTTTGAGATTTCGCTTTTTTTTAGAAGCACTCGTACCTGGAATTGAAAGTTCGTTAAAATATGTACCAGTACAAATTGACATATAAAAAAAGAGACCTTTGAAAATGTGTCTTTTCAAAAAGATCCCTTTAAAATTAAGTACTTTTTTCATATTTTGCTTAAATTAATAACTTTTTAAGAACAGCATTTAAAATAGTGGACCTTAAGAAAAGTACTTTCAAAGGAGTATAAAATTAATAAAAAAAATCATTCAATATTTAAAATTGAGATTGTTAAGAAAATGTCTTTTACAAAAAGTTCCTCAAGACATGCGGGTATATTGCCGATTAAAAGCGAGAGCACTCTATGGCATCTTGTGTCATTTTCGTATATTTCACTGGGTGGCACTTCCAGCAAAACTGTAAATTTCTAAATAGCAGCATAAATGCGACGTCGCAAAATGCCATAGTGTATACGCTGCTTAACAAAACTGAAAATAATTAAAAAGATAAAATAAATTATAGGAATAAATTCCATATGAAAAGCACACTTTTGAGAAGCAAAAAAAAAAAAGACTGAAATAAATTTGTAATAAAAAATCGATTGAAATAACTTTTTTATCAATGAAATTGGCTGGCTGCTTCATTTCCCACTGTCCCATAAATTTTAATTTGCAATGAAGCAAAAAAAAAAACAAAAACAAAAAAAGAATTCTGTTGTTGCTGACATTTTTGTTGGCGCGCCGTCGACGTGTCGTTATCAATTGTTTCGTTAAGTTTTATGCGAATGCAAGTGAGTGTGAGTAACAAACAACATGATTTAAAACAGTGTCGGATGGTGTTGTAATATGGGACGTAATCGTATTAAAGTTGAAAGTCGTTAAAACGTTAAAATAAAAAAAATAAGAAAAATAAAGAAAAGAAAAGCTGGAAGGGGCAAAAGTGACTGACTAAGCGAGTGAATGAAGAAATGAATGAATGAATGAATGAAGGAAAGCATTAAACGAAATAATGTATCGCCTGACCTCTGGTAATAAGTTTTTTAATGTGCATTAATTTGTTGTTGATTTTTTTTTATTCACTTCGATTTAAAATCAAAAAACAGGGTTAACTGAAAGTTATTGCTACAAATTTTAAACAAACACGTGTGTGTATGTTTTTTAAATTCGCATTTCACGTAATACAATTGTTAGTTATGATGTGCTTATGTATTAATGATGTATGTATGTGTTTATGTATGTATGTATGTATGTATGAGTATGCAACACATATTATTTAACTATTAATTGTGTCACTCTGGTGTTAAGTGGATTTTTTTTTTATTTATTCTATTTCACAAAAATGTTTAAGTTAATTTATAAAAAACTTACAGAAGTCTACAACAAACTTTAAATTGGAGATGTGCGCGTGAAGAAAATTAAGCTCTCGGTCACGCACCATCACTAAACTCAAATATTTTTCTATATTAAATTGAATTAAGATTTTATAGGCTGATTGTTCGAAATTTTTAATTTAAATCTCAGAAAGACATGATAAATATTCCAAGGCACAAAGGCAAGTTAAAATCAGTTTTTAGTTATTCAACTTACACGGCAGAGCAGAACAGCTGTTTTCGAAAGCCGCAACGCTTTCATCATCAGTGCTCATGTGTAGTGTGTTTGTCACCACTTGTGTCACTTGTGACTTACCACAATATTTATGGAGCTCACGATCACGCACGCTCACGATAGCATTATTTTTAATCACGCACAATGCTAATAATATTTTTTAAAATCGCCCATGCTCCCCGTGAAATTGTTCTGGCGTGTGAAAGTATCTCTATAACACATTGTACGTGAATGTTATTCGTATTAAAACTCACGCACGGCTCTAAATATTTGAATCACGCTAACGCAAGTTACATCCTGATACCCAAAATAATTATAGTGGCTGGCAAAGTATAGGGAAACCTTAAAGTCTTATTGCCACATTTTGCCAGACAGCAACGTAAGCTTAGCTGATATTAGATTTTAAAATATTTTTTAAAAGTCAGTCTTAAGATTTCATTAAACAAATAAAGTTGCCTTTATTTTTAACTAATAATAGTTGATTTATTTAAACAACGTAATTCGCACGCACGCGTGATTTTAATATTTTGTATTCACGATGCATGTAAATTGCGCGTGAATCACGCGAGACACTAAACAATCACTACATTTGCACATCTCTACTTTAACCCTCCGATGAGTGAGAAGGTCCCTAGGGACCTTTATGCCTTTTCAAACTGAAATTACTCCTACTAAGGCCCAAAGCTACTCTGTATTCCAAGAGTATTTTGATGCGCATCTTTTAGAAAAAAATCAAGCCGATCGGATCATTACTTTAGGAGTTATTGAGGTTTTAGTGAGAATAGTACGCGGACGTGTGAATAGGTCCATATGGACCTAGTACTGAATTTCAGTAATAAATGCATGTTTTTGGGCATCATTATAATTTTTTTATTGTTTCAACACATAATTTATTTGTTCTGAACACAAAGACCTAAACTCATAGACATTAGGGATGATTATAAAAAAAAAATTAAAAAATTGAAAAAATTATTTTTGTATGTAGAATTTAGTTATAAACAATAAAAACAAAAAAAAATCAAAAAACAATTTTTTATATGAAAAAAAAACATGATTTACAAAAAAGGTCCGTAGGGACCTTTTCACACGCCCGTGAAGTTCACAACAGTCACTAATCGGAGGGTTAAAGCTAGACCTTCTTTACAACAAATAAACACTGTTTTCGAAAGTCGCTACACTTTCATCATCAGGGGCCAAATTACCGCATTCGATATCGATCGAAATTTCCATACAATTTAAATACAATTCGTTCGATATCGAGTGCCGTAATTTACCCCCAGTAGTCGTGCACGAGTATGTTTTGCATGTCACCACTTATTAGATGGAGTAGCTGACATTTAAATTAAAATAAAAAAAATTATGAGAAAATAGTATACGAGAAATTTATCAATAGTAAACTGATATTAACACACATTAAATTCCTGTGTTGCCATATTATTATTTTCTTTATATACCATTTTTGTGAATTTTCGTTCTATTTGACTTAAGCAAAATTTTTTTTGGTTAGAATTTTATAATTACGACGAAGTATATGTTAAGGCGGATTCACCCATGTTGTTCGAACAAAATTTTTGTCTGGACAAAAAATTTTTTTATATATAGTTTGACGTCTCTCTTCTTGAGAGAGAAAATATATTTTTTAAGAACAACTAACTCTCAACTTGAATTGGTTTAATTTTATATTTTGTCCAGACAAAATTGAACTGAGTTGCCAATAGGTTAAATTTTTTCACACAAAAATTGAAGTGTCATTTTGTGTTTGATATATTAGATTGTTTGTGCGACTAAAAATATAAATTATGAGAAATAATATTATCTATTTGCTTTATTTTCATATATGTATTTTGCTAATAACACTACTTTTTGCAATTCAATGGCCATAAGGAAAAGCAATTTCCTCTTTTCGTCCATTATTATTATCACAAATTCTTCAAAAATAATTTAAAATGTGTAATATCCAAATATACAAAATGTCAAGAAAACAAAGCAAAACATAAAACAACGCTGCAGTAGTACCATTTTGTGAAAATAATTTTTTTATATGTATGGCAGCTTTGTTTTTTCGAACAAATTTTTCTCAATGAGTAAATCGTGCTGCAGAAAACTCTCAGTAAAGAAAATTTGTTGCGGACAAAATTTTTCTTTCGGAAAACATGATTGAATTCGCTTTTATTTCTTTATTTTTTTGTGTGAAGTTGCCACCTGTTATTTTTTTTATGTAAATATTTTTCCGATTTATGGTTTTGCTAAAGATATTTTAAATTCAATTAAGATTTATGGGCAACAATTTTTATTTCCATTTCAACTATGTGATGCATATGGCTTCTTTATTGCAACATAGTAATATCTCAAAAAATTCAATTAAAGATTTTAAAATGTAGGCTTTCATATATATTTTGCTATAGTTTCAGTTCAGCTTACGATCTAAGGCTGAGGGCATGAAAGAGCCCTTTTGTTTAATGGATTAAAAATTAAAATATTTTGAGATATGACTATTTTGCAAAAAATGTCCCAAATAGTGCACTTATTTACGTTACTGCAATCGATTTTGGTGTCAAAAAGAAAAAAAAGTTGCATACAACAAAGGCAGAATATAGAGTTCGGTTAAACGGCTTGGTTTTGCTGTTGCATGCTGTAAATGAAGCAAGTGGCACTGGAAGGGATATTGAAAACAAAACCATTGAAGCCTTTACAACAAACGGCTGACAATGATGATGACAACGACGATAATGATGATGGCGGTAAAGGTCTTCAGTCATTTAGATGCAATCGGTCAGCTGGGCGTTGCAATGGTCCACCAGTCGACGGTCGGCCGGTTAGGTTGTGTGTCAAAACGGCTGTCGTTTGATGGATGGATGGTGGTTAAAGGTAATGCCAAAGTGTGTAAAACTATGCACGAGCCCAACTTCAGTTTGCACACGAACACTAACACAAATAAAGAGTTCATACATACATATGCATGTACACAGATATGTATTATTGTTTGTTTGCATGTGTGTGTGTGTGTGTGTGTGTGTTTGTGTGTGTGTGTTGAATTTTGCAATGCTATATTGTTGGCCACTTTGTTTCCTTTGTAGCGTCCATTCGTGTCCTCTGTACTGACGGTTATTTGTCTTTATTTGAATGAAAATGTTCGATGATGGTTTTAAGCTTCTGTTGTTAATTCGGTACTCCTTTTTGTTCTTGGTATGTCGGTTAATTGTTGTTTACAATAGCGACAGCAACAACACCGAGGACAAAAACAGACAAGCGTTTTATTATGTTCATTGACAACCGTACATTTGCAGTGTGTGTATGTGTGTGTGTGTTTGTGTGTGTTTGAAAGCAGGATTTTGTAAAATAAATGTGGTCCTTGTGTGTAATTGGGCTTAATTTAGAAAAGGTACTCATTGTTTATATTCTTGTAATTATTTAATCATAAAGACAGACAAAAAATTAAATAAAATTCATTTCTCAGAAATTTAAAAGTGGATTCTTCACTCATGTCCCAAATATCAGGTCATGGTATTAGTGGAATAATGCAACAACACAAACAACATCAGCCATTTTGTTTGTGTAAAATGTTTCAATTTTTTTCAAAGACATCTGACTCAAGAAAAAGGAAATTGTTGTTTTGCAATAACAACAAGCAGCTTTGTAAAAAATATATAATAGCGGTCGAAAATGTAAACAACTTTTAGTTAAATAGAAAATTTTAAACGGTCAAAATACAACCCTGCAAAAACATCTGAAAAAATACAACCCTGCAAAAACATCTGAATAGTGTCATTTTCATATACAAAATGTAATTTTGCAATTCCTATTATTTAAATTTCTGAATCTTCCTTTTGCCCATATTTTTGTACCAAGTCAATCAAGGTGATTGCAAATGTCCTTTCCTTATAACGGTTGAAATTTCTTTCTAGAAGCACAAGTTTTGACAGCTTGCTGATTTCGTGTAACATGTTACTGTTAAACATGTTCAGTTTGGTTTACATATTTAACCATCAAAGGACTTCCAGACGAACAACGCTGGCAGATTATTGAATTTCATGATCAAAATTCAAGATCAATTAATCGTGTTTTTAGGAGCCTCCAAAAAAAGAATTGGAGGCTATATCCACTTTGTCGTTCCGTACGTAACGCAGCGAAATATTCTTCTAAGACCCCAGAAAGTATACAGATATTCCTGATCAGTGATAAATCTAAGACGATAAAATCTAGCCATGTCCGTCCGTCCGTCTGTGGAAATAACGATTCAGTCCATACGAAAAGAGCCAGACCCTTGAAATTTCGTATAAATACATTTTCAAGGATAGTACAGATCAAGTTTGAAAATGGTCTGAATCGGGCTAGAGGAAAAAAAAGTTCCCCTAAGAAATACTAAAGCAACTTCTAAAAACAATATCATATTTTACGTTTTTTTTTGTAATTTTGTTAAGCAAATAATATATTTTTAATATATTTTTATATTAAATTGAATTAAGATTCTATAGGCTCACTGCTCGAAATTTTTTTATAAATCTCAGAGAGCCATGATAAATATTCCAACGCACAAAGGCAAGTTAACATCAGTTTTTAGTTATTCAACTTACACAGCAGAGCAGAACAGCTGTTTTCGAAAGCCGCAACACTTTCATCATCAGCGCTCATGTGTATTGTGTTTGTCACCACTTATTAGGTGGCTTAGTTGAATATGATAACAGCTCTTATATAAACAAATTTTATTAGAAAATTGCATACGAGAAGTGTATCAACCTGATGTTAACATTTTATTGTTTTAATACCCGTGTTACCGATTTGATTATTTTCTTCATGTCCCATTTTTCTGAATTTTTTGTTCCATCATATATTGTTGTGTCCAAAACGTTGAACTTGCCGCCAGAAAATCAGAAAGAAAAATGTTTGGACCTTGCCCCCTTTTAGTGGGCGTTGAGATAACATATTGCTTGAAAAAAAAGTGTAAATATTTAATAAATTGTATAATTTAAGCGTACATTCCTTAAAAATTAAATTTTGAAGCTTTCATG
This sequence comes from Linnaemya tessellans, assembly GCA_951800035.1. Taxonomy (NCBI): domain Eukaryota; kingdom Metazoa; phylum Arthropoda; class Insecta; order Diptera; family Tachinidae; genus Linnaemya; species Linnaemya tessellans. The sequence goes on along the minus strand of OX637536.1, from coordinate 40,987,006 downwards.
ATGAAGCTGAGATGTTCTCGGATTTTCCTCTGCCCTACCCCCCCCTTTGCCTCCTAAATGACCCTATAAAAAAAATTTTTTTTACTGTTAATATTCCCAAATTTGACTTTTCAGTGTTTTATGGTAAAGTTGAGATGTCTTCCCCACGGCCCCGTACAAAATTGAGTATTTATTTACTAAATATTTTAAGTGCCGCTGTGGCTGATTGGTAGCGATGCTAGCCTATTAGTACAGAGGTCGTGGGTTCAATTCCCACCAACGACCTTGGGTGTTTGCAATGTTTTCGGGTAACACAAAGGGATCTACTGGGGCCCAAGTGTACTGGATTTGTTAATCAAATCTGACTAAATATTTGGAGGGTATTTAAGATTCGACCTGGCCGAATATAAGGTTCTTACTTGTTTTCTGGTTGAATGGATACGTGAACAAGAAAAATTGCCGCAATTGATGTGAAGAGCAGCCAGAAGTATTGCAAAAACGGCCAATGCTCCCCGAAAAATACACTATTTGATGTGGTTTATGAGGCCGGTGGCATCATTTTTCTAAGCGGACGAAGACAAAAACGTTACTCTAAAGCAGACATAGGCACAAACACATCAACATTTTGAGTTTGTGTGTGTGTGTCTCTCAAAATTTTGTAAACAAGCGAGCATTCGTCCCACCCTTAAATAATTTTTTTTCAACAAGCGTTCAGACAACCGTTTTGGTTAGAAGCTTGTGATAGACTGAATTGTGAATCACAATTTTTGTGATTTGTGAGTAACTACAAATACGTGTGACTCTCAAGAGCGAATTTATCTACATGTGAATTGTGCTCACCCACATTGCCTATATCTGCTCTAAAGAGACTAGTTACTCTAAAGCAAGTGTGCCCAAAAGTTCCTTATGGAAGAGTAAACACCAATACATTGAAAGAAGCCCTAATTTTTATTCAATATTTCTTGTTGTTGCTTTCCACTTGCTTTTATAGAATGAAGAACAACAAACAAATATGGGACATAAAGAAAAATAATCAAACGGTAACACGGGTATTAAAACAATAACATGTTAACATCAGCTTGATAAAGTTCTCGTATCCTTTTTCACAATGAAATTTGTGTAAATAGGAACTGTTATCACATTCAACTAGGCCACCTAATAAGTGGTGACAAACACAATACACATGAGCACTGATGATGAAAGGGTTGCGGCTTTCGAAAACAGCTGTTCTGCTCTGCTGTGTAAGTTGAATAACAAAAACTGATGTTGACTTGCCTTTGTGCCTTGGAATATTTATCATGTCTTTCTGAGATTTAAATTAAAAATTTCGAACAATTAGCCTATAGAATCTTAATTCAATTTAATATATCAGACAAAGTTGTTTGTGTATTTCGTATAGCTAGTGCTGGGTGCTGTATGGAGTATTAAAACACACAGCCTATAGCTAAGCGCTTTTACAAAAACAAATGAGCATCAACCGCATAGGGCCTGGGCACTCTTGCTCTAAAGGGACGGGATCACTTTATTTTAAAATTGAGGCCAATCAATTGGCCGCCTAAATCGTGCGATTTCAGGACTTTAGACTATTTTATTTGGGTCTATATTAAAGCTTATGTCTATAGGGACAAGCCGGCAACACTGGAAGCCAATATTGAAGAATATGTTCGTGAGATCCCGTCCGATATGTGGGAAAGTGTGGGACAAAATTGAACCGAGTTTATAAACGTTTATACGAAATTGTCTTTAATCATTGAAGTATATAGATCGTTCTACTGTCTCAAATAAAGATTTCAAGCACATCTCTAAATTTTATGTTATATATTACCAAACCCGAAAGTTCTTAAAAAAAATCACATATTCAGCCGTATCGTGTTTGGCGTTTTTCGCCTTCAAATTCGACAATTTGCAATAGCTTAAAGACAAAAAGCTAAATATTCCTTTATTCGGAATTAGTGCCGAGATAAGTTAAGCCGACTTTAGCATTTGTCCATAATTATGGGCCACATTCTGTAGGAAGTTGCAAATGAATTTGCTAGAAGCAGTAAACGGAAGAGCAAATTTACAAAAGCCGCAGCTGCGTATGATGAACGTTTCGAAAATACAAGCATAAAGCAACAACAACAATTATTTTGAATTATTAATGCATGAGCACACAACACATTCACTTCCGCTAAATGTAAAAAGCAATTTGTTACATAATATTAATATTATTAGCAATTATTTTTAGAAAAGTTTACAACACGTTTAAGTGTATTTGCTTGTTTCAACTAAAAACGTTCGAAGTGGTTGCCAAAACAAATGCAACTTTGAACTTGACTTAAATTGTTGCAATCTTGTAATAATAAATATGTATATGTGTCTTTATATGTACGAGTATGTGTGTATATCCACTCGATGTTTGTTGCTCAATGGCTCTTAACAGAGGTGGATAGTTTGTGGCTTAAATACTTATGTATGATTTCTCCTTTTATATAAGAAAACAAGTGAAACATATAAATTCAGAAAAGATAAGAAGTTAGACTAACGTTTCTAGTCTCAAATATCGTTTAACTACTGAAGCACAAAACATTCGCCTTTCAGCAAATAACAAATTCAAAGCAACAGTTTTCCAACTCTGCAAAATATTTCCACATGCCCTCATGCTCTCAAATACGCTTGTTTTGACAGTGAAAATATGCAATTAATGTTGTTGAATTATTATTGCTGCTGTTTTTGTTGTTGAGAATGCGTTAGAAATAATTTGTGAAATAAATTATTGTAATTACATACAAAATACTACAACAAACTCAAATAACAGCCAAGAAAATTTTGCAAAATCTTGAAAAAATAAAAACAAAAAATAAAACTGAAAACATGAACATCAGCAATTTTTGCTCTATTTAAAAAAATATTTCATTGGCCGTCGTTTCATTTAATAAAGTGAGACCATGAGTCTGACCGTCGTCTGAAATAGAAACAAGCGAATGTTAGACCCACCTACTGACCGGTTTTTCTGTTTTACATGGTTTTCTTGGTCATTAGAAGCAATTATTTGCAACAGCAACAAACTATGAAATAAAATAAATGATTTCAACACGACATCCAAGGCGTTAACGATGGCGTTGCATTTTCGTACTTAAAAGAAGAATGGGAAAAATCACAAGGTGGAATATGTAGCAGGGAAATTGTCACAACTTTTTTAAATTTCTGTCCCTTTTTTAATTCAAAGTCCAATACTTGTAGTCATCAGTAAAGTCTATTTTAAGGATTTAAAACCAGCTTTTCCATACAGAATACTCTTACTATCGTATTCTTAAAAAATGTTTTAAATTTTATACGGAAAGGCAAAGGGTAACCCCTTTCCTAAAAAGTTGGTCAAAATTTTTTTTTGCTTAAATGCATGCGACTTAAGCTTTTTCGGAAGCTTCTTCGCATTTGAAACTCCTTTCAATACTTAGTTGTTAGAAATAAACGCTTTTTGGGCAAAATTGGGTAAAATTGTGTTTCACCCAAAAAATCGATTTTTAGCAAAGGGGTTAGCCTTTCCTAAAAAATTGGTCAAAAATTTTTTTTGCTTAAATGCATGCGACTTAAGCTTTTTCGGAAGCTTCTTCGCATTTGAAACTCCTTTCAATACTTAGTTGTTAGAAATAAACGCTTTTTGGGCAAAATTGGGTAAAATTGTGTTTCACCCAAAAAATCGATTTTTAGCAAAGGGGTTAGCCTTTCCTAAAAAATTGGTCAAAAATTTTTTTTGCTTAAATGCATGCGACTTAAGCTTTTTCGGAAGCTTCTTCGCATTTGAAACTCCTTTCAATACTTAGTTGTTAGAAATAAACGCTTTTTTGGCAAAATTGGGTAAAATTGTGTTTCAACCAAAAAATCGATTTTTAGCAAAGGGGTTGTTAGCCTTTCCTAAAAAATTGGTCAAAAATTTTGTTTGCTTAAATGCATGCGACTTAAGCTTTTTCGGAAGCTTCTTCGCATTTGAAACTCCTTTCAATACTTAGTTGTTAGAAATAAACGCTTTTTTGGCAAAATTGGGTAAAATTGTGTTTCAACCAAAAAATCGATTTTTAGCAAAGGGGTTAGCCTTTCCTAAAAAATTGGTCAAAAATTTTTTTTGCTTAAATGCATGCGACTTAAGCTTTTTCGGAAGCTTCTTCGCATTTGAAACTCCTTTCAATACTTAGTTGTTAGAAATAAACGCTTTTTTGGCAAAATTGGGTAAAATTGTGTTTCAACCAAAAAATCGATTTTTAGCAAAGGGGTTGTTAGCCTTTCCTAAAAAATTGGTCAAAAATTTTTTTTGCTTAAATGCATGCGACTTAAGCTTTTTCGGAAGCTTCTTCGCATTTGAAACTCCTTTCAATACTTAGTTGTTAGAAATAAACGCTTTTTTGGCAAAATTGGGTAAAATTGTGTTTCAACCAAAAAATCGATTTTTAGCAAAGGGGTTGTTAGCCTTTCCTAAAAAATTGGTCAAAAATTTTTTTTGCTTAAATGCATGCGACTTAAGCTTTTTCGGAAGCTTCTTCGCATTTGAAACTCCTTTCAATACTTAGTTGTTAGAAATAAACGCTTTTTTGGCAAAATTGGGTAAAATTGTGTTTCAACCAAAAAATCGATTTTTAGCAAAGGGGTTGTTAGCCTTTCCTAAAAAATTGGTCAAAAATTTTGTTTGCTTAAATGCATGCGACTTAAGCTTTTTCGGAAGCTTCTTCGCATTTGAAACTCCTTTCAATACTTAGTTGTTAGAAATAAACGCTTTTTTGGCAAAATTGGGTAAAATTGTGTTTCAACCAAAAAATCGATTTTTAGCAAAGGGGTTAGCCTTTCCTAAAAAATTGGTCAAAAATTTTTTTTGCTTAAATGCATGCGACTTAAGCTTTTTCGGAAGCTTCTTCGCATTTGAAACTCCTTTCAATACTTAGTTGTTAGAAATAAACGCTTTTTTGGCAAAATTGGGTAAAATTGTGTTTCAACCAAAAAATCGATTTTTAGCAAAGGGGTTGTTAGCCTTTCCTAAAAAATTGGTCAAAAATTTTTTTTGCTTAAATGCATGCGACTTAAGCTTTTTCGGAAGCTTCTTCGCATTTGAAACTCCTTTCAATACTTAGTTGTTAGAAATAAACGCTTTTTTGGCAAAATTGGGTAAAATTGTGTTTCAACCAAAAAATCGATTTTTAGCAAAGGGGTTGTTAGCCTTTCCTAAAAAATTGGTCAAAAATTTTTTTTGCTTAAATGCATGCGACTTAAGCTTTTTCGGAAGCTTCTTCGCATTTGAAACTCCTTTCAATACTTAGTTGTTAGAAATAAACGCTTTTTTGGCAAAATTGGGTAAAATTGTGTTTCAACCAAAAAATCGATTTTTAGCAAAGGGGTTGTTAGCCTTTCCTAAAAAATTGGTCAAAAATTTTTTTTGCTTAAATGCATGCGACTTAAGCTTTTTCGGAAGCTTCTTCGCATTTGAAACTCCTTTCAATACTTAGTTGTTAGAAATAAACGCTTTTTTGGCAAAATTGGGTAAAATTGTGTTTCAACCAAAAAATCGATTTTTAGCAAAGGGGTTGTTAGCCTTTCCTAAAAAATTGGTCAAAAATTTTTTTTGCTTAAATGCATGCGACTTAAGCTTTTTCGGAAGCTTCTTCGCATTTGAAACTCCTTTCAATACTTAGTTGTTAGAAATAAACGCTTTTTTGGCAAAATTGGGTAAAATTGTGTTTCAACCAAAAAATCGATTTTTAGCAAAGGGGTTGTTAGCCTTTCCTAAAAAATTGGTCAAAAATTTTTTTTGCTTAAATGCATGCGACTTAAGCTTTTTCGGAAGCTTCTTCGCATTTGAAACTCCTTTCAATACTTAGTTGTTAGAAATAAACGCTTTTTTGGCAAAATTGGGTAAAATTGTGTTTCAACCAAAAAATCGATTTTTAGCAAAGGGGTTGTTAGCCTTTCCTAAAAAATTGGTCAAAAATTTTTTTTGCTTAAATGCATGCGACTTAAGCTTTTTCGGAAGCTTCTTCGCATTTGAAACTCCTTTCAATACTTAGTTGTTAGAAATAAACGCTTTTTTGGCAAAATTGGGTAAAATTGTGTTTCAACCAAAAAATCGATTTTTAGCAAAGGGGTTGTTAGCCTTTCCTAAAAAATTGGTCAAAAATTTTTTTTGCTTAAATGCATGCGACTTAAGCTTTTTCGGAAGCTTCTTCGCATTTGAAACTCCTTTCAATACTTAGTTGTTAGAAATAAACGCTTTTTTGGCAAAATTGGGTAAAATTGTGTTTCAACCAAAAAATCGATTTTTAGCAAAGGGGTTGTTAGCCTTTCCTAAAAAATTGGTCAAAAATTTTTTTTGCTTAATGCATGCGACTTAAGCTTTTTCGGAAGCTTCTTCGCATTTGAAACTCCTTTCAATACTTAGTTGTTAGAAATAAACGCTTTTTGGGCAAAATTGGGTAAAATTGTGTTTCACCCAAAAAATCGATTTTTAGCAAAGGGGTTAGCCTTTCCTAAAAAATTGGTCAAAAATTTTTTTTGCTTAAATGCATGCGACTTAAGCTTTTTCGGAAGCTTCTTCGCATTTGAAACTCCTTTCAATACTTAGTTGTTAGAAATAAACGCTTTTTTGGCAAAATTGGGTAAAATTGTGTTTCAACCAAAAAATCGATTTTTAGCAAAGGGGTTAGCCTTTCCTAAAAAATTGGTCAAAAATTTTTTTTGCTTAAATGCATGCGACTTAAGCTTTTTCGGAAGCTTCTTCGCATTTGAAACTCCTTTCAATACTTAGTTGTTAGAAATAAACGCTTTTTGGGCAAAATTGGGTAAAATTGTGTTTCACCCAAAAAATCGATTTTTAGCAAAGGGGTTAGCCTTTCCTAAAAAATTGGTCAAAAATTTTTTTTGCTTAAATGCATGCGACTTAAGCTTTTTCGGAAGCTTCTTCGCATTTGAAACTCCTTTCAATACTTAGTTGTTAGAAATAAACGCTTTTTGGGCAAAATTGGGTAAAATTGTGTTTCACCCAAAAAAATCGATTTTTAGCAAAGGGGTTAGCCTTTCCTAAAAAATTGGTCAAAAATTTTGTTTGCTTAATGCATGCGACTTAAGCTTTTTCGGAAGCTTCTTCGCATTTGAAACTCCTTTCAATACTTAGTTGTTATAAATAAACGCTTTTTTGGCAAAATTGGGTAAAATTGTGTTTCAACCAAAAAATCGATTTTTAGCAAAGCCGATTTTTAGTTAGCCTTTCCTAAAAAATTGGTCAAAAATTTTTTTGCTTAAATGCATGCGACTTAAGCTTTTTCGGAAGCTTCTTCGCATTTGAAACTCCTTTCAATACTTAGTTGTTATAAATAAACGCTTTTTTGGCAAAATTGGGTAAAATTGTGTTTCAACCAAAAAATCGATTTTTAGCAAAGGGGTTAGCCTTTCCTAAAAAATTGGTCAAAAATTTTTTTTGCTTAAATGCATGCGACTTAAGCTTTTTCGGAAGCTTCTTCGCATTTGAAACTCCTTTCAATACTTAGTTGTTATAAATAAACGCTTTTTTGGCAAAATTGGGTAAAATTGTGTTTCAACCAAAAAATCGATTTTTAGCAAAGGGGTTAGCCTTTCCTAAAAAATTGGTCAAAAATTTTTTTTGCTTAAATGCATGCGACTTAAGCTTTTTCGGAAGCTTCTTCGCATTTGAAACTCCTTTCAATACTTAGTTGTTATAAATAAACGCTTTTTTGGCAAAATTGGGTAAAATTGTGTTTCAACCAAAAAATCGATTTTTAGCAAAGGGGTTAGCCTTTCCTAAAAAATTGGTCAAAAATTTTTTTTGCTTAAATGCATGCGACTTAAGCTTTTTCGGAAGCTTCTTCGCATTTGAAACTCCTTTCAATACTTAGTTGTTATAAATAAACGCTTTTTTGGCAAAATTGGGTAAAATTGTGTTTCAACCAAAAAATCGATTTTTAGCAAAGGGGTTAGCCTTTCCTAAAAAATTGGTCAAAAATTTTTTTTGCTTAAATGCATGCGACTTAAGCTTTTTCGGAAGCTTCTTCGCATTTGAAACTCCTTTCAATACTTAGTTGTTAGAAATAAACGCTTTTTGGGCAAAATTGGGTAAAATTGTGTTTCACCCAAAAAATCGATTTTTAGCCTTTCCTAAAAAATTGGTCAAAAATTTTTTTTGCTTAAATGCATGCGACTTAAGCTTTTTCGGAAGCTTCTTCGCATTTGAAACTCCTTTCAATACTTAGTTGTTAGAAATAAACGCTTTTTGGGCAAAATTGGGTAAAATTGTGTTTCACCCAAAAAATCGATTTTTAGCAAAGGGGTTAGCCTTTCCTAAAAAATTGGTCAAAAATTTTTTTTGCTTAAATGCATGCGACTTAAGCTTTTTCGGAAGCTTCTTCGCATTTGAAACTCCTTTCAATACTTAGTTGTTAGAAATAAACGCTTTTTGGGCAAAATTGGGTAAAATTGTGTTTCACCCAAAAAATCGATTTTTAGCAAAGGGGTTAGCCTTTCCTAAAAAATTGGTCAAAAATTTTTTTTGCTTAAATGCATGCGACTTAAGCTTTTTCGGAAGCTTCTTCGCATTTGAAACTCCTTTCAATACTTAGTTGTTATAAATAAACGCTTTTTTGGCAAAATTGGGTAAAATTGTGTTTCAACCAAAAAATCGATTTTTAGCAAAGGGGTTAGCCTTTCCTAAAAAATTGGTCAAAAATTTTTTTTGCTTAAATGCATGCGACTTAAGCTTTTTCGGAAGCTTCTTCGCATTTGAAACTCCTTTCAATACTTAGTTGTTAGAAATAAACGCTTTTTGGGCAAAATTGGGTAAAATTGTGTTTCACCCAAAAAATCGATTTTTAGCCTTTCCTAAAAAATTGGTCAAAAATTTTTTTTGCTTAAATGCATGCGACTTAAGCTTTTTCGGAAGCTTCTTCGCATTTGAAACTCCTTTCAATACTTAGTTGTTAGAAATAAACGCTTTTTGGGCAAAATTGGGTAAAATTGTGTTTCACCCAAAAAATCGATTTTTAGCAAAGGGGTTAGCCTTTCCTAAAAAATTGGTCAAAAATTTTTTTTGCTTAAATGCATGCGACTTAAGCTTTTTCGGAAGCTTCTTCGCATTTGAAACTCCTTTCAATACTTAGTTGTTATAAATAAACGCTTTTTTGGCAAAATTGGGTAAAATTGTGTTTCAACCAAAAAATCGATTTTTAGCAAAGGGGTTAGCCTTTCCTAAAAAATTGGTCAAAAATTTTTTTTGCTTAAATGCATGCGACTTAAGCTTTTTCGGAAGCTTCTTCGCATTTGAAACTCCTTTCAATACTTAGTTGTTAGAAATAAACGCTTTTTGGGCAAAATTGGGTAAAATTGTGTTTCACCCAAAAAATCGATTTTTAGCCTTTCCTAAAAAATTGGTCAAAAATTTTTTTTGCTTAAATGCATGCGACTTAAGCTTTTTCGGAAGCTTCTTCGCATTTGAAACTCCTTTCAATACTTAGTTGTTAGAAATAAACGCTTTTTGGGCAAAATTGGGTAAAATTGTGTTTCACCCAAAAAATCGATTTTTAGCAAAGGGGTTAGCCTTTCCTAAAAAATTGGTCAAAAATTTTTTTTGCTTAAATGCATGCGACTTAAGCTTTTTCGGAAGCTTCTTCGCATTTGAAACTCCTTTCAATACTTAGTTGTTAGAAATAAACGCTTTTTGGGCAAAATTGGGTAAAATTGTGTTTCACCCAAAAAATCGATTTTTAGCAAAGGGGTTAGCCTTTCCTAAAAAATTGGTCAAAAATTTTTTTTGCTTAAATGCATGCGACTTAAGCTTTTTCGGAAGCTTCTTCGCATTTGAAACTCCTTTCAATACTTAGTTGTTAGAAATAAACGCTTTTTGGGCAAAATTGGGTAAAATTGTGTTTCACCCAAAAAATCGATTTTTAGCAAAGGGGTTAGCCTTTCCTAAAAAATTGGTCAAAAATTTTTTTTGCTTAAATGCATGCGACTTAAGCTTTTTCGGAAGCTTCTTCGCATTTGAAACTCCTTTCAATACTTAGTTGTTAGAAATAAACGCTTTTTGGGCAAAATTGGGTAAAATTGTGTTTCACCCAAAAAATCGATTTTTAGCAAAGGGGTTAGCCTTTCCTAAAAAATTGGTCAAAAATTTTTTTTGCTTAAATGCATGCGACTTAAGCTTTTTCGGAAGCTTCTTCGCATTTGAAACTCCTTTCAATACTTAGTTGTTATAAATAAACGCTTTTTTGGCAAAATTGGGTAAAATTGTGTTTCAACCAAAAAATCGATTTTTAGCAAAGGGGTTAGCCTTTCCTAAAAAATTGGTCAAAAATTTTTTTTGCTTAAATGCATGCGACTTAAGCTTTTTCGGAAGCTTCTTCGCATTTGAAACTCCTTTCAATACTTAGTTGTTAGAAATAAACGCTTTTTGGGCAAAATTGGGTAAAATTGTGTTTCACCCAAAAAATCGATTTTTAGCCTTTCCTAAAAAATTGGTCAAAAATTTTTTTTGCTTAAATGCATGCGACTTAAGCTTTTTCGGAAGCTTCTTCGCATTTGAAACTCCTTTCAATACTTAGTTGTTAGAAATAAACGCTTTTTGGGCAAAATTGGGTAAAATTGTGTTTCACCCAAAAAATCGATTTTTAGCAAAGGGGTTAGCCTTTCCTAAAAAATTGGTCAAAAATTTTTTTTGCTTAAATGCATGCGACTTAAGCTTTTTCGGAAGCTTCTTCGCATTTGAAACTCCTTTCAATACTTAGTTGTTATAAATAAACGCTTTTTTGGCAAAATTGGGTAAAATTGTGTTTCAACCAAAAAATCGATTTTTAGCAAAGGGGTTAGCCTTTCCTAAAAAATTGGTCAAAAATTTTTTTTGCTTAAATGCATGCGACTTAAGCTTTTTCGGAAGCTTCTTCGCATTTGAAACTCCTTTCAATACTTAGTTGTTAGAAATAAACGCTTTTTGGGCAAAATTGGGTAAAATTGTGTTTCACCCAAAAAATCGATTTTTAGCCTTTCCTAAAAAATTGGTCAAAAATTTTTTTTGCTTAAATGCATGCGACTTAAGCTTTTTCGGAAGCTTCTTCGCATTTGAAACTCCTTTCAATACTTAGTTGTTAGAAATAAACGCTTTTTGGGCAAAATTGGGTAAAATTGTGTTTCACCCAAAAAATCGATTTTTAGCAAAGGGGTTAGCCTTTCCTAAAAAATTGGTCAAAAATTTTTTTTGCTTAAATGCATGCGACTTAAGCTTTTTCGGAAGCTTCTTCGCATTTGAAACTCCTTTCAATACTTAGTTGTTATAAATAAACGCTTTTTTGGCAAAATTGGGTAAAATTGTGTTTCAACCAAAAAATCGATTTTTAGCAAAGGGGTTAGCCTTTCCTAAAAAATTGGTCAAAAATTTTTTTTGCTTAAATGCATGCGACTTAAGCTTTTTCGGAAGCTTCTTCGCATTTGAAACTCCTTTCAATACTTAGTTGTTAGAAATAAACGCTTTTTGGGCAAAATTGGGTAAAATTGTGTTTCACCCAAAAAATCGATTTTTAGCAAAGGGGTTAGCCTTTCCTAAAAAATTGGTCAAAAATTTTTTTTGCTTAAATGCATGCGACTTAAGCTTTTTCGGAAGCTTCTTCGCATTTGAAACTCCTTTCAATACTTAGTTGTTAGAAATAAACGCTTTTTGGGCAAAATTGGGTAAAATTGTGTTTCACCCAAAAAATCGATTTTTAGCAAAGGGGTTAGCCTTTCCTAAATAATTGGTCAAAAATTTTTTTTGCTTAAATGCATGCGACTTAAGCTTTTTCGGAAGCTTCTTCGCATTTGAAACTCCTTTCAATACTTAGTTGTTAGAAATAAACGCTTTTTGGGCAAAATTGGGTAAAATTGTGTTTCACCCAAAAAATCGATTTTTAGCAAAGGGGTTAGCCTTTCCTAAAAAATTGGTCAAAAATTTTTTTTGCTTAAATGCATGCGACTTAAGCTTTTTCGGAAGCTTCTTCGCATTTGAAACTCCTTTCAATACTTAGTTGTTAGAAATAAACGCTTTTTGGGCAAAATTGGGTAAAATTGTGTTTCACCCAAAAAATCGATTTTTAGCAAAGGGGTTAGCCTTTCCTAAATAATTGGTCAAAAATTTTTTTTGCTTAAATGCATGCGACTTAAGCTTTTTCGGAAGCTTCTTCGCATTTGAAACTCCTTTCAATACTTAGTTGTTAGAAATAAACGCTTTTTGGGCAAAATTGGGTAAAATTGTGTTTCACCCAAAAAATCGATTTTTAGCAAAGGGGTTAGCCTTTCCTAAAAAATTGGTCAAAAATTTTTTTTGCTTAAATGCATGCGACTTAAGCTTTTTCGGAAGCTTCTTCGCATTTGAAACTCCTTTCAATACTTAGTTGTTAGAAATAAACGCTTTTTGGGCAAAATTGGGTAAAATTGTGTTTCACCCAAAAAATCGATTTTTAGCAAAGGGGTTAGCCTTTCCTAAATAATTGGTCAAAAATTTTTTTTGCTTAAATGCATGCGACTTAAGCTTTTTCGGAAGCTTCTTCGCATTTGAAACTCCTTTCAATACTTAGTTGTTAGAAATAAACGCTTTTTGGGCAAAATTGGGTAAAATTGTGTTTCACCCAAAAAATCGATTTTTAGCAAAGGGGTTAGCCTTTCCTAAAAAATTGGTCAAAAATTTTTTTTGCTTAAATGCATGCGACTTAAGCTTTTTCGGAAGCTTCTTCGCATTTGAAACTCCTTTCAATACTTAGTTGTTAGAAATAAACGCTTTTTGGGCAAAATTGGGTAAAATCGTGTTTCACCCAAAAAATCGATTTTTAGCCTTTCCTAAAAAATTGGTCAAAAATTTTTTTTGCTTAAATGCATGCGACTTAAGCTTTTTCGGAAGCTTCTTCGCATTTGAAACTCCTTTCAATACTTAGTTGTTAGAAATAAACGCTTTTTGGGCAAAATTGGGTAAAATTGTGTTTCACCCAAAAAATCGATTTTTAGCAAAGGGGTTAGCCTTTCCTAAAAAATTGGTCAAAAATTTTTTTTGCTTAAATGCATGCGACTTAAGCTTTTTCGGAAGCTTCTTCGCATTTGAAACTCCTTTCAATACTTAGTTGTTAGAAATAAACGCTTTTTGGGCAAAATTGGGTAAAATTGTGTTTCACCCAAAAAATCGATTTTTAGCAAAGGGGTTAGCCTTTCCTAAATAATTGGTCAAAAATTTTTTTTGCTTAAATGCATGCGACTTAAGCTTTTTCGGAAGCTTCTTCGCATTTGAAACTCCTTTCAATACTTAGTTGTTAGAAATAAACGCTTTTTGGGCAAAATTGGGTAAAATTGTGTTTCACCCAAAAAATCGATTTTTAGCAAAGGGGTTAGCCTTTCCTAAAAAATTGGTCAAAAATTTTTTTTGCTTAAATGCATGCGACTTAAGCTTTTTCGGAAGCTTCTTCGCATTTGAAACTCCTTTCAATACTTAGTTGTTAGAAATAAACGCTTTTTGGGCAAAATTGGGTAAAATTGTGTTTCACCCAAAAAATCGATTTTTAGCAAAGGGGTTAGCCTTTCCTAAATAATTGGTCAAAAATTTTTTTTGCTTAAATGCATGCGACTTAAGCTTTTTCGGAAGCTTCTTCGCATTTGAAACTCCTTTCAATACTTAGTTGTTAGAAATAAACGCTTTTTGGGCAAAATTGGGTAAAATTGTGTTTCACCCAAAAAATCGATTTTTAGCAAAGGGGTTAGCCTTTCCTAAAAAATTGGTCAAAAATTTTTTTTGCTTAAATGCATGCGACTTAAGCTTTTTCGGAAGCTTCTTCGCATTTGAAACTCCTTTCAATACTTAGTTGTTAGAAATAAACGCTTTTTGGGCAAAATTGGGTAAAATCGTGTTTCACCCAAAAAATCGATTTTTAGCCTTTCCTAAAAAATTGGTCAAAAATTTTTTTTGCTTAAATGCATGCGACTTAAGCTTTTTCGGAAGCTTCTTCGCATTTGAAACTCCTTTCAATACTTAGTTGTTAGAAATAAAAGCTTTTTGGGCAAAATTGGGTAAAATTGTGTTTCACCCAAAAAATCGATTTTTAGCAAAGGGGTTAGCCTTTCCTAAAAAATTGGTCAAAAATTTTTTTTGCTTAAATGCATGCGACTTAAGCTTTTTCGGAAGCTTCTTCGCATTTGAAACTCCTTTCAATACTTAGTTATTAGAAATAAACGCTTTTTGGGCAAAATTGGGTAAAATTGTGTTTCACCCAAAAAATCGATTTTTAGCAAAGGGGTTAGCCTTTCCTAAAAAATTGGTCAAAAATTTTTTTTGCTTAAATGCATGCGACTTAAGCTTTTTCGGAAGCTTCTTCGCATTTGAAACTCCTTTCAATACTTAGTTGTTAGAAATAAACGCTTTTTGGGCAAAATTGGGTAAAATTGTGTTTCACCCAAAAAATCGATTTTTAGCAAAGGGGTTAGCCTTTCCTAAAAAATTGGTCAAAAATTTTTTTTGCTTAAATGCATGCGACTTAAGCTTTTTCGGAAGCTTCTTCGCATTTGAAACTCCTTTCAATACTTAGTTGTTAGAAATAAACGCTTTTTGGGCAAAATTGGGTAAAATTGTGTTTCACCCAAAAAATCGATTTTTAGCAAAGGGGTTAGCCTTTCCTAAAAAATTGGTCAAAAATTTTTTTTGCTTAAATGCATGCGACTTAAGCTTTTTCGGAAGCTTCTTCGCATTTGAAACTCCTTTCAATACTTAGTTGTTAGAAATAAACGCTTTTTGGGCAAAATTGGGTAAAATTGTGTTTCACCCAAAAAATCGATTTTTAGCAAAGGGGTTAGCCTTTCCTAAAAAATTGGTCAAAAATTTTTTTTGCTTAAATGCATGCGACTTAAGCTTTTTCGGAAGCTTCTTCGCATTTGAAACTCCTTTCAATACTTAGTTGTTAGAAATAAACGCTTTTTGGGCAAAATTGGGTAAAATTGTGTTTCACCCAAAAAATCGATTTTTAGCAAAAAATTGGTCAAAAATTTTTTTTGCTTAAATGCATGCGACTTAAGCTTTTTCGGAAGCTTCTTCGCATTTGAAACTCCTTTCAATACTTAGTTGTTAGAAATAAACGCTTTTTGGGCAAAATTGGGTAAAATTGTGTTTCACCCAAAAAATCGATTTTTAGCAAAAAATTGTGTCAAAAATTTTTTTTGCTTAAATGCATGCGACTTAAGCTTTTTCGGAAGCTTCTTCGCATTTGAAACTCCTTTCAATACTTAGTTGTTAGAAATAAACGCTTTTTGGGCAAAATTGGGTAAAATTGTGTTTCACCCAAAAAATCGATTTTTAGCAAAAAATTGGTCAAAAATTTTTTTTGTTTAAATGCATGCGACTTAAGCTTTTTCGGAAGCTTCTTCGCATTTGAAACTCCTTTCAATACTTAGTTGTTAGAAATAAACGCTTTTTGGGCAAAATTGGGTAAAATTGTGTTTCACCCAAAAAATCGATTTTTAGCAAAAAATTGGTCAAAAATTTTTTTTGCTTAAATGCATGCGACTTAAGCTTTTTCGGAAGCTTCTTCGCATTTGAAACTCCTTTCAATACTTAGTTGTTAGAAATAAACGATTTTTGGGCAAAATTGGGTAAAATTGTGTTTCACCCAAAAAATCGATTTTTAGCAAAAAATTGGTCAAAAATTTTTTTTGCTTAAATGCATGCGACTTAAGCTTTTTCGGAAGCTTCTTCGCATTTGAAACTCCTTTCAATACTTAGTTGTTAGAAATAAACGCTTTTTGGGCAAAATTGGGTAAAATTGTGTTTCACCCAAAAAATCGACTTTTAGCAAAAAATTGGTCAAAAATTTTTTTTGCTTAAATGCATGCGACTTAAGCTTTTTCGGAAGCTTCTTCGCATTTGAAACTCCTTTCAATACTTAGTTGTTAGAACTAAACGCTTTTTGGGCAAAATTGGGTAGAATTGTGTTTCACCCAAAAAATCGATTTTTAGCAAAGGGGTTAGCCTTTCCTAAAAAATTGGTCAAAAATTTTTTTTGCTTAAATGCATGCGACTTAAGCTTTTTCGGAAGCTTCTTCGCATTTGAAACTCCTTTCAATACTTAGTTGTTAGAGATAAACGCTTTTTGGGCAAAATTGGGTAAAATTGTGTTTCACCCAAAAAATCGATTTTTAGCAAAAAATTGGTCAAAAATTTTTTTTGCTTAAATGCATGCGACTTAAGCTTTTTCGGAAGCTTCTTCGCATTTGAAACTCCTTTCAATACTTAGTTGTTAGAAATAAACGCTTTTTGGGCAAAATTGGGTAAAATTGTGTTTCACCCAAAAAATCGATTTTTAGCAAAAAATTGGTCAAAAATTTTTTTTGCTTAAATGCATGCGACTTAAGCTTTTTCGGAAGCTTCTTCGCATTTGAAACTCCTTTCAATACTTAGTTGTTAGAAATAAACGCTTTTTGGGCAAAATTGGGTAAAATTGTGTTTCACCCAAAAAATCGATTTTTAGCAAAGGGGTTAGCCTTTCCTAAAAAATTGGTCAAAAATTTTTTTTGCTTAAATGCATGCGACTTAAGCTTTTTCGGAAGCTTCTTCGCATTTGAAACTCCTTTCAATACTTAGTTGTTAGAAATAAACGCTTTTTGGGCAAAATTGGGTAAAATTGTGTTTCACCCAAAAAATCGATTTTTAGCAAAAAATTGGTCAAAAATTTTTTTTGCTTAAATGCATGCGACTTAAGCTTTTTCGGAAGCTTCTTCGCATTTGAAACTCCTTTCAATACTTAGTTGTTAGAAATAAACGCTTTTTGGGCAAAATTGGGTAAAATTGTGTTTCACCCAAAAAATCGATTTTTAGCAAAAAATTGGTCAAAAATTTTTTTTGCTTAAATGCATGCGACTTAAGCTTTTTCGGAAGCTTCTTCGCATTTGAAACTCCTTTCAATACTTAGTTGTTAGAAATAAACGCTTTTTGGGCAAAATTGGGTAAAATTGTGTTTCACCCAAAAAATCGATTTTTAGCAAAAAATTGGTCAAAAATTTTTTTTGCTTAAATGCATGCGACTTAAGCTTTTTCGGAAGCTTCTTCGCATTTGAAACTCCTTTCAATACTTAGTTGTTAGAAATAAACGCTTTTTGGGCAAAATTGGGTAAAATTGTGTTTCACCCAAAAAATCGATTTTTAGCAAAGGGGTTAGCCTTTCCTAAAAAATTGGTCAAAAATTTTTTTTGCTTAAATGCATGCGACTTAAGCTTTTTCGGAAGCTTCTTCGCATTTGAAACTCCTTTCAATACTTAGTTGTTAGAAATAAACGCTTTTTGGGCAAAATTGGGTAAAATTGTGTTTCAACCAAAAAATCGATTTTTAGCAAGGGGGTTAGCCTTTCCTAAAAAATTGGTCAAAAATTTTTTTTGCTTAAATGCATGCGACTTAAGCTTTTTCGGAAGCTTCTTCGCATTTGAAACTCCTTTCAATACTTAGTTGTTATAAATAAACGCTTTTTTGGCAAAATTGGGTAAAATTGTGTTTCAACCAAAAAATCGATTTTTAGCAAAGGGGTTAGCCTTTCCTAAAAAATTGGTCAAAAATTTTTTTTGCTTAAATGCATGCGACTTAAGCTTTTTCGGAAGCTTCTTCGCATTTGAAACTCCTTTCAATACTTAGTTGTTAGAAATAAACGCTTTTTGGGCAAAATTGGGTAAAATTGTGTTTCACCCAAAAAATCGATTTTTAGCAAAGGGGTTAGCCTTTCCTAAAAAATTGGTCAAAAATTTTTTTTGCTTAAATGCATGCGACTTAAGCTTTTTCGGAAGCTTCTTCGCATTTGAAACTCCTTTCAATACTTAGTTGTTAGAAATAAACGCTTTTTGGGCAAAATTGGGTAAAATTGTGTTTCACCCAAAAAATCGATTTTTAGCAAAGGGGTTAGCCTTTCCTAAAAAATTGGTCAAAAATTTTTTTTGCTTAAATGCATGCGACTTAAGCTTTTTCGGAAGCTTCTTCGCATTTGAAACTCCTTTCAATACTTAGTTGTTAGAAATAAACGCTTTTTGGGCAAAATTGGGTAAAATTGTGTTTCACCCAAAAAATCGATTTTTAGCAAAGGGGTTAGCCTTTCCTAAAAAATTGGTCAAAAATTTTTTTTGCTTAAATGCATGCGACTTAAGCTTTTTCGGAAGCTTCTTCGCATTTGAAACTCCTTTCAATACTTAGTTGTTAGAAATAAACGCTTTTTGGGCAAAATTGGGTAAAATTGTGTTTCACCCAAAAAATCGATTTTTAGCAAAAAATTGGTCAAAAATTTTTTTTGCTTAAATGCATGCGACTTAAGCTTTTTCGGAAGCTTCTTCGCATTTGAAACTCCTTTCAATACTTAGTTGTTAGAAATAAACGCTTTTTGGGCAAAATTGGGTAAAATTGTGTTTCACCCAAAAAATCGATTTTTAGCAAAAAATTGTGTCAAAAATTTTTTTTGCTTAAATGCATGCGACTTAAGCTTTTTCGGAAGCTTCTTCGCATTTGAAACTCCTTTCAATACTTAGTTGTTAGAAATAAACGCTTTTTGGGCAAAATTGGGTAAAATTGTGTTTCACCCAAAAAATCGATTTTTAGCAAAAAATTGGTCAAAAATTTTTTTTGTTTAAATGCATGCGACTTAAGCTTTTTCGGAAGCTTCTTCGCATTTGAAACTCCTTTCAATACTTAGTTGTTAGAAATAAACGCTTTTTGGGCAAAATTGGGTAAAATTGTGTTTCACCCAAAAAATCGATTTTTAGCAAAAAATTGGTCAAAAATTTTTTTTGCTTAAATGCATGCGACTTAAGCTTTTTCGGAAGCTTCTTCGCATTTGAAACTCCTTTCAATACTTAGTTGTTAGAAATAAACGATTTTTGGGCAAAATTGGGTAAAATTGTGTTTCACCCAAAAAATCGATTTTTAGCAAAAAATTGGTCAAAAATTTTTTTTGCTTAAATGCATGCGACTTAAGCTTTTTCGGAAGCTTCTTCGCATTTGAAACTCCTTTCAATACTTAGTTGTTAGAAATAAACGCTTTTTGGGCAAAATTGGGTAAAATTGTGTTTCACCCAAAAAATCGACTTTTAGCAAAAAATTGGTCAAAAATTTTTTTTGCTTAAATGCATGCGACTTAAGCTTTTTCGGAAGCTTCTTCGCATTTGAAACTCCTTTCAATACTTAGTTGTTAGAACTAAACGCTTTTTGGGCAAAATTGGGTAGAATTGTGTTTCACCCAAAAAATCGATTTTTAGCAAAGGGGTTAGCCTTTCCTAAAAAATTGGTCAAAAATTTTTTTTGCTTAAATGCATGCGACTTAAGCTTTTTCGGAAGCTTCTTCGCATTTGAAACTCCTTTCAATACTTAGTTGGTAGAGATAAACGCTTTTTGGGCAAAATTGGGTAAAATTGTGTTTCACCCAAAAAATCGATTTTTAGCAAAAAATTGGTCAAAAATTTTTTTTGCTTAAATGCATGCGACTTAAGCTTTTTCGGAAGCTTCTTCGCATTTGAAACTCCTTTCAATACTTAGTTGTTAGAAATAAACGCTTTTTGGGCAAAATTGGGTAAAATTGTGTTTCACCCAAAAAATCGATTTTTAGCAAAAAATTGGTCAAAAATTTTTTTTGCTTAAATGCATGCGACTTAAGCTTTTTCGGAAGCTTCTTCGCATTTGAAACTCCTTTCAATACTTAGTTGTTAGAAATAAACGCTTTTTGGGCAAAATTGGGTAAAATTGTGTTTCACCCAAAAAATCGATTTTTAGCAAAGGGGTTAGCCTTTCCTAAAAAATTGGTCAAAAATTTTTTTTGCTTAAATGCATGCGACTTAAGCTTTTTCGGAAGCTTCTTCGCATTTGAAACTCCTTTCAATACTTAGTTGTTAGAAATAAACGCTTTTTGGGCAAAATTGGGTAAAATTGTGTTTCACCCAAAAAATCGATTTTTAGCAAAAAATTGGTCAAAAATTTTTTTTGCTTAAATGCATGCGACTTAAGCTTTTTCGGAAGCTTCTTCGCATTTGAAACTCCTTTCAATACTTAGTTGTTAGAAATAAACGCTTTTTGGGCAAAATTGGGTAAAATTGTGTTTCACCCAAAAAATCGATTTTTAGCAAAAAATTGGTCAAAAATTTTTTTTGCTTAAATGCATGCGACTTAAGCTTTTTCGGAAGCTTCTTCGCATTTGAAACTCCTTTCAATACTTAGTTGTTAGAAATAAACGCTTTTTGGGCAAAATTGGGTAAAATTGTGTTTCACCCAAAAAATCGATTTTTAGCAAAAAATTGGTCAAAAATTTTTTTTGTTTAAATGCATGCGACTTAAGCTTTTTCGGAAGCTTCTTCGCATTTGAAACTCCTTTCAATACTTAGTTGTTAGAAATAAACGCTTTTTGGGCAAAATTGGGTAGAATTGTGTTTCACCCAAAAAATCGATTTTTAGCAAAGGGGTTAGCCTTTCCTAAAAAATTGGTCAAAAATTTTTTTTGCTTAAATGCATGCGACTTAAGCTTTTTCGGAAGCTTCTTCGCATTTGAAACTCCTTTCAATACTTAGTTGTTAGAGATAAACGCTTTTTGGGCAAAATTGGGTAAAATTGTGTTTCACCCAAAAAATCGATTTTTAGCAAAAAATTGGTCAAAAATTTTTTTTGCTTAAATGCATGCGACTTAAGCTTTTTCGGAAGCTTCTTCGCATTTGAAACTCCTTTCAATACTTAGTTGTTAGAAATAAACGCTTTTTGGGCAAAATTGGGTAAAATTGTGTTTCACCCAAAAAATCGATTTTTAGCAAAAAATTGGTCAAAAATTTTTTTTGCTTAAATGCATGCGACTTAAGCTTTTTCGGAAGCTTCTTCGCATTTGAAACTCCTTTCAATACTTAGTTGTTAGAAATAAACGCTTTTTGGGCAAAATTGGGTAAAATTGTGTTTCACCCAAAAAATCGATTTTTAGCAAAGGGGTTAGCCTTTCCTAAAAAATTGGTCAAAAATTTTTTTTGCTTAAATGCATGCGACTTAAGCTTTTTCGGAAGCTTCTTCGCATTTGAAACTCCTTTCAATACTTAGTTGTTAGAAATAAACGCTTTTTGGGCAAAATTAGGTAAAATTGTGTTTCACCCAAAAAATCGATTTTTAGCAAAAAATTGGTCAAAAATTTTTTTTGCTTAAATGCATGCGACTTAAGCTTTTTCGGAAGCTTCTTCGCATTTGAAACTCCTTTCAATACTTAGTTGTTAGAAATAAACGCTTTTTGGGCAAAATTGGGTAAAATTGTGTTTCACCCAAAAAATCGATTTTTAGCAAAGGGGTTAGCCTTTCCTAAAAAATTGGTCAAAAATTTTTTTTGCTTAAATGCATGCGACTTAAGCTTTTTCGGAAGCTTCTTCGCATTTGAAACTCCTTTCAATACTTAGTTGTTAGAAATAAACGCTTTTTGGGCAAAATTGGGTAAAATTGTGTTTCACCCAAAAAATCGATTTTTAGCAAAGGGGTTAGCCTTTCCTAAATAATTGGTCAAAAATTTTTTTTGCTTAAATGCATGCGACTTAAGCTTTTTCGGAAGCTTCTTCGCATTTGAAACTCCTTTCAATACTTAGTTGTTAGAAATAAACGCTTTTTGGGCAAAATTGGGTAAAATTGTGTTTCACCCAAAAAATCGATTTTTAGCAAAGGGGTTAGCCTTTCCTAAATAATTGGTCAAAAATTTTTTTTGCTTAAATGCATGCGACTTAAGCTTTTTCGGAAGCTTCTTCGCATTTGAAACTCCTTTCAATACTTAGTTGTTAGAAATAAACGCTTTTTGGGCAAAATTGGGTAAAATTGTGTTTCACCCAAAAAATCGATTTTTAGCAAAGGGGTTAGCCTTTCCTAAAAAATTGGTCAAAAATTTTTTTTGCTTAAATGCATGCGACTTAAGCTTTTTCGGAAGCTTCTTCGCATTTGAAACTCCTTTCAATACTTAGTTGTTAGAAATAAACGCTTTTTGGGCAAAATTGGGTAAAATTGTGTTTCACCCAAAAAATCGATTTTTAGCAAAGGGGTTAGCCTTTCCTAAAAAATTGGTCAAAAATTTTTTTTGCTTAAATGCATGCGACTTAAGCTTTTTCGGAAGCTTCTTCGCATTTGAAACTCCTTTCAATACTTAGTTGTTAGAAATAAACGCTTTTTGGGCAAAATTGGGTAAAATTGTGTTTCACCCAAAAAATCGATTTTTAGCAAAGGGGTTAGCCTTTCCTAAAAAATTGGTCAAAAATTTTTTTTGCTTAAATGCATGCGACTTAAGCTTTTTCGGAAGCTTCTTCGCATTTGAAACTCCTTTCAATACTTAGTTGTTAGAAATAAACGCTTTTTGGGCAAAATTGGGTAAAATTGTGTTTCACCCAAAAAATCGATTTTTAGCAAAGGGGTTAGCCTTTCCTAAATAATTGGTCAAAAATTTTTTTTGCTTAAATGCATGCGACTTAAGCTTTTTCGGAAGCTTCTTCGCATTTGAAACTCCTTTCAATACTTAGTTGTTAGAAATAAACGCTTTTTGGGCAAAATTGGGTAAAATTGTGTTTCACCCAAAAAATCGATTTTTAGCAAAGGGGTTAGCCTTTCCTAAATAATTGGTCAAAAATTTTTTTTGCTTAAATGCATGCGACTTAAGCTTTTTCGGAAGCTTCTTCGCATTTGAAACTCCTTTCAATACTTAGTTGTTAGAAATAAACGCTTTTTGGGCAAAATTGGGTAAAATTGTGTTTCACCCAAAAAATCGATTTTTAGCAAAGGGGTTAGCCTTTCCTAAATAATTGGTCAAAAATTTTTTTTGCTTAAATGCATGCGACTTAAGCTTTTTCGGAAGCTTCTTCGCATTTGAAACTCCTTTCAATACTTAGTTGTTAGAAATAAACGCTTTTTGGGCAAAATTGGGTAAAATTGTGTTTCACCCAAAAAATCGATTTTTAGCAAAGGGGTTAGCCTTTCCTAAAAAATTGGTCAAAAATTTTTTTTGCTTAAATGCATGCGACTTAAGCTTTTTCGGAAGCTTCTTCGCATTTGAAACTCCTTTCAATACTTAGTTGTTAGAAATAAACGCTTTTTGGGCAAAATTGGGTAAAATTGTGTTTCACCCAAAAAATCGATTTTTAGCAAAGGGGTTAGCCTTTCCTAAAAAATTGGTCAAAAATTTTTTTTGCTTAAATGCATGCGACTTAAGCTTTTTCGGAAGCTTCTTCGCATTTGAAACTCCTTTCAATACTTAGTTGTTAGAAATAAACGCTTTTTGGGCAAAATTAGGTAAAATTGTGTTTCACCCAAAAAATCGATTTTTAGCAAAAAATTGGTCAAAAATTTTTTTTGCTTAAATGCATGCGACTTAAGCTTTTTCGGAAGCTTCTTCGCATTTGAAACTCCTTTCAATACTTAGTTGTTAGAAATAAACGCTTTTTGGGCAAAATTGGGTAAAATTGTGTTTCACCCAAAAAATCGATTTTTAGCAAAGGGGTTAGCCTTTCCTAAAAAATTGGTCAAAAATTTTTTTTGCTTAAATGCATGCGACTTAAGCTTTTTCGGAAGCTTCTTCGCATTTGAAACTCCTTTCAATACTTAGTTGTTAGAAATAAACGCTTTTTGGGCAAAATTGGGTAAAATTGTGTTTCACCCAAAAAATCGATTTTTAGCAAAGGGGTTAGCCTTTCCTAAATAATTGGTCAAAAATTTTTTTTGCTTAAATGCATGCGACTTAAGCTTTTTCGGAAGCTTCTTCGCATTTGAAACTCCTTTCAATACTTAGTTGTTAGAAATAAACGCTTTTTGGGCAAAATTGGGTAAAATTGTGTTTCACCCAAAAAATCGATTTTTAGCAAAGGGGTTAGCCTTTCCTAAATAATTGGTCAAAAATTTTTTTTGCTTAAATGCATGCGACTTAAGCTTTTTCGGAAGCTTCTTCGCATTTGAAACTCCTTTCAATACTTAGTTGTTAGAAATAAACGCTTTTTGGGCAAAATTGGGTAAAATTGTGTTTCACCCAAAAAATCGATTTTTAGCAAAGGGGTTAGCCTTTCCTAAAAAATTGGTCAAAAATTTTTTTTGCTTAAATGCATGCGACTTAAGCTTTTTCGGAAGCTTCTTCGCATTTGAAACTCCTTTCAATACTTAGTTGTTAGAAATAAACGCTTTTTGGGCAAAATTGGGTAAAATTGTGTTTCACCCAAAAAATCGATTTTTAGCAAAGGGGTTAGCCTTTCCTAAAAAATTGGTCAAAAATTTTTTTTGCTTAAATGCATGCGACTTAAGCTTTTTCGGAAGCTTCTTCGCATTTGAAACTCCTTTCAATACTTAGTTGTTAGAAATAAACGCTTTTTGGGCAAAATTGGGTAAAATTGTGTTTCACCCAAAAAATCGATTTTTAGCAAAGGGGTTATCCTTTCCTAAAAAATTGGTCAAAAATTTTTTTTGCTTAAATGCATGCGACTTAAGCTTTTTCGGAAGCTTCTTCGCATTTGAAACTCCTTTCAATACTTAGTTGTTAGAAATAAACGCTTTTTGGGCAAAATTGGGTAAAATTGTGTTTCACCCAAAAAATCGATTTTTAGCAAAGGGGTTAGCCTTTCCTAAAAAATTGGTCAAAAATTTTTTTTGCTTAAATGCATGCGACTTAAGCTTTTTCGGAAGCTTCTTCGCATTTGAAACTCCTTTCAATACTTAGTTGTTAGAAATAAACGCTTTTTGGGCAAAATTGGGTAAAATTGTGTTTCACCCAAAAAATCGATTTTTAGCAAAGGGGTTAGCCTTTCCTAAATAATTGGTCAAAAATTTTTTTTGCTTAAATGCATGCGACTTAAGCTTTTTCGGAAGCTTCTTCGCATTTGAAACTCCTTTCAATACTTAGTTGTTAGAAATAAACGCTTTTTGGGCAAAATTGGGTAAAATTGTGTTTCACCCAAAAAATCGATTTTTAGCAAAGGGGTTATCCTTTCCTAAAAAATTGGTCAAAAATTTTTTTTGCTTAAATGCATGCGACTTAAGCTTTTTCGGAAGCTTCTTCGCATTTGAAACTCCTTTCAATACTTAGTTGTTAGAAATAAACGCTTTTTGGGCAAAATTGGGTAAAATTGTGTTTCACCCAAAAAATCGATTTTTAGCAAAGGGGTTAGCCTTTCCTAAAAAATTGGTCAAAAATTTTTTTTGCTTAAATGCATGCGACTTAAGCTTTTTCGGAAGCTTCTTCGCATTTGAAACTCCTTTCAATACTTAGTTGTTAGAAATAAACGCTTTTTGGGCAAAATTGGGTAAAATTGTGTTTCACCCAAAAAATCGATTTTTAGCAAAGGGGTTAGCCTTTCCTAAATAATTGGTCAAAAATTTTTTTTGCTTAAATGCATGCGACTTAAGCTTTTTCGGAAGCTTCTTCGCATTTGAAACTCCTTTCAATACTTAGTTGTTAGAAATAAACGCTTTTTGGGCAAAATTGGGTAAAATTGTGTTTCACCCAAAAAATCGATTTTTAGCAAAGGGGTTATCCTTTCCTAAAAAATTGGTCAAAAATTTTTTTTGCTTAAATGCATGCGACTTAAGCTTTTTCGGAAGCTTCTTCGCATTTGAAACTCCTTTCAATACTTAGTTGTTAGAAATAAACGCTTTTTGGGCAAAATTGGGTAAAATTGTGTTTCACCCAAAAAATCGATTTTTAGCAAAGGGGTTAGCCTTTCCTAAAAAATTGGTCAAAAATTTTTTTTGCTTAAATGCATGCGACTTAAGCTTTTTCGGAAGCTTCTTCGCATTTGAAACTCCTTTCAATACTTAGTTGTTAGAAATAAACGCTTTTTGGGCAAAATTGGGTAAAATTGTGTTTCACCCAAAAAATCGATTTTTAGCAAAGGGGTTAGCCTTTCCTAAATAATTGGTCAAAAATTTTTTTTGCTTAAATGCATGCGACTTAAGCTTTTTCGGAAGCTTCTTCGCATTTGAAACTCCTTTCAATACTTAGTTGTTAGAAATAAACGCTTTTTGGGCAAAATTGGGTAAAATTGTGTTTCACCCAAAAAATCGATTTTTAGCAAAGGGGTTAGCCTTTCCTAAATAATTGGTCAAAAATTTTTTTTGCTTAAATGCATGCGACTTAAGCTTTTTCGGAAGCTTCTTCGCATTTGAAACTCCTTTCAATACTTAGTTGTTAGAAATAAACGCTTTTTGGGCAAAATTGGGTAAAATTGTGTTTCACCCAAAAAATCGATTTTTAGCAAAGGGGTTAGCCTTTCCTAAATAATTGGTCAAAAATTTTTTTTGCTTAAATGCATGCGACTTAAGCTTTTTCGGAAGCTTCTTCGCATTTGAAACTCCTTTCAATACTTAGTTGTTAGAAATAAACGCTTTTTGGGCAAAATTGGGTAAAATTGTGTTTCACCCAAAAAATCGATTTTTAGCAAAGGGGTTAGCCTTTCCTAAATAATTGGTCAAAAATTTTTTTTGCTTAAATGCATGCGACTTAAGCTTTTTCGGAAGCTTCTTCGCATTTGAAACTCCTTTCAATACTTAGTTGTTAGAAATAAACGCTTTTTGGGCAAAATTGGGTAAAATTGTGTTTCACCCAAAAAATCGATTTTTAGCAAAGGGGTTAGCCTTTCCTACAAAATTGGTCAAAAAATTTTTTTGCTTAAATGCATGCGACTTAAGCTTTTTCGGAAGCTTCTTCGCATTTGAAACTCCTTTCAATACTTAGTTGTTAGAAATAAACGCTTTTTGGGCAAAATTGGGTAAAATTGTGTTTCACCCAAAAAATCGATTTTTAGCAAAGGGGTTAGCCTTTCCTAAAAAATTGGTCAAAAATTTTTTTTGCTTAAATGCATGCGACTTAAGCTTTTTCGGAAGCTTCTTCGCATTTGAAACTCCTTTCAATACTTAGTTGTTAGAAATAAACGCTTTTTGGGCAAAATTGGGTAAAATTGTGTTTCACCCAAAAAATCGATTTTTAGCAAAGGGGTTAGCCTTTCCTAAAAAATTGGTCAAAAATTTTTTTTGCTTAAATGCATGCGACTTAAGCTTTTTCGGAAGCTTCTTCGCATTTGAAACTCCTTTCAATACTTAGTTGTTAGAAATAAACGCTTTTTGGGCAAAATTGGGTAAAATTGTGTTTCACCCAAAAAATCGATTTTTAGCAAAGGGGTTAGCCTTTCCTAAAAAATTGGTCAAAAATTTTTTTTGCTTAAATGCATGCGACTTAAGCTTTTTCGGAAGCTTCTTCGCATTTGAAACTCCTTTCAATACTTAGTTGTTAGAAATAAACGCTTTTTGGGCAAAATTGGGTAAAATTGTGTTTCACCCAAAAAATCGATTTTTAGCAAAGGGGTTAGCCTTTCCTAAAAAATTGGTCAAAAATTTTTTTTGCTTAAATGCATGCGACTTAAGCTTTTTCGGAAGCTTCTTCGCATTTGAAACTCCTTTCAATACTTAGTTGTTAGAAATAAACGCTTTTTGGGCAAAATTGGGTAAAATTGTGTTTCACCCAAAAAATCGATTTTTAGCAAAGGGGTTAGCCTTTCCTAAAAAATTGGTCAAAAATTTTTTTTGCTTAAATGCATGCGACTTAAGCTTTTTCGGAAGCTTCTTCGCATTTGAAACTCCTTTCAATACTTAGTTGTTAGAAATAAACGCTTTTTGGGCAAAATTGGGTAAAATTGTGTTTCAACCAAAAAATCGATTTTTAGCAAAGGGGTTAGCCTTTCCTAAAAAATTGGTCAAAAATTTTTTTTGCTTAAATGCATGCGACTTAAGCTTTTTCGGAAGCTTCTTCGCATTTGAAACTCCTTTCAATACTTAGTTGTTAGAAATAAACGCTTTTTGGGCAAAATTGGGTAAAATTGTGTTTCACCCAAAAAATCGATTTTTAGCAAAGGGGTTAGCCTTTCCTAAAAAATTGGTCAAAAATTTTTTTTGCTTAAATGCATGCGACTTAAGCTTTTTCGGAAGCTTCTTCGCATTTGAAACTCCTTTCAATACTTAGTTGTTAGAAATAAACGCTTTTTGGGCAAAATTGGGTAAAATTGTGTTTCACCCAAAAAATCGATTTTTAGCAAAGGGGTTAGCCTTTCCTAAAAAATTGGTCAAAAATTTTTTTTGCTTAAATGCATGCGACTTAAGCTTTTTCGGAAGCTTCTTCGCATTTGAAACCAATACTTAGTTGTTAGAAATAAACGCTTTTTGGGCAAAATTGGGTAAAATTGTGTTTCACCCAAAAAATCGATTTTTAGCAAAGGGGTTAGCCTTTCCTAAAAAATTGGTCAAAAATTTTTTTTGCTTAAATGCATGCGACTTAAGCTTTTTCGGAAGCTTCTTCGCATTTGAAACTCCTTTCAATACTTAGTTGTTAGAAATAAACGCTTTTTGGGCAAAATTGGGTAAAATTGTGTTTCACCCAAAAAATCGATTTTTAGCAAAGGGGTTAGCCTTTCCTAAAAAATTGGTCAAAAATTTTTTTTGCTTAAATGCATGCGACTTAAGCTTTTTCGGAAGCTTCTTCGCATTTGAAACTCCTTTCAATACTTAGTTGTTAGAAATAAACGCTTTTTGGGCAAAATTGGGTAAAATTGTGTTTCACCCAAAAAATCGATTTTTAGCAAAGGGGTTAGCCTTTCCTAAAAAATTGGTCAAAAATTTTTTTTGCTTAAATGCATGCGACTTAAGCTTTTTCGGAAGCTTCTTCGCATTTGAAACTCCTTTCAATACTTAGTTGTTAGAAATAAACGCTTTTTGGGCAAAATTGGGTAAAATTGTGTTTCACCCAAAAAATCGATTTTTAGCAAAGGGGTTAGCCTTTCCTAAAAAATTGGTCAAAAATTTTTTTTGCTTAAATGCATGCGACTTAAGCTTTTTCGGAAGCTTCTTCGCATTTGAAACTCCTTTCAATACTTAGTTGTTAGAAATAAACGCTTTTTGGGCAAAATTGGGTAAAATTGTGTTTCACCCAAAAAATCGATTTTTAGCAAAGGGTTAGCCTTTCCTAAAAAATTGGTCAAAAATTTTTTTTGCTTAAATGCATGCGACTTAAGCTTTTTCGGAAGCTTCTTCGCATTTGAAACTCCTTTCAATACTTAGTTGTTAGAAATAAACGCTTTTTGGGCAAAATTGGGTAAAATTGTGTTTCACCCAAAAAATCGATTTTTAGCAAAGGGGTTAGCCTTTCCTAAAAAATTGGTCAAAAATTTTTTTGCTTAAATGCATGCGACTTAAGCTTTTTCGGAAGCTTCTTCGCATTTGAAACTCCTTTCAATACTTAGTTGTTAGAAATAAACGCTTTTGGCAAATTGGGTAAAATTGTGTTTCACCCAAAAAATCGATTTTTAGCAAAGGGGTTAGCCTTTCCTAAAAAATTGGTCAAAAATTTTTTTTGCTTAAATGCATGCGACTTAAGCTTTTTCGGAAGCTTCTTCGCATTTGAAACTCCTTTCAATACTTAGTTGTTAGAAATAAACGCTTTTTGGGCAAAATTGGGTAAAATTGTGTTTCACCCAAAAAATCGATTTTTAGCAAAGGGGTTAGCCTTTCCTAAAAAATTGGTCAAAAATTTTTTTTGCTTAAATGCATGCGACTTAAGCTTTTTCGGAAGCTTCTTCGCATTTGAAACTCCTTTCAATACTTAGTTGTTAGAAATAAACGCTTTTTGGGCAAAATTGGGTAAAATTGTGTTTCACCCAAAAAATCGATTTTTAGCAAAGGGGTTAGCCTTTCCTAAAAAATTGGTCAAAAATTTTTTTTGCTTAAATGCATGCGACTTAAGCTTTTTCGGAAGCTTCTTCGCATTTGAAACTCCTTTCAATACTTAGTTGTTAGAAATAAACGCTTTTTGGGCAAAATTGGGTAAAATTGTGTTTCACCCAAAAAATCGATTTTTAGCAAAGGGGTTAGCCTTTCCTAAAAAATTGGTCAAAAATTTTTTTTGCTTAAATGCATGCGACTTAAGCTTTTTCGGAAGCTTCTTCGCATTTGAAACTCCTTTCAATACTTAGTTGTTAGAAATAAACGCTTTTTGGGCAAAATTGGGTAAAATTGTGTTTCACCCAAAAAATCGATTTTTAGCAAAGGGGTTAGCCTTTCCTAAAAAATTGGTCAAAAATTTTTTTTGCTTAAATGCATGCGACTTAAGCTTTTTCGGAAGCTTCTTCGCATTTGAAACTCCTTTCAATACTTAGTTGTTAGAAATAAACGCTTTTTGGGCAAAATTGGGTAAAATTGTGTTTCACCCAAAAAATCGATTTTTAGCAAAGCGGTTAGCCTTTCCTAAAAAATTGGTCAAAAATTTTTTTTGCTTAAATGCATGCGACTTAAGCTTTTTCGGAAGCTTCTTCGCATTTGAAACTCCTTTCAATACTTAGTTGTTAGAAATAAACGCTTTTTGGGCAAAATTGGGTAAAATTGTGTTTCACCCAAAAAATCGATTTTTAGCAAAGGGGTTAGCCTTTCCTAAAAAATTGGTCAAAAATTTTTTTTGCTTAAATGCATGCGACTTAAGCTTTTTCGGAAGCTGCTTCGCATTTGAAACTCCTTTCAATACTTAGTTGTTAGAAATAAACGCTTTTTGGGCAAAATTGGGTAAAATTGTTTTCACCCAAAAAATCGATTTTTAGCAAAGGGGTTAGCCTTTCCTAAAAAATTGGTCAAAAATTTTTTTTGCTTAAATGCATGCGACTTAAGCTTTTTCGGAAGCTTCTTCGCATTTGAAACTCCTTTCAATACTTAGTTGTTAGAAATAAACGCTTTTTGGGCAAAATTGGGTAAAATTGTGTTTCACCCAAAAAAATCGATTTTTAGCAAAGGGGTTAGCCTTTCCTAAAAAATTGGTCAAAAATTTTTTTTGCTTAAATGCATGCGACTTAAGCTTTTTCGGAAGCTTCTTCGCATTTGAAACTCCTTTCAATACTTAGTTGTTAGAAATAAACGCTTTTTGGGCAAAATTGGGTAAAATTGTGTTTCACCCAAAAAATCGATTTTTAGCAAAGGGGTTAGCCTTTCCTAAAAAATTGGTCAAAAATTTTTTTTGCTTAAATGCATGCGACTTAAGCTTTTTCGGAAGCTTCTTCGCATTTGAAACTCCTTTCAATACTTAGTTGTTAGAAATAAACGCTTTTTGGGCAAAATTGGGTAAAATTGTGTTTCACCCAAAAAATCGATTTTTAGCAAAGGGGTTAGCCTTTCCTAAAAAATTGGTCAAAAATTTTTTTTGCTTAAATGCATGCGACTTAAGCTTTTTCGGAAGCTTCTTCGCATTTGAAACTCCTTTCAATACTTAGTTGTTAGAAATAAACGCTTTTTGGGCAAAATTGGGTAAAATTGTGTTTCACCCAAAAAATCGATTTTTAGCAAAGGGGTTAGCCTTTCCTAAAAAATTGGTCAAAAATTTTTTTTGCTTAAATGCATGCGACTTAAGCTTTTTCGGAAGCTTCTTCGCATTTGAAACTCCTTTCAATACTTAGTTGTTAGAAATAAACGCTTTTTGGGCAAAATTGGGTAAAATTGTGTTTCAACCTAAAAATCGATTTTTAGCAAAGGGGTGTTAGCCTTTCCTAAAAATTGGTCAAAAATTTTTTTGCTTAAATGCATGCGACTTAAGCTTTTTCGGAAGCTTCTTCGCATTTGAAACTCCTTTCAATACTTAGTTGTTAGAAATAAACGCTTTTTGGGCAAAATTGGGTAAAATTGTGTTTCACCCAAAAAATCGATTTTAGGTCAAAAATTTTTTGTGCTTAAATGCATGCGACTTAAGCTTTTTCGGAAGCTTCTTCGCATTTGAAACTCCTTTCAATACTTAGTTGTTAGAAATAAACGCTTTTTGGGCAAAATTGTGTAAAATTGTGTTTCACCCAAAAAATCGATTTTTAGCAAAGGGGTTAGCCTTTCCTAAAAAATTGGTCAAAAATTTTTTTGCTTAAATGCATGCGACTTAAGCTTTTTCGGAAGCTTCTTCGCATTTGAAACTCCTTTCAATACTTAGTTGTTAGAAATAAACGCTTTTTGGGCAAAATTGTGTAAAATTGTGTTTCACCCAAAAAATCGATTTTTAGCAAAGGGGTTAGCCTTTCCTAAAAAATTGGTCAAAAATTTTTTTTGCTTAAATGCATGCGACTTAAGCTTTTTCGGAAGCTTCTTCGCATTTGAAACTCCTTTCAATACTTAGTTGTTAGAAATAAACGCTTTTTGGGCAAAATTGGGTAAAATTGTGTTTCAACCAAAAAATCGATTTTTAGCAAAGGGGTGTTAGCCTTTCCTAAAAAATTGGTCAAAAATTTTTTTTGCTTAAATGCATGCGACTTAAGCTTTTTCGGAAGCTTCTTCGCATTTGAAACTCCTTTCAATACTTAGTTGTTAGAAATAAACGCTTTTTGGGCAAAATTGGGTAAAATTGTGTTTCACCCAAAAAATCGATTTTTAGCAAAGGGGTTAGCCTTTCCTAAAAAATTGGTCAAAAATTTTTTTTGCTTAAATGCATGCGACTTAAGCTTTTTCGGAAGCTTCTTCGCATTTGAAACTCCTTTCAATACTTAGTTGTTAGAAATAAACGCTTTTTGGGCAAAATTGGGTAAAATTGTGTTTCACCCAAAAAATCGATTTTTAGCAAAGGGTTAGCCTTTCCTAAAAAATTGGTCAAAAATTTTTTTTGCTTAAATGCATGCGACTTAAGCTTTTTCGGAAGCTTCTTCGCATTTGAAACTCCTTTCAATACTTAGTTGTTAGAAATAAACGCTTTTTGGGCAAAATTGGGTAAAATTGTGTTTCACCCAAAAAATCGATTTTTAGCAAAGGGGTTAGCCTTTCCTAAAAAATTGGTCAAAAATTTTTTTTGCTTAAATGCATGCGACTTAAGCTTTTTCGGAAGCTTCTTCGCATTTGAAACTCCTTTCAATACTTAGTTGTTAGAAATAAAC
This sequence comes from Linnaemya tessellans, assembly GCA_951800035.1. Lineage (NCBI taxonomy): Eukaryota > Metazoa > Arthropoda > Insecta > Diptera > Tachinidae > Linnaemya > Linnaemya tessellans. Next base: position 40,954,138 of record OX637536.1, on the reverse strand, counting down.
GCTTTTTGGGCAAAATTGGGTAAAATTGTGTTTCACCCAAAAAATCGATTTTTAGCAAAGGGGTTAGCCTTTCCTAAAAAATTGGTCAAAAATTTTTTTTGCTTAAATGCATGCGACTTAAGCTTTTTCGGAAGCTTCTTCGCATTTGAAACTCCTTTCAATACTTAGTTGTTAGAAATAAACGCTTTTTGGGCAAAATTGGGTAAAATTGTGTTTCACCCAAAAAATCGATTTTTAGCAAAGGGGTTAGCCTTTCCTAAAAAATTGGTCAAAAATTTTTTTTGCTTAAATGCATGCGACTTAAGCTTTTTCGGAAGCTTCTTCGCATTTGAAACTCCTTTCAATACTTAGTTGTTAGAAATAACGCTTTTTGGGCAAAATTGGGTAAAATTGTGTTTCACCCAAAAAATCGATTTTAGCAAAGGGGTTAGCCTTTCCTAAAAAATTGGTCAAAAATTTTTTTGCTTAAATGCATGCGACTTAAGCTTTTTCGGAAGCTTCTTCGCATTTGAAACTCCTTTCAATACTTAGTTGTTAGAAATAAACGCTTTTTGGGCAAAATTGGGTAAAATTGTGTTTCACCCAAAAAATCGATTTTTAGCACAGGGGTTAGCCTTTCCTAAAAAATTGGTCAAAAATTTTTTTTGCTTAAATGCATGCGACTTAAGCTTTTTCGGAAGCTTCTTCGCATTTGAAACTCCTTTCAATACTTAGTTGTTAGAAATAAACGCTTTTTGGGCAAAATTGGGTAAAATTGTGTTTCACCCAAAAAATCGATTTTTAGCAAAGGGGTTAGCCTTTCCTAAAAAATTGGTCAAAAATTTTTTTTGCTTAAATGCATGCGACTTAAGCTTTTTCGGAAGCTTCTTCGCATTTGAAACTCCTTTCAATACTTAGTTGTTAGAAATAAACGCTTTTTGGGCAAAATTGGGTAAAATTGTGTTTCACCCAAAAAATCGATTTTTAGCAAAGGGGTTAGCCTTTCCTAAAAAATTGGTCAAAAAATTTTTTTTGCTTAAATGCATGCGAATTTTTCGGAAGCTTCTTCGCATTTGAAACTCCTTTCAATACTTAGTTGTTAGAAATAAACGCTTTTTGGGCAAAATTGGGTAAAATTGTGTTTCACCCAAAAAATCGATTTTTAGCAAAGGGGTTAGCCTTTCCTAAAAAATTGGTCAAAAATTTTTTTTGCTTAAATGCATGCGACTTAAGCTTTTTCGGAAGCTTCTTCGCATTTGAAACTCCTTTCAATACTTAGTTGTTAGAAATAAACGCTTTTTGGGCAAAATTGGGTAAAATTGTGTTTCACCCAAAAAATCGATTTTTAGCAAAGGGGTTAGCCTTTCCTAAAAAATTGGTCAAAAATTTTTTTTGCTTAAATGCATGCGACTTAAGCTTTTTCGGAAGCTTCTTCGCATTTGAAACTCCTTTCAATACTTAGTTGTTAGAAATAAACGCTTTTTGGGCAAAATTGGGTAAAATTGTGTTTCACCCAAAAAATCGATTTTTAGCAAAGGGGTTAGCCTTTCCTAAAAAATTGGTCAAAAATTTTTTTGCTTAAATGCATGCGACTTAAGCTTTTTCGGAAGCTTCTTCGCATTTGAAACTCCTTTCAATACTTAGTTGTTAGAAATAAACGCTTTTTGGGCAAAATTGGGTAAAATTGTGTTTCACCCAAAAAATCGATTTTTAGCAAAGGGGTTAGCCTTTCCTAAAAAATTGGTCAAAAATTTTTTTTGCTTAAATGCATGCGACTTAAGCTTTTTCGGAAGCTTCTTCGCATTTGAAACTCCTTTCAATACTTAGTTGTTAGAAATAAACGCTTTTTGGGCAAAATTGGGTAAAATTGTGTTTCACCCCAAAAAATCGATT